>VZTX01017017.1:1249-12265 GCA_013400915.1 Pardalotus punctatus
TCCAGGAAGGTTCCAGGAGAGTTCCAGGAGAGTTCCAGGAGAGTTCTAGGAGGGTTCCCGGAGGGTTCCAGGAGAGTTCCAGGAGGGTTCCAGGAGAGCTCCAGGAGGGTTCCAGGAGAGTTCCAGGAGAGTTCCAGGAGAGCTCCAGGAGGGTTCCAGGAGGGCTGGATGAAATCTGTGCTCGGGAAAGGCAGAGCCAGGAGCAGGGATGGCTGTTTGTGTTTCCCTATTAAAATCCACACATTAAAAAGGCCAAGCACCGAATGAGCGGCCCAAGGCTACAAATCCTGCAGGGAAGCCAGGACGTGCTGCCAGCCCTCCTGCAGCTTTCTGCTGCCACAGGGCCCCTTCTCCTTGCAGAGCCAAATTCGAGAAAGAGAAAGAGAAGAGTCTCCCTTCCAGGAGAGCTGCAGGATGGATTTCAAAGTTGTTCTGCTGACGGCTCAGGATCTTTAGCTTCTGTATTTTTGTGTGTCTGTAGTTTCAGTGTGTGGCTCTGGGCTCCATATAAAGCACTAAAACCTCTGTTCCCAGCATTTCAGACAAAACCATTCCTCTCAGCTGGAAAATCCAAGGAGCCTTGGCTGCCTCAGAGCCCCAAAAGATGAAGCCAAGAGTGAATTGGGGGAGCAGGCTTGGGGTGGGTGCCATCATCAGCTGAAGGTGTGATTGGAGGATGAAGGCTCCATGTGGGAATGGACAGAACTGATCCCATGGGAAGAACTCGTGACTCGGGGCCCATTTTGGGTGCAGCCTCTCCAGTGGGCTCTGCCTGCCCTCAATGCACCTGAAGGCCTTCAATAAATTAATAAATTAATCAATTAATCTGTTTCTTATTCTCCTGACTTTGTCTGGCCTCTGTTTTAGGTAAATCTGTTCAGGCATCACTGCTGGAAGAACTTCCCATGGATCCTGGCACTCAGCTTGGGCTCCTCTAAAGAGAGAACAGCTTGTTTTGGCATCCTGAAAAATGTTGGTGTGAGTTTATTTCTGTTTCCCTTTGGGAAGAGCAAAGCAGATTCCTTCCAGCAGGAGCTGCTGACAGGGATTTAGGGATTTTAGGCTCCATGGAGTGACAGGAGGCACCAGGCAGGACCTGACCCCATGCTGGGTGAGGCTTCCAGGGACACCCACAGCAGAAAGGAAAGGGAATTGTTTTAAAAACCTCACAGAGTTGTAAAATCATATAATATCCTGAGCTGGAAGGGACCCACAAGGATCAGGGCCCAACCTCTGACACCCCAAAATCCAACCCTGTCCCTCCCTGGGAGCGCTGTCCAAACCCTTCTGGAGCTCTGGCAGATTTGGGAATGTCCCCATTCCTTGGGGAGCCGGGGCAGTGCCCAGCACCCTCTGGGGGACCTGATTCTGTCAGAAGCTGGAATCTCAGGAGATTTTGGGGTGAGTTTCAGCTAAACTTAGGCCCTAAACCCCAGCATAGATAATTTTAGAGCAGCTGACCATGATTATCAAGTTCTAACATTGCCCTTGAGCCGAGCAAAGCAAAATCCCCTTGTTGTGGATGTTTCCAGTGAATGGGAGAAAGAGCCCCAGGGACAGGGATTGGGACAGAAAAAAAACCCAGGTAGGGTTTAATGTGTCTGCTTCCCACAGAATCATGGAATCATGGAATGGTTTGGGTATGAAGGGATTTTAAATCCCACCCAGTGCCACCCCTGCCATGGCAGGGACACCTCCCACTGTCCCAGGGTGCTCCAGCCTGGCCTTGGAGACTCCCAGGGATCCAGGGGCAGCCCCAGCTCCTCTGGGAATTCCATCCCGGCCTCAGAGGGAAGAATCCCTCCCCAGCATCCCAATATCCCACCCAAACATCCCCTCTTCCATTTCCACTTGGAGAAATCCCACCACCCTCTCCCCTGCCTGCTCAAGGCACTCCCCACCCCACCCAGCGCCGATCCCTTACTGGGAGCACTGGACTGGAGCTCCTCATTCCCAGCCCTTCCAGAGTCTCGGGACCAGGGAAAAGAGAAGGAGAGAAGCCCAGGCGAGGCCGAGCTGCTGCAGCTCTCAGCTCCCCGGGGATTCTGCAGCTTTAAGGGGTTTGGCAGCGAGGCAGAGCTGAGGCTGCCGAGCCAAATCCCACACAAGCTCCTTTTATTCCCAGAGCCGCTGGCCGAGGGGGGAAGGAGAGCAACTGTGGCAGAAACATCGTGTGACATGAACACAAAACAAACGCCTGGATTGCAGCTAAATTCCCCAAATTCACGGGATTTCGGTGTGGGATGGAGGCAGAGGGGGAAGCGAGGGACAAGAAGGGTTTGTGCGCCCTGCGGACAGGGGGAAGGAGCTGATGGAGCCGCTCCAGGGGTTGCAGTGGGAATTTTGGTGGGGAATCCAGTCCGGGGTTCCTTCCATAAATGTGTAGCCGGAGTGAATCCATCGCCAGGGGAATTGAGAGTTCCCAACCAGCGGCAGAGGAACAAACGGGGCCAGTCTGCACAGGCACCGGGAATGGGAACAAATCATGCAAATCCCTATTTTAGCCCCCAAAAAAGGCCTAAAGGTTATCTAATTCCATCTAAACGTTACCAGCATTGACGTGCTTAATATGATTGAAAGTTCCATGTGGGTCAAACACCGCTCACAGATGATCAGGGCTAAAGCCCTGATCAATAATTGATGGAATCGAAGGAATTTAAACCATTCCATGGCCCCGCTGCCTCTCCTGTTTTACCCCCGTGGGGTGGATTTGGCTGTGACCCGGTCACGTCAGCCTCCTTGTGGAATTGTTTAGCTTGGAGAAGGCCTTTAAAACCATTTTTTCACAAATGTGGCAAAAATTCTGGCGAGGCACGAATTATGCCGGTGATAATGGGATATTTCATTGTGAGAATAACTCATCTCACAGCCCAAGTCCTCCTTAAAGTTGTGTTCTGGAATCTCCCAAACACAGGGCTCAGGTCACCCTAAAGTGGAGCAAAAGGTCCTTCCCTGACCCCATCTGGGCTTTATAACCCTTTATAAATGATATTTATCAGCCACAAAAGGATTTCGAAGCAGAAGCGACACCGTTTCAACAACAGATCAACCTTTCCTCTCGCCTATCTTTCCCCAACGCAGATTTTAAGATAAAACCTCTCAGAACAGCTGGAGAAGGTATTGACATGGTGTCAGAGAAACGAAAAGCACATTTCTGTAATCTCTGATCATCACACACTTGTCATCTTATTACCGACCCCAATCAATGCTGGGGGATTTTTTTGCTTTTACAGCATAATCTGTGCTGGGGAAGAATTCCACTGATTGCTTTGTCAATGCCTGGGAATCCTGATATGGAACCAGACAGGGTTTTCATGGGAATCACCTCCCTCTTTCCCCTCCAATATCTGTCAGACCCCAGCTCTGGTATTAAATTCTTCGATCCAGACTCCCTGCCTGGCAAGGATGAGCTCAGACAGCAGCTTAGGGAGAAAAGCGGTTTCTGGGTTTGATATAAAACAAGCAGGAATTTTTCTATGGATTTCTTCCTATGGATTTCCATACAATCTGTATTTTCAGCTTTGGGAAAGCAGCCCCATCGTGCTCAGTTCTGTGATCTACACGAGTGGAAAAATGCTTTAAGTGCTAAGCAGGAAAAATCCTTGTGCCACTGTAGAAATGTCCTTCAGTATAAATCTGGTTCAGACCTTGAACTTGAGGCCTTTGAAATAGATTCCTGAAGTAATTAAAAATCAATTAAACACAACAAACCCCCTCAAAATTCACAGCCACAGCCACAGCTCTGACACCAAGACCTCTAAAAATTCCTGTGGGAACACAGCCAACATGTGTGAAAAGAGAGAGGGATGTCAGGAATTCTCAGGGATGCCACTTTTTGCAAAAATGTGGAGAAAACACACAGAGATACCCAAAAAAACAGAGACTAAATAGCACTGTCACTGTGTGTTGGTTTAAAAGTCAAGGTCTTCCCTCAGGTGATATTCCAGCCCATCCTCTTCCTTTAATCCTGTGCAGATCCATGGGTTGTCCCACGAGGCAGAGGATCAGGAGCTGCTTGGTTTGGAACACAAGCTGATTTCATTTTCAATTCCTAACTGAAAAATGAAAGAAATTATTTAGCAAGAAATCACCTGCTTGGGTTCTACAGGTCAGGTCCTGCACTTCAGAAAGGACAGCGAGGAGGAAAAACCTCCAGTTCCCCATCCCAACGTTGGGAAGCAGCACCAGTGAATTGAAAAACGAAAGAAATTATTAGGAAGAAATCCCCTGTTGGGGTTCTACAGGTCAGATCCTGGGCTTCAAAAAGGACAGCGAGGGGGAAAAACCTCCAGTTCCCCATCCCAACGTTGGGAAGCAGCACCAGTGAATTGAAAAACGAAATTATTTAGCAAGAAATCACCTGCTTGGGTTCTATGGGTCAGATCCTGCACTTCAAAAAGGACAGTGAGGAGGAAAAACTTCCAGTTCCCCATCCCGATATTGGGAAGCAGCCCCAGTGAATTGAAAAATTAAACAAATTATTTAGCAATAAATCAACTGTTTGGGTTCCACGGGTCAGACCCTGGGCTACAAAAAGGACAGCGAGGAGGAAAAACCTCCAGTTCTACATCCTGATTTTGGGAAGCAGCACCAGCGACCTTCTGCAGCAATTCCCACCTGGGCAGAATCCTTCAGCAGGAAAATCCCCGGGGTGGCCATAAATCCAGCAGTCAGAAAGGATCATAATTATTGCTGGCTTTTAACGATTTTAATGAGCTGGGGGAATGAAAGGCAGGTTAACGATTCATCTGTACCTGACAGATTCCATTAAAAACTCGGAGCATCTCGGAGCTGAAAGGCCTCCTTTGACACATTTTTTCTTCAGGTCAGAATGCGGCTCTTCCGTCTTTTCCAGCTGAAATCACGGTGAATGTGCAGGATCTCTGCTCTCCATGATGAAGAAGGTTTTCGCTTTTCTGTCTTTTCAAGTTGAAATTGTGATGAATTTATGAGATCTCTGCTCTCCATGATGAAGGAAGGTTTTGGTTTTTCTGTAATTTCCAGCTGAAATCACGGTGAATTTGCGAGATCTCTGCTCTCCATGATGAAGGAAGGTTTTGGCTTTTCTGTCTTTTCAAGTTGAAATTGTGATGAATTTGCGAGATCTCTGCTCTCCATGATGANCAGGATCTCTGCACTCCATAACAAAGGAAGGTTTTGGCTCTTCCATCTTTTCCAGTTGAAATCACGGTGAATTTTCAGGATCTCTGCTCTCCATGATGAAGAAGGTTTTCGCTTTTCTGTCTTTTCAAGTTGAAATTGTGATGAATTTGCGAGATCTCTGCTCTCCATGATGAGGGAAGGTTTTGGCTTTTCCATCTTTTCCAGCTGAAATCACGGTGAATTTGTGAGATCTCTGCTCTCCATGACAAAGGAAGGTTTTAGTTTTTCCATCTTTTCCAGCTGAAATCACGGTGAATGTGCAGGATCTCTGCTCTCCATGACGAAGGAAGGTTTTGGCTCTTCCACCTTTTCCAGTTGAAATCATGGTGAATTTACCGTATCTCTGCTCTCCATGATGAAGGAAGGTTTTGGCTTTTCTATCTTTTCCAGCTGAAATCGTGATGAATTTGCGGGATCTCTGCTCTCCATGATGAAGTTTTTAAAGAGGAAAACTGCCTGAGAAATGAGGTTTGCAGCAGACATTATCTCTGTGGCATCACTGAGGTGTTTGTTTCTCTCACTTTGCCATCAATTGCTTGTGCCTGCTCTGGGAGGGTCCAAAGGGAGGGAAAATAAATCCATAAATAAAAATATTCCTCTTTCCATAGTGAAAGCATTGCTATCATTGTTGTATTGATAAAGCAGGGCAATATAGAATGATGCAATGAAGATCCTTTATTATTAAAAAAAAACAACAAAAACCCCAAGATGAACCACACACAAAACCCCAAACCAACCCCTCCCTCCCCAAAAACCCAACCCCCAGCTTGTTTCGAACAATATCACAGAAATCATAAAATCCTGGGGTGGTTTGGGTGGGAAGGGACCTGCAATATCTCCTCGTTCCACCCCTGCCACCGTCCCAGGCTGCTCCAGGCCCTGTCCTTGGGCACTCCCAGGGATCCAGGGGGAGCCACAGCTGCTCTGGACAGCTGGAAAATGGGCACAGGAAAGGCCCATCCGTGAGGAATTCTGGCCAGACAGAAGAGCAGGAGGTTTTGAAGGGTGGATTCACAATTTGAAAGGCCAGAAGTGACCCAAGGGGTGACCCCAACGTGCCCCCAACACCGGAACTGCAATTTCAAATTCAATGAAAAAAAATTCAGTTTAAAATAAAAAATTAAAAAGCCGAGGAATGCATCCCAGGACTTTGGGAGCTCACTTCCCTTCTCTATTCCATGATCTTTTTTTCTTTAGTCATTCCAAGTGCAGGAAGTTTGCTGGCAATTCTCTTTGTTAATATTGACTGAGGCAACACATTCCAGCTTTAGCAGGAGCAACACGAAGAATTCCGGGAATGGGAACACGGACACTCCAAGGAGATTCCACCACCAGCAGAAGATTTTATTGGAGACTCTCCCTCAGCCCCCCCAGCACCTCCTCTCCCTTCCAGGAGCACCGCCACAGTCCAGGCAGGATTTTTTTCCTTTCTGGATTCCTCCTCACAGAAGCATTGGAACTGCAGAAGAATTCCAGGAGGGAAATCAGCAGCCAGGCCGGGATAATGGCAGGGAATGAGCAGCATGAAAGGGGATTAGCAGGGCTGAGTTAATGGGATCACCATCAGGGAATGTGGGCAAACCCCATTCCCTTCCTCCCCTCCCCTCCCAGCTCCACCCTTGGCATCTCCTCAGAATAAACAGCCCCGTTTGAGGCTTCTAGGAAATAATGACTGGCGCTAATTACTCTAATGAGGATTCTTCTTTGACTTCCCCCTTGCTGGATTTCTTTTCTCATCCCCATAAAGCCAGGCTGTTGGAGGAGCTGAATTTAATGAGTTTCGCGGTGCCAGTCCAGATTCTCTTGGAGCAACCTCCATAACCACAAACCCAATCGCCCTAATTGGGCCCCTGGTCGCCTCTGCGTGCAGCAAAGCCAAGGACGGGAGGGAGATTGACCCCGCTCCTTTATCAGAGCAATCCCAGAGCCATCCCAGAAGATTTCAGCAGGATTACACTTGCAGAGGGCCGGGGAGAAAAAAACCCGTGGAGAGTCCTCACCTCAGCTTGAGGACAAATCAAATATTCGAGGTTTGATGCTTCCCTGCCCAATGCAATTACAGCTCTGCCGAAGGTCGTTCTATCGATCTGAGGCAGGGCAGAACGAGGGAAGTCGTTCCTGCCCTGCTCGGACAAAACTTCGAAGGAAAAGCTCCCAGGCAATGGAGGAGGGAATGAGAGAAATCTCAAGAAAGGATTTTTGTGTTTTTTAAATCAGAGAAGAGCTGTCCCCGAGAGTGAAATGGGGCAGGAAAGGGATAAATCAGCGAGGCCAAATGGGAATCTGGGGCTGTTGAAGACATTCCCTGATTTCCTTCTGCACCCTGGTCCCAGGTCAGGAATGCTCCAGGAGGGAAGGAGGCAGCACAGAGCTTGATTGATGTCCGAATTATCCACAGGGATCCTGGGGGGACATCAGGAGCTGACCTTCCCCACTTTCAGCCACCCACAAATAAACGCCGCGGACAGAAAAGCGAGGACGGCTCCAAGATCAAAAATCACTCCTGCAAATTATTCCAGGCCGGGCTGCCAAACCCAAAATAGAACCCTGAGATCAGCAGCCCCTTCTGGAAGTGTCACCCCCCACTCCTCATGCACCGAGCATGGCACGGAACCCAAAATCAATAGGACAATGACAGAGAGACTTTGCAGAAATCCAGAAGAAATCTCCAGAAGAAATCCTGGGAGTTGCTTCGTACCACTGTCATTTTTGCTATGATTTTTTGTTCTTTTTTTACAGTAACATTTAGGAAAATAAAAGACAAAGGTGATATTGTGATTTAAGTCCTGTTTTAGAGAATACAGGCTCTTAGAAGGTCATAAATGTGGAAAACGTGGAAGAGGAGAGTTGTGCATGGAACTGGAGGGATCGTGGAGGATGAACTGATGGCAGACACGTGCCTTTGCATTCATTAACAGTCATTAATTAACAGTCAGCTGGTGATTGCCTTGGCTCTGTTCTTTTGAACGGCTCAGAAATCGTCAGCAAACAGGGATGTGAGCCATGTCCTGCCCTTGTTCCTCGCGTCCTCCTCAAATCCACAAAAACACGGAGCAAACGGTGCATTCCTGCTGCCAAAACCCCCAAAAAACCCAGCAGGAATTCCACAGGGAGATCCTGGAGCTGCTCTACCCCTGGAATAAAGGGTGGGTGTGAATGGAAGTGCAGCAGAACGGGGGCCAAAGGGTGGAAAATCCCAGTGGATGTCGCTCTGGTACAAATCCCCCTGAAGTCAAAACGAAATTTGCAACAGGAAAAGGAAGGGGGAGCAGGGAATGCCGGGAAGAGCAGGGAGTGCTGATCCAACAGCAGAGGTTGGTCGGGGTTAGGATCACCAAGGAAATTCCCTGCTCAAGGGTGTTTTTCATTCTTGGTCAGATGCGTTTTGAATTTTCCTCTGAAGAGGCAGATTAAGCTCAGGACGTCTCTGTCTATCAAGGAACTGAGGGGGAAAAAACCCTTGGAATGTGAACATCCACCTCATTTTACTCTGTTTGAAATCCACCACTTCTTAATCTCCTTTCAGAAGATTTAGCTGGATTTAGACGGCAGAAGGAGAAAAGGGTGCCATGGGCACGGGAAGAGTGGAAAGAAAGGGAAATCCTTAAATTGCCGTCGATGATCAGAGGAAGGGAAGCAAAGGCTGCTGCCCTCGGGGCAGGATTTGTTACAAATCCGTGTCGGGAGCGATTGCATCCTCAAAAAGCTTGGGATTGGCAGGGAGAGACGGAGCCTTTCACCCTTTGGGGCAGCAGTTCAAATCCAGGGCAGGGGTGGCTTTCGGCGATCCCAGGGACAGGCTGGGAACAGATTTTCCCTCCCAATCCAAAAGCACCAAGGGATCTGCATGGGGAGCTCCCCCTCCTGTCCTGCACTCCTTGGATTTTTGCAGGACATTCCCTCTGCTGCCTAAAAAATTACCTGGGATCGCAGCTGTTTAATCATTTTTATGGTATTTCCATCGACAAAAAAAAAATAATCTAATTGCTCTGGAATCTGACATAAAATGCTAAACCAAGAGAAAATAAAACCTGCTTGCTCCAATGGATGGATTTTTCCATCGACAAAAAAAACCCAAAACCCAATTGCTCTGGAATCTGACATAAAATGCTAAACCAAGAGAAAATAAAACCTGCTTGCTCCAATGGATGGATTTTCCATCGATTCAGTCAATGGTTAGAAAAGTTTTTGGTGTGAAACTGGTTCAGTTCTACTCCTTTTCCCTCCCTCATGCTACTTCCCAGAAAATTCTGATTATTCACCATCATTTGGGACAGGAACTGTTCCAAAATCCCAGTTTCCAGTGGGACAGATCTCCTCAATTCAGCGGGAAGGCAGGGATAGATTAAGGAGTGGGTTCACAGAAGAAGAAAGAAGAAAAATCTTCGGGATTTTTATCCTTTTGTCCCACCCCCATTCCAGTGCAATTATTTACTGCCACAGCTGGGATCCGATGAAGGCTCCTCTCACTCACAGAAATCCCAGAATTCCTCCTGGACCCAGGTAGTGGTGGCTCTTTTCTTTTTCAGCAGGAATTTTCCTCCGTTTTCAGCCCTCAGGTAAAGAAAGCTTCCCCTAAACCCTCTGAGCTGAATTTTCCTTCATTTCAGAGGAAAACAAACCCAAACCCACAAACCTACAGCTGGCAAAAATGGTCTACAAGGAATTCCATGGGATTCTTCTTCATGGGGGTCACAAATTCCCAGCCCAGAGTTACTTCCAGGCTTTGGGGCAGGAGCACATCCCATTCCTGGAGAAACCCGATCCCTCTGACTGGCAGCTGCAGGAGGATGCTCTCATCCCTTTTTTTTTGGGATTTCTATGCCAGAAAAATTCCATGCAGGAATGCAGTTATTCAGCTGAACAAGTTTTCCCTGTTTGTTTTTTTTTTTCCCCACCCCTTCCCTGCTCTCCTTCGCTCCCGTGTGTTCTGTCGGCAGCAGAATCATTTCCAACATCATTTTTTTCTGGTTCACGTTACACTTTCTAAAAGGAGGAATTACCAAACATCCTGAAGAACAGCCCCGAGGGAATGTTCCCTGCATGCTCTCATTAGAGCCGGCTTCGACTTTTCATTTTGGCTGGGAATATTTTTCCAGTTGAAAAACACCTGTGCAATGGATCCAGCAGGGCTTGGAACCACCCGGAGCTTCCCGTTTCCCACAGGCACAAACAGAAAGACAAAGGAGAGAAGGGAGATGGGACAAAGAAAGGAGAAAACACCCAGAGGAACCAGGATTAACTGAGATTTCATCAAGCCAAAGACCCCAGAAGAGCCCAGAAGATCAGATTTATCCATGGAAAACCAGGATTTTCATCCCTTCAGCCACAGGTGGGACACGAACGGCAGTGGCACAACAAAAAGCGTTTTGCTGCTGTGTATTTTGGAGAAATCCCACCTGCATGGCTGGAATTTCCAAGCAGGAACTTTATTAAGTGCTGATTTTCCCTGGCAGCTCTGGGAGATAACAAGCCCGGCACACTTTTATCCTGATTTCAGGCTCTGAGCTCCCGCAGGGAACCACATGAGGAGCCAGAGGGGATTTAGCCGGCCCAGGGCGGGGTGGGCAGGTGGGAAATTCACATCCAAATTCTTCAGAAGCATAAAAATACAGCGTTTGCAGCCTGGGACTGTGCTCTGCTCACCAGGATCTCCTTTATCTGAGGGATCGCTTCCTTATCTCAGTTGTCCCGGTGCTGTTTTTTGTGGGGAGAACAAAAATCGGAGAATTCATGGAATGGATTTTAACCACAGCCACTCCTTTGCTTCCCACAGGGAAGATCAGGGAGGGAGTATCTCAAAAATATCTGAATTTGGAGCATGGCCTGGCCCCTGAAATGTCAGTGCAGGGC
>VZTX01017020.1:6434-19113 GCA_013400915.1 Pardalotus punctatus
TTTTTTTGAGGCCTATTTTGGAAAATTCCTGTTGCTCTTGGATAGGCAGGGCCACACGTCCACTGCTCTCCCATCCCACTCGCTGCTGAGCTGGTTCCCTTGCTGGCCTCACTGGGTGCTGCCCTTCTGCAAACTGGTTTTGGCTGCTACAGCAAAATTTCAGCCTCTGCAACGTGTCCTGAACAGCTCCTGGGGTGGATTCGGTGTTTCTCCTTGCTGGCTTAAAAATTCAAAACAGAGCTACACCAAAAAAACCCCATGCAGGCTGCACCGACCCCGCTCCTGCCGGTGTCACTGTGATGGGCACCCCTGACGCTGGGACCGCAGCCCCAGGGATGGCCCAGACCTGAGCCAGGCCGGGGATTCCGGCAGCTTTCCTTGAATTCCTCCCCATGGAGAGATTTCCAACTGCTGCTGCCCCCGGGCAGGCACTGACTGAGGAAACCCAGCCCATGGAGCAGCCGCTGGGCAGTGACTCCCAGGAGCAAAGATCATGAAAGGTTTGTAAAGTGTCTTTTATTTCTATTATTATTATTATTATTATTATTATTATTTTGGAAGCCCCTGCCCCTCTGGATCAGTCTGCTGCGCCCACCGACCGCAGCCGGACCCTGATCTGCCAGCGTGGGGCTGGGAGATCCCTGGGAAGGCGATGCCTGTGGTCCCCAGATGGAGGGGAGCAGGGGGTCTGGATAAGGCTCCAGCTGCAGGGAAGCTGCCCTGGCTGCCTCCTGTGGCAAAGGTGGCAGGGAAAGGTGCAGTGGCTCTGCTGAGGGTGGTGGCACGGCCGGTGGCATCGGCCAGGTGTCCAGAGGGCTCTGCAGAGATCTCGGGCCCTCGTGCAGAGCAGTGGCTGAGAGATCTCGCTCCACAACAGCCTCTCGTTTATACACTTCATAAAAATGTTCATCAGCTCTCCAAGGAAAAAACAAAAGGTGTCTGGGTGCTCTGGGAGCTGGCACAGCCTGCTGTGAGAGGAGGGTGAGCGGCTCCCTGGGTGTGCCCAGCAAGGGACAGGGCTGGGACAGGTCAGAACCCAAACCCAGCTCTCCTGGCACAGCCAAACCTCCCCCTGGGCAGCAGCACCGCCTTGGAGGAGAGGGAATGGCCACACATCCCTCAGGCTGCCCCTCTGTGCTCAAAGCCCTGAAATGTACAGGAGTTATTCGATTTTTCCCTTTTTCCAGACTAAAATTGCACCTTTTTAAGAGCTGTTCTTATGCACTTGGTAGCACACGGTCACCGAGCCGCAGTGACAGCTCCTCTCTCATCCTCCCATTTCCATCCTCTTGATGAACCTGGACCAGCTGGAAGCTGGCTGGGCTCAGGCTGAAGGGATGGATAGGGGCTGTGCAGAGGGCAGAGGGTGGAGACTGGAGGGCAGCTCCTGCTGGAGCAGCAGGGAGGAGGATGCTGAGCTCCTCACCCGAGTGCTGCACAATCAGATGTGCCCAGCTCATCCAGCCTGTAGCTGACACCACCCCCAAAACCCATTTAACTTTGAAATCCCAACATCTAACAGCCTCAGAGCCTTTTTCTTTCCTGCTAAGTAAAGCCAAGTGAGATAGTCCCTGTTTTTCTCAACAAGGTCTCATCTACAGTTGAGACCCAGCGTGCAGGCAGCTGGGAGCTGTGCTGGGAAACCTGGAAAGGCAGGAGAAAACAGGTAAAATCAGCACAGACAGTCCCCAGAAAAAAAGGTGAGCCTGATGGGACTGGGTCAGACGTTAATTTCCCACCACAGGCTCCAAAAAAATCCCTGCGGTGGGGCAGGAGGAAGGCTGAGCCCTGCCATGGCACTGGCTGCAGGGGAAGGTCAAGGACAGGTGGCAGGCAGGACAGGGTGACACGGCAGCTGTGCCACCTGCCAGGAGGGCAGAGCCAAAGGCAGGGGGGTGTGCCTGGAGGTGACAGACCCCTCACTGCAGACAGCAGTGCCCATCAAACAC
The DNA here is from genome assembly GCA_013400915.1 of Pardalotus punctatus. NCBI lineage: Eukaryota > Metazoa > Chordata > Aves > Passeriformes > Pardalotidae > Pardalotus > Pardalotus punctatus. The sequence goes on from VZTX01017020.1 coordinate 8,384, forward strand.
CCCTGCCATCCACAGGCTGCCATTTATGGCTTCAGAAGGCAGCAGGACAGTGCCTGAGCTGCCCCTCACAGCTCCCTGCAGCTCCATCCCTGCAGGGGCTGCCTGGGCTCTGGTGGGCTCGTGCTCCTCACTGCTACCCCAGGGCAGCCCCCTGGCTCTCAGCCTCCATGGCCAAAAGTCCCTGTTCTGCCACGGGAAGAAAAAGCTGCTTTATCTAAGCCCAGACCAGCTTCTCCCTGTCCCCATGAGCCTGTTCATGGGGATGGAACCCAACAAGTGACCATCTGGCTGTGCCACGATTTGGCCTGAGCTGTTCTCCTTACGTGACATGTCCAGATCAGTTTGAACCCTCCCGCTGGGCCTCGTCCCAATGTTGCTCCAGCGCAGCACAGGCCCCTGGCAGCAGCCCAGGGCTGTCAGGTTTTAGGGTCGGGAAGCCCAGGGGCACCTGGCACTGCCCAAGTGGCAACCTCCCCATCCCAACCCGCACCACAGCGAGCCTCCTCCGAGCGGGAGGAGGGAAAAAAGAGCCTTGGCACAGGAAATTTCTCATTTTTAGCTGGCTCGGGTCCCAGCCATCCCCCGGCTCGGCCCGGCCAGCACCGCAGCCGTGCCTTCGGGTGCCTTCGGGCACCACACGACCCTCAGCTTTGCTCCCTGAATTGTGCCCTACCAGTCAAATAAGGAAACACAGATAACGAGCCACTTGATAACGACTGACCAGCACGATAACCCAGAAGCAGGGACGGAAAGGCGTGGTTTGCGAGCGGCGTTCCCCCTTCCTGCGCCCGCAGCGGGCGCTACGGGCGGTAGATTTTAATCACATCTTTGATGACCCGTCGGCAGATGGGGCAGCAGGCGTTGAGCTGCTTCTTCAGCTTAAGACCACAGGTGTTGCAGAGGCACATGTGTCCGCAGGTGTAGATGACCGTGTCCACCTCGCTGTCAAAGCAAACGGTGCACTCGCCGTTCTTGCTGCTCGATGGCTCCGGAGGGGAGAAGACGGGAGAGATGGGGGGGCTCAAGGGGGAGCTGGGGGCAGTCACTGCGAAAGAGGAGGGGGGAATGAGGTTGTTTAGTCAGTGGGATGGGGTAAAGGTGACTGTGCCACATGTTTAAGTGAGTTTTTAAGGCTCTCCTTGATAATTGCCTGGTTCTTTGGCCAAGGAAGTCCCAGTGTATTCCAAGCAGTAGCACGGTTACAGCTCGGGGTAGAGCCTGTTATCCCTTTTCTACAGATGGGGCAGGTGCCACATCCACACATTTTTGGAACACTTGTAGGGATGGTGATTCCACCACTTCCCTGGGCAGCTTGTTCGACACCAGACCACCCCTTCCGTAAAGGAATTATTCCTTATATTCAGACTAAATCGCTCTTGACACAACTAGATGCAATTTCCTCTCCTCCTGTCCCTGTTCCCTGGAGCAGAGCCCGACCCCCCCAGCTGTCCCCTCCTGTCAGGAGCTGTGCAGAGCCACAAGGTCCCCCCTGAGCCTCCTTTTCTCCAGGCTGAGCCCTTTCCCAGCTCCCTCAGCTGCTCCTCCTGAGAGGACTTAATTCTCCAGACCCTTCCCCAGTTCCGTTCCCTTCCCTGGACACACTCCAGCCCCTCAAGGCCTTTCTTGACACGAGTGGCCCAGAACTGGACACAGGATTTGAGGTGCTACAGCAGTGCCCAGCACAGGGGGGCAATCACTGCCCTGCTCCTGCTGGCCACGCTGATGCTGATCCAAGCAACCTGCAGCCCTTCTTCAGGCCATGCAAATCTTTGCAGCTCTGTGTTTTCCTCCAAATCCTCCTGCCAGCCTGGCAGGAGCTGTACCATTCCCCCCGGGAGCCGAGCCTGGCTGTCCTTACCCAGCGAGGACTCCGAGGCCGATGAGGACCTGTTGACGCTGAAGGCCATGTCCGAGTCGCTGTCGTACTGGGAGCCACCGGGGGATCCTGAGGGAGACACGGTCACTGGGCTGGACTGCACCGTGCCTGGGAACACAGGAGAGAGCTGAGCCCACAGAGGGACACCCCAATCCCAGCCAAACCCCCTCAGCTGCTGGGCTGCTCCCACCCCACCTGCACAGGGCAAGTCCGGCTGCTGAGCTAATGCTGCCCCTTGGTAATGATACAGGTCAAGATTTTGGATGTGACCCCAGGGTCTGGGCCTCTTTACGCCTTTGTGTGATGCCTGTTCAGCTTCAGTGAAGCAAGCACCAGGTTACCCAAGATTTGCCTTTCCACTCTCCCCAGCAGCAGTGGGCTCAAGCTGTGGCTGTTCCACTGTCAGCTGGGAAAGGGAATTGCTTTGGGTGAAGAAAACCTGCTTTACAAAGTCATTAACATCCGCTTTTCTGACAGAATCCTAAATAGAAGGAAAGGAGAATGGCTGGAAGTGGTGACCAGCAACGGATCAGAAGTGCCAGCTGATCCCCGAGCTGTGGCAATGCTTCAGGAGCAATTATTGTCCATAAACCAGAGCTGTGCTCACAAAAATCATCATCCTTACCAAGGCAGAAATTTAACACCTGTTGGCTGGAATAAGAGTTTATAAAGAATCCCTTCTAAAAACAAACCCGATGAAAAACAGCTGCCCCCCACAGCCATCCCTGTTTATAAAGAATCCCTTTTAAAAACAAACCCACTGGAAAACAGCTGCCCCTCACAGCCATCCCTGCCTCCCTTCCTGCTGCTTGTTTTATTTCTCAAGTCTCCTCCTTTCCTGGGGGAATCATAGAGGCTGCACACATCTCCGTGACAGGTACCATGTCTTGCTCACTCTTGTTTGCCAACACAAGGAGCTGCTTCCTCACATCAGTGAACACTGGGAATGCAAACCCAGAGCTCTGGTTCTGGCCCAGGAAACCTTCCCAGCCAGGTGCTCTGTTATCCTTTTTTTTTTGGCTGCACTTACCCAGGATTTTGAGCTGGTTGATCACACCGTGGATTGTAAAAAACACCCAGAGGGACTGTGAGGTGTCCACGCACATCAGCATCCCCCGGCTGGCCCCGTTGACCCCGTGGTGCACCTCCCCGTTAGGCAGGACCATGAAGCTGAGGATGTCACCGCTGTTGAGGACCGGGAACGCCCGGTAAACCACCCAGTACTCCTTGCGGTCCAGGAGAAAGTCTGGATCCGCCGGGAGCTCGTTTGTCCGTAAAGTACTCGGATCACAAGAAGTGATGCCGAACGAGAGGGCCCCGTAGTACGGCAGCCCGAGGTGTCCCACTTCCACAAAGAGGCTCTCCCCGATGTGCAAAGGCCGGTCAGAAAACACCAAAGTCCTATTGCTCTCCTGCCAGTTGGTGCAGGCCACCATCCTGTCCTGGGAAAAGGTGATGTCGGGGCCGCGGGTGGGGTGGAAGCGCAGGTCAGTGTCCAGGAAAGCTGGGACTCCCTGGGCGTGCTGCCGCCGGTTGGGGCAGCAGGGGATGATGTGGTTGTCCGTCCCAAGTCCTGGCACCCGGCTCAGGTTTAGGTTTGTGATTTTGGCCACCACTTGGTTGTTCTCTAGCTCGTTGTTGTTGAAGTTGGCCGAGTCGTGGTTGCTCTGGGGAAGGCAGGTGCTGAGCCGGGCGGTGCTGAGCCGGGCAGTGGTCATGGTCTCTGCAAACATGCTGTCTGTGAGAGAAACCCAGGCACAGAGGCATTAGTCAAGAGCAAACTGCCTGTTTTTATGCTTACAATTATTATTGCAGCCTACAGACTCTGTTCCTCTGAGAGGAAAAATCAGCCACAGGTCAACCACTAATGAACAGCTCCTGGTGCAGAGTCACGCGTGGAGCGGGCAGAGGAGCAGCTGCATCCTGGCACCAGCCAAGGCAAAACAAGTGTTCCAAAGTACTCCTGTGATCTGGGAGCTCCCTGCACTGAGGAACTGGGAAAAGCTGTAACCAGTGTGGTCCTACAGCTTTTTCAGGAGAAAGGTCTGATAGCTCTGAGGTTACGCTGTGAAAAAAGAAAATGTCTCAGTATTTTTTTGTCCCAAGGTCTTGTGCAAGACAAATCCAAAAGTGATGGGGAAGGAGCACAAAGATGAATGGATATTCTTTCCACACTCCTTGTCATTGCCTTACACCTGTGTCCAGGCACAGGTGTGTCCAAGAAAAGTCATTTCAAGCCTCATATCCCAGGGGTGTTCACAGCCCTGCAGAGGTTTTGAATGGAGAGCTTGTCACAAAAGCTACTTCCTGCAGGTGTTAGAAAGCTTTTAGAACAGAAAGTTGTTTTCACAGCAAAGGGAAAGTCAGGATGTTGATTCTTAATTAATTTCCCAGGTTTTTGCTTGGGGGTGATGTAAAGGTGTAGGAAAGTTTGGGAGTGTCCTCCCTTCTATTTGCAGCCCTGCCTGGAGCAGCCTGGACACTTCACTCTGAAGGGTTTAACTCACTGAGCAAAGTCAAAGCACGTGGAATTTAAGAATGGAGCAGACTCCTTGTCTTCCTAGAGATGGAGAGCAGTGAAGCAGCCCAGCACCAACGCTGATTTGGTATTTTAATTTAAAAAAACTCCCATCAGAGTACAGGTGCTCTCAGCCTGTCACTGTGAACACTCAGATGCTGTGGGCACAACTGGGGTTGGGGGGGGCAGAAAGAAGCTTCATTCTATTTTTCTAAGCCCAATTTAATGAGGGGAAAGGAGAGCTCTGGTGAAGCAGCTGCCTTGGACAATACAGCAAACACTCCTCCCCTGTGATGAGCACCAGAGGCTGGAGTGTGATGCAACTGCAATTACAGGATAAGCTGCTGGTGAGGTTTAATTACACATTTGAGGCACAGCAGACAGGGAAAAACGTTGTTTATGTGCAGCCTTCTCGCCTGTAAAATAATTGGCACCATTCAGAAGGATATGTGATGGAGCTGCCTGCCCTCTGGACTCACCATTCCACAGTTTATGACTGGTGCCTGCTCCGTGCCAGGCTGGCAGCACCATCCCCTCGGGCAGGTGCAGCTGGCTTTGGCTGTTAAAACTCCATCAGCTCCGAGGAGCCTCCGGGAAAGAGCAACTCTCTTGGATTTTAGAAGTGTTCCCTGTGGTGTAGCCCAGTTCAAAATACTCCATCTAACGCTGAATTCATTCCAAATTTCAATGCTGTGAAAGCCACGAAAGGAAAACCATTCCATGGCCATCAGCTGGGAATGGGAACAGATTCATCCCCTCTTGCAGCCCTCCCGAAGGAAGAGGCTGTAAATCAGCCAGACTCCACCTGATTTCAGGGATCTGTGAGACATCCCTGTGTGAGGCAAGGGTGAGTCAGGTCACGAGAGCAAACCCAGCCCCTCAAACTGCCAGCCTGGGTGGGATCACAGCCAGGAGCAGAGAGAGGGGCTGGGGAAGGGCTCCAGGAAACTCTTGGGCAATGACTGGTGGTTTTCCAATGGACTGGCAGTAACTGGCAGCTGGGAAAGAATAGACCAAGTCAGACCTGGTCCCCTTTGTCTCCTCAGCCCCTGGGACCTTGCTCCATGTTTTTCCATGCCACAGCAGCACATCCAGCTCAGAGAAAGCTGAGTGAAGTTAAAGATTTCCATTTATCCCTTCACGTAATGTGCAGCCTTAGGACATTCCATCACTGCCATCTCTGAAATATATTGCTTTCTGGATCCCTACTGCTGCCAGAAGAAAAATTACTAATTGGAGGTACAAAACCAACAGCAAATTAATTTTCCTAAGTGTCCCATAGAAAGGATCACACAGATCATGCATCTTTTCTACACGATCAGAAAGAGCAACAGAGGAGCAACCCACAGGCCCAAAGCCACACTTACCTAGAATTTGCACTTCGTGGGTGATTCCATAGACGTCTATGAGCGCCCAGAGAGGGCCGGACACTTTAATACCACAGTGAAACAAGATCGGCTCCTCGTCGTTAATACTGTAGAAGACTCTGCCGTGCCGGTCCACCCAGAAGGCCAAGATATTGTCCCTGACCGCAAACCTCTCCGGCAGAGCCTTGGCCCAGTAGCCGGGGCGGGTGACGAGGTCGGGGCAGGCGTACTTTGGTATCTCCTCGGAGCTCATCTGCGAGGGGTCGTGGATGGTGAAGCCGAAGCGCAGGGCCCCGCTCCAGCCGTGGTGCACGGCCACCAGCTTGAGGCGCACCTTCTCGTACAGGTGGATGGGCCGGTTGGTGAAGGTGACGCCGTTGCAGAAGCTGTTCCTGCGCGTGGCCTTGCGCGAGTGCGCGTCCAGCCGCACGTTCTTGCCCTTGGCCTGCGAGTGGAAGCGCGGCGGCTCCGCGATGGCCAGCACCGAGCGTCTCTCATGGCTGCTGTTGGGCAGGCTGTAGTAGGGCCGGCTGGACACCGAGCGGGCCTGGTGGCTCGTGTCTGCAAAAGGACAAAGCAGAGCTGTCAGGAGAGCCTGGTCTGAGCCAGCTGTTGGCTCAGATGGGTGTGATTTACACCACTCTGCTAAGACCCCAAATATTTCACCTTCAAACACTGTGCTTAGCCACAACCTGCTCTTTGCTGTCCCAGCTTGGCCCTCAGCTTTCTGCAAAAACATCAGGCAAAGGTTAGGCAGCTTCCCTTGTACGCCCTGCGAAGCTGCATGGGAAGGAACATCCTTTGTTCCCATCAGATGCATCCTATTGCCCTTGGAAAAGCTCAGCACCCGCGGCTCCGAGTTTCCTCCTCGCAGCGCCTGTGCTGGTAACTCACATGGTGGCCAGAGACAGGAGTTCTGAGAATTGTGGCTGTTAAAGATCAGAGATGCTCGAGATGAGCATGGATTTTAGAAGATTTCTGTGGGATGTGCAGCCACCAGCTCCTCTGTGCCCTGATTTTGTAATAATGAACAGGAACTTTTCACCAGCACAAATAATCCAAGACATGCAGCAGCTGGAGCACCTCTGCATCACCAGGCTGTTCTTCCTGAGCCTTCAACTGGCACATTCAGGAACATTTCATCCTGCACAGCCTTGCCTTTACCCAGAACCTCCCATTTGAGCTCAGAGCACTTTATAAATGATGATTGTTTTCAGCTTCACAGCACCGCAGATGGCACAGAAATCCTGCCATCCTCGTTTTACAGATGGGAGAAGGAGAATTTATGGGTGAGATCTTGCAGCATTGAAAGTCAATAGCAATTTTGAGACTGATTTCAAGAAAAGCAGATTTGGGGCCTAAAATGAAGTTCACACAGGCAAGAAGCAAAAATGAAAAAAAGCTCAACTTTTAATCTTAAACCTCAGCTAGAAGCTCCCTGAGGTGGAGACAATCTCTTTTGCATGTCCCTGAGCACGTGGGGACTTGGTCCATGTCCCCGGTTCCCACCACCACCAGGGAATTCGGTCTCCCCATTCCCCACCCACTCCCCCTCTCCTCCTCTCTCTGCACCTGGCTTTGTAGATTTTTTTAAAGCAAAAATGGAACACATCCTGAATCCTAAAGCCGTCCTGTTAAATATAAAACCCCGTCACACGCTTGCATTCATTTTGAACCCTTTTGCCACGTTTGAAGCTTTAGAAGTCTCCTGCCATGCCCTTCCTTCAAGCTGCTTCCTCCCTGTGTGTAACCCCAGGCTTTGCTTTGTTACAAGGGAAGGATTTTCTGACGCTTTCCTCTCTAGGAAAAAACCCACCAGAAGATCCTGGGAGCTCAGCTGGGAGAGCTGGCAGGGGGGCTGCAGTGGTGGCAGCTTTTTCTGCAAGCAAAACCGGAGCAGACAGGGCAGCAAGAGGCTGGGACTTGCACCAAGGCACTGAGCAGAGACCTGAGCACAGGATTAGCCCTTGAATCAGGCATCTGTAACAGGAGTCAAAGGGCTACGAAGGTAAAAAGATCCTGTTCGCAGCAAGATAAAATAACAATCAAAAGGTGTTTTGTCTCGTGGTTTGTACTGCACCTGACAGCCGCTGCATAACCAGGTGATTAATGGTTAATCCTGTCATACAGCAGAGTCAAGGAATACATCCTTGCTCCCACAGCAGTGAGGGGAGGGTGCCATTCCATGCCAGGGCTGTGAAAAGAGTCCTGGAGCAGATGGGGAAGGGAGAATCCTCTCCAGGTGTTAAATCCCCCTGCCCAGCACGGCACCTCTGCCCCAGCAGCACCGCAGGCCAGGCATCCCCCAGGACCGTCCCAGCACAGGATGGATCCCGAGGAAGGGGCATTCCTCTGTGTATTTCCAGGAGAAATCTCATTTCTTGCCTCCCAAAGAGCTGAAACGCACAAATGGCTGCTCCCAGCACAACCCACCCGTGGCTCATGTGGGTGCTGCTCCATGTGTGTGCCTGCCAGCATCCCCAACACACGGGGCTGCTGAAAAGGGAGTGTGGACGGGGGGTTCCTGAGCAGGGACAGGCAGGGGGGCACCAACCCAGCCAGCACCCAGCAGGGTGAGCCCAGTCCTGGCCCTGCTTCCCCACACTGCACCCCATTTTCCACATGGACTCACAAAGCCATTCCAGTGGGACCTGGGCTCAGCAGACTCCGAGGGGCTCCTGCAGGACCAGGTGGGCACAGTGTCACCTCACACCGTGCTCGATGCCACCTCACACCCTCCTCGATGCCACCTCACACCCTGCTCGGTGCCACCTCACACCGTGCCTGGCTGGGCAACAGCCAGGAACCCTCATTTTATAACCCACTGAGCTGCTTTTTGTTCCCAAACTGCTTAAAAACAACCCCCCTGATGTTGCAAGTGCCGTGGCCTCAATGTCCTCATGTTGGTCAGGAGAAAGAAGGAGGGAAGGGAGTTTTTGTTCTCCTCTCTGCCATCCCAAAAATCCCCTTTTCCAATCCCAGTGCCGCACAATCCTTCCTCCCACAGCCACCTGATGGAGAAAAGACTCCTGCAAGGGATGTGGTGCCCCAGCACTGCACCCAGGTGGGTTCTTCTCGTGTCCCTCTGAGAAGGCACAGAGGAGCGAGGTGGCAGTGCCAGTGCCACCAGCACGAGTGACAGGACAGCGATGACACGGGCACCCACTTCAAACACAGCTCCGGGTCCACCCTGCCAGAAGGGAACTCGGGGTCGGGGTCTGGTGCTTTCTGTTTTGTTTTTTTAAAAACAGGAAAGCATATTGTGGCTAAACAATAGGAAAAGCTCCCGACGGAAATGAATGGATAATTTATTTATAACACAGCTCCCCCTCACGTGAACACCTGCTGCTGGAATAAAGCCTCACATAACCCGAGGCAGGGAGGCAGAATTTTCCCACTGAAACACGCCTGGGACTGAGCTAGGGCATGTGCTTTCCTCATCAGGTGTTGATGGGGACTCGGCGAGCTCAACAGGATGTTTGTGCCTTTGAATTGTGCCTTTGAATTGCCCCAATTTGCAGCTCAGCTTCCATAGCTTGGATCGCATTTTGGTCCCTCTGCTGTTTCTCCAAAGCCTCTCCTCTCCTGGCTGTGCGTTCCCACCCAAAAGGTGGGATGACGACAGCCAAGCTCGTGGCAGAAGTGCCACCCTACCCCAGGGTGCCTGACAGGCGCTGAAGAGCTACGCCAACTCTTTTTTTTTCAGCTGTGAGATTCCTACAACACTTGGAGCAAGTCGTTTCTTCTCTTACTGCCTCGCTTCCCTGTCTAAAAGAGAGTAACACTCTTCCTCCACCTCACAGGGAGCTAAAAGGATTGAAAAATGTAAGGTCCACAAACAGTTCAATCCCTGAGCCCTGTGAGCCTGGCTACATCCTCACAGGGGACACAAACCTGCTGGATCCCCCTGAGGGATGCCTTGAGGTTCCATCCCTCTTTTTATTCCAGAGTTTTCCACCTTTCATCCCTACTCTCACCGATTTCAAACATGACACTCACAGCACGAGCAGGACTTCAGCAAATATGAAAGGCAGGAAAATGGAAGGAAAAGCTGAAGTGAAGCACCGCAGATGGCACAGAAATCACAGAGGAATGGTCTAAGGCTCCTCACTGAAACCTGAAGGATAAACCTTTTTGGCAAGGCAGCATTTCCATCCACATCCTTGCAGTGTCAGATGACACTGGAGCAGATTTGGGTTATGGGGCCCATGCTCTCATCTGAAGCTTCACCTGCTTCCCAAAAGGCCAGCACACTCATTCTGGAGGTTATGCTGACCTTTGGAGAGGTATTTTAACAGACATGCACTTTGAATTTCAAAAAGGTACAGCAGGCAGACCCTGGACAAATTCCACATATTTATCATGGTTCCAGTTCTAAAAATAAACATTTTTTTTCACCCATTTGTTCACAGCAGCGGGTTTGCAGTGGCACTGTAATCCCACTGACAGCAGCAGACAAAATTCAGCTCCAGAGCCCTCTCCGAGGCTGCTGCTCTCTCCGGGGCGTGGGATGGAGGAGGCTGCTCAGCTAGGGAGTGACCTCAAGCCAGATCAATCCTGTCTTCACTTGCCCTGACAAGCCAGGCAGGAATAATACCCCTAAAACGGGGGAGAAGGGAATACCATTCAAGGAGACCAGAGCTCCAGTGAGAGCAGGCTGGCAGGAGGAGGAGGAGGAGAGCGCTGCCATCCTGATGCGTCACCAGTAAATTCAGGGTCTGCACCAAACACACTGCCTGGGTCCCACAGCCCTTCCTGTGACCCCCCACAAGTAAATCCAGGACAAAAGACCCACAGGATCACAAGGGGCAGTTTGGTGCCAAACAGGGATGTGCAGAGGGAAAATTGCTGGGTCCATCACCCAGCTCGCAGCAGATGCGGCCCATGCTGCGGGAGCTGGGTCTGCCCGTGTTGGTCAGAGAAAGCCTGAAAGGTCTAGAAGGGACACTGAAAGGTTCAGAGGAGAGGC
>VZTX01017025.1:0-17854 GCA_013400915.1 Pardalotus punctatus
TACAAAAGACAGGCTGTGAGAGACAGGGATGTTAAGCCTTGAGGAGAGAAGGCTCTAGGGAGACCTCAAGGCCCCTTCCAGGGCCTAAAGAAGCTCCATGAGAGCTGGAGAGGGACTGGGGACACGGGATGGAGGGACAGGACACAGGGAATGGCTTCCCAGTGCCAGAGGGCAGGGCTGGATGGGATCTTGGGAAGGAATTGTTCCCTGGGAGGGGGGGCAGGGTGCCCAGAGCAGCTGGGGCTGCCCCTGGATCCCTGGCAGTGCCCAAGGCCAGGCTGGACACTGGGGCTTGGAGCAGCCTGGGACAGTGGGAGGTGTCCCTGCCATGGAAGGGGCTGGAACTGGATGAGCTTCCAGCCCAATCCAGTCTGGGATTCCATGATTAATTGTGTGTGTTTTCTGTTTATTATCCCTGTAATAAGATGCACAATGTTTGATAGCAAGGGAGCAAAAAGGCTGGTTTGGTGTGGCAGTCAGATTCCCAGCTGGGCTGGAATTGTGCCTTCCAACATCTCATCCTCTCCACGAGTGTCGTCTCCTATAAAGGCAGCACCTCTGGCTGGGATGGTGGGTGAGGTGAAGAGCAGGTGTGGCACTGCAGCACTGGCTGCTCCCTCCTGCTGGTTCTTTGGGGCTGAAGGGTCTGACGGGGTTGTGAGAGCTGTTGGGGGTTCCAGGTCTCTGGAACGCTCTGCTGCTTTCCTCCTGCTGCTGCTGGAGAAAGCTGGGGTGTGGTGGGGTGGCTGGTTTAGCTCCCGTTTGTTTGAGAGCTTGGAAAAGTAGCTGGTGAGTTTTCTGTTGGAAAGATACATCTGGTGCTGGCAGCAAAGAAGTGCCACTGATATGAGTTAATGTTGGGTGAGCAATTTGCATAATTAGATTGAGTTTAATGAGGAACAGCGTTGCTGGCAGAGGCTGTGGTGGCGCATTCGGTGGGTTTGCATTGCCATCTGCTGGGCAGCCAGGCTTCCAGGGAACCCAGCCTCTCACCGGGAATGTGCCAGCGGCCCCCTCAGCCGGGAAGGGACCCCCATGCCCCTCCAAAGCGCTGGGGTACCCCAGCCTGCTGTCCTGCACACGTGCCCTTTACAGCACCCCTGCCCTCAGGACTGCAAGTGCAGCCACCGTCACCTGCTCCATGCACCGTCAGCTTTGGTGCTGGAAAAACTCCCGGTGCTGACTTCATTTTCTGGAAATAGGTTGTAACCACCTAGGACCAGTGTGCCTGGGACTGTGCCACAGTTTCTAAGGGAAACTGTCCTCCATAGGCACTTTGTAAATGTCCCAAGGCAGGTGCCCATCAGTGGGGAGACCAGACACGCTCAGCTGCAGATGCCCAGACCGAGGGGTCAGGACTCAAATTCTGTGTGCTCTGCAAAAATGGCAAGGGCTGGTCCAGAGTGAAGGTGGGGCTCCTGGAGAGTGACCAGGGTGGGCACAACTCAGCTGCCATGAACATCCCGCTCTCAGGAGAGCCAGCACGTGTGTGGGGCTCTGAGCATGCTCTGCAAAGGTCTCATCAGCTGAGCTTTGGGGGAGGTTTTCCTGGGAGAGACAGGCATGGAATAATCTGGAAGTCCTCTCCAGATCCTGTGTTAGACGTCCCTCCATGTTGTTTGTACCCTCACATTAAACATCCCTCCAGCAGTGGGACACTGAATCACTGAATCCTTTGAAAACCATCTCTGCCCACAAACTAGTGTCTCAGTGGAGTAAGGGAGCATTGAGAATTTTGTTCTCCATGAGTGTGATGAGTGCTGTCCCTGGTGTCACAGACAGTGTGAAGTAGGACAGGGGAGGCTGGACCAAGAGGATGAACCTCTGGAGGGATCTGTGCCTCCCTGGCAGGGGGAGGAGCAGGCAGGGTGGCAGTGGTGGCTGCTGTGGGGAAGGGTTGGCAATGGCAAGAGCAAACCCAGCTGATCCAGGAGCCTGTGGTACCCGGTTTCACAACCTCCAGAACATTTTCTTAGGTATTTTTCCTGTGGTAAGTACCTGTTTTCCACCGCAGAAAGGCTCCTTGACGTGGCTGAACCACTGGAGTTGGCCCAGGCAGGATGCTGCTGGGTGCCTGGTCTTCCTTCTCTGGTGGGAATTCTCTTCTCTCCAATGCTTTATCTCCAATGTTTTTCCCTCCCCAGCTGCTGACAGTGAATCCTGAGCATCGCTTCTCCTGCCTGGCCCACATCCAGGCCTCGGCATACCTGTCCGGTGTGGTCTGGAGCGATGTGTGCGAGAAGCGCGTGGAGCCGGGCTTCGTCCCCAACGTGAGTGGGAGTGATCTGTGTCCTGGTCCCGCGCAGGGGCCGCTCCTCATGTTAGAGGAGCTGCTGTGGCAGCAGAGGGTTTCTGGTGGGGAAGTGGTTTCTGAGTCCCTGCTGTGCCTGACATGAGTTGTGTCCCAGCAGAAGGGCCGCCTGCACTGCGACCCCACCTTCGAGCTGGAGGAGATGATTCTGGAGTCGAGGCCCCTGCACAAGAAGAAGAAGAGGCTCGCGAAGAACAAGTCAAGGGATAACAGCAAAGACAGCTCCCAGTCTGTATGTGCTCCCCGGGGTAACATCCAGCTGGGAAAAGGCTGGGTTTGGGCGGGCATTGCCACTGTCACTGCCACATTGCCGGACTGCAGGTTTATTTTCGTGCAGACATTTGTCCATTGGAGTCTTTTCAACAACCAAGTATTCCTGTTATGGAAGCGTGACCAAACTTTCCCAGTAACGGGTACTTTGGAGAGGGAGTGAGCAGCAGAGGTCTGGGCACCCTGGTGTGTTCAGCCCCGGGACCACGCGTGCCTGGGCACACGGCAGCAGCTCCCTGTGTGCAGGGACCCCCACACGTGGGCCATGTGCGTGGGCCATGTGCAGTTCCTTTGGGCTGACAGCACTCCCAAAATACGGGATACATGGATAAATGAATTATGTTTATGTCGGGAGCAGTGTGATCTGTGTTTTATGGGAAACTGCTGCCGTGGATGGCACAAGCCCCTGGTGAAAGCCACATGGTAGCCAGCCCTGCTGCCTCCAGCTGTTGGGCTGGGGTTCAGGGGGGTGGCGGCTCCTGCACACATCTGGAGGCTCCTGCACACAGCTGGGAGTGCTGGGGGCTGCAGGCAGCAATGAGGTGCAAATGGAGCTGCTTATACATGTTTTGTTTTTCTTCAATAGGAAAATGACTATCTACAGGAATGCCTTGAAGCTATCCAGCAGGACTTTGTCATCTTCAACAGAGAGAAGTGAGTGTGTGGGGAGGTTTTTTTAGGGAAAAATACTCCTTTATCTGACCTCCCTTAGGAATTGGTGCCAGTGCCTGACAGCCAGGAGCACCTTGGTGCTGGCTTAGCCCCGGGTGACTGGTGTCAACAGAGGAGGTCAGGCACTCCCTGTGTATGAAAAATGGTTCTGGCCACAAAGGGAGACAAAATCAGGGATTATTAATCACTGCCATTAAATAAAAAATACTGTAGAGAGACTTCTGGGATTTAACATGTGTGTGTGACACTGCTTCAGTTCCCTGTGGCACTTCCCCCGGCACCTCCTCACCCATCCTGCTTTTAGTAGATGATGTTTTGGGAAATGAAGGTGAGGAAGGTTGGACTCAGTGATCGTGGAGGTGTTTTCCAACCTTCGTGATCCTATGAATCTCTTCTATGTGTTAAAGTCCCTGGGGAATAAGCAGGCAGTCAAAGGGCTGGGTTAAAGCTGCTGCTTCCCCAGGTTTGGGGCTGTTTGGTCGATAAGCAGAGTGTGAGGCAGGCTCTGTGGAGGAGGGGGGTGGCAGGAGCCCGGCTTGGTGTGGGTGCTCATGGCCAAGGTCTGGGTGGGCTGGAGCCTTGCAGGCCGTTTTGGGGCATTTCAGAGCAGGTCAGTGAGGTTTGCTGACCCGCTGGGCTGTGCCGTGACCCGTCCGTGTGCTCCGGGAGTGCTCCTCGTTCCCCGCGGCTCTGCCGCAGGCACCTGTGGGGCAGTGAGGGGCAGCTGGGGCTGCAGCGCTCCTGGGGCTGCTGGGGCGTAACTCCTGTGTAACTCCCGTGTAACTCCTGTGTAACTCCCGCGTTACTCCTGTGTAACTCCTGTGTAACTCCTGTGTAACTCCCGTGTAACTCCTGTGTAACTCCCACGTAACTCCCACGTAACTCCCACGTAACTCCCGTGTAACTCCCGCGTAAATCCTGCATAACTCCCGCGTAACTCCCGTGTAACTCTCGTGTAACTCCCGCGTAACTCTCGTGTAACTCCCGTGTAACTCTCGTGTAACTCCCATGTAACTCCCGCATAACTCCCGCGTAACTCCCATGTAACTCCTGTGTAACTCCCGCGTAACTCCTGTGTAACTCTCGTGTAACTCCTGTGTAACTCCCGCGTAACTCCCGCGTAACTCCTGTGTAACTCCTGTGTAACTCCCGTGTAACTCTCGTGTAACTCCCGTGTAATTCCTGTGTAACTCCTGTGTAACCCCTGCCTCCTCCGCTCCCACAGGCTAAAGAGGAGCCAGGAGCAGCCGAGCGAGTCCGTGTCTGCCTCCGAGACCCCCGACGAAGCGGAGGCCGAGGCCGAGCCGTCCAAGCTGCACATGTGCAGCTCCGTGTGCTCCTCGGGCAGCAGCTAGGCCTCACCTGCCCTCAGGTGCGCCGAGCACCCGAGCCCTCCCTGCTGCCGCCGGAGAGCACCGGCAGCTCCCCTTGCAGAGCTGGAGCAAGCCCGAGTTCCCAAGGACTGCCCTCCCGGCTCGTGGGTCGCCAGCCCGGCACCACGGCTGCCTGGCGGGCAAGATACGGCCTATGCAACTCGGCGAGGCGGGAGATCAACTTCTGTAGTCGTTCTGTTTTAATGTCAGGTAGCTGATCTGCATGTTTTTAATGCAGTGAGAGGACCAGGAAAGAAGTCACGTCCTCGAGTCCCACAGGGGAGACACGGAGCAGGGGGGAAGGCCAGAGAGGTGGTGTGAGCTTGGCTTTGGCGTTCCCCGTTGAGGAGCACTGCTCTGGGGACGGGCGATCCCTGTGTAAACCAGGGCAGCTCCAGAGCCTCTCTGGCACCAGCTCCCGGGAGCCTCCAGCAGTTTGGGTCCTGCAGCACGAGGTCGTCCCAGGCACCTCGTCCTTGTGTCACTTGTCAGTTCCTTTCCCGATTTGAGGAAAATCAAATATGTTGACTATTGTTGTTTTGTGTGCACTCCATGGATTCTTCCGGGGCTGGGTAATGGTTCAATGTGTATTTGAGATACAGAATGTATTTAAAATATTTTCTTTCTTGGCGTGGCTGCTGCAGGCAGTGAGGAGCTGTGGGAAGGATTGGAGGGTCTGGCTCCCTGTGCCCAGGTTTGGAGGACACCGTTTATCACAGGCTGAGATTTTGTTGGAGGCAGAGTGGGTGGCCTTGCAAGGTTGCTTGGTTATGAAAGACAGGAATATCTTATTTCACCCTTCGATTTACTTTATTTTCAGTGTAAAGTACAAGTACTGTATATAATTTGCCAATACCTGTCTTAACTTCTTAATGAGATGGGAGATGTTCCCTTGCTCCAGCTGTGGATGTTGCCTTTCTTGTTGCAGGGGCCTTCACTACATTAGTTGTTGAACCTGCTACAGAGTGGTTTTTGGTCACTGTGGCTAAACCTGAGCCCTGCGGTGCCACATGACTGCTGTGGTGCCCCAAGGGTGAGGTGGGACCACAGTCACTGTCAAACCATCAGCAGCTCTTTGCTGCCGGACCCTGGAAGGTTTCAGTGTTTGCATCCTTACTGGAAATTCCTAATGCAAAAATGGATGGGAAATGTTTTTAATGGATCGGATTCTTTCAGGACCAATTTTGTTGTGTTATTTTTCCCATGAATAAACCAGAAAGGCAGAATGGTATGGAATGATCTTGTACAAGCAGGGACACAGCGCACGTGTCTCCCACAGTTTTATGTGGGAATTAGTGTGTGGCTGAAATTGTGCAGAAACATGTTTCCATGGAAGTCTTTAAGGGTGTGCAGGAGGAGGGGGGGGAGCCAAAGTTCTGGGTCCAGCTGCAGGGTTATTTTCAGGGCAGACCCAGTAGATACTGTTGGGCCTGGGGTCCCACTGGGGGTCCCCAAGGTCAGCCGTGGGTCCTGCACACCCCGTGCCTCATTAGGAGCTGCGTTAATGACGGCTCAGGGGCTGTGGCTGTTCAGCGAGCGAGGGCTGAAGTCAGTGTGTCCTCCTTCTCCCAGCTACAGGAGGGAGGGCACCGACCCTGCTCCCATCCCAGGCTGTGCTGGGGGAACCTGCCCTGCTGGGGGAACTTCCAGTCTCTTTACTGGGTCCCAGGGACTAATTGCCTTCTCCCACCTGTCAGAGCTCCCCTGTGTGGGCAGGTGCCACATGCTCTGGCCCCACACGGCAGCCTGGTCCTCACACCAGGGCTCTGCCCTCACCTCGTGGCCCCATCCCACACCTCTCAGCTGGAACACCAGCTCTAT
Source organism: Pardalotus punctatus (assembly GCA_013400915.1). Taxonomy (NCBI): domain Eukaryota; kingdom Metazoa; phylum Chordata; class Aves; order Passeriformes; family Pardalotidae; genus Pardalotus; species Pardalotus punctatus. Next base: position 6,448 of record VZTX01017025.1, read on the forward strand.
CCTGGCGCAGCAGCTGAGGGTCAAACTGGGTATTTATTCAGGAGTTAGGAATTACAGGTGATTTACTCCACTGCTATGGGTAGGGTTTTACAGTGAATTCCATTGCATTGTTTAGCAGCTTCCTGTAAATAACATCAAAATTTTGGACTATTGGAATGATGAGGAGTGTCACTGATTTTTTGACCAAACCCTCCTGTATATGAGTGCTGAAGATACATCCTATTCAGCCAGAAGCTCTCAGGCCAGGAGAGGTGTTGGCAGTTACAGGACGTGTGTAATTGATGTTTTCATTGCTTTCCTTAGGACAAGAGACATGTGGACCCTGAGGTGGGGGTTGGTGTGTGTGGGGAGGAGCTGGCTCGCTTCTGGAACAGGTTTCTTAGCCCAAAGCCTCTCTGTATCAGTCATCTGTTCCCTTGCAGCACCCCTCTTCCTGGGTGCATTGTGCAAAACAGCTCAGAAGCACTCGGCAGGAACCAGGAGAGCTCCTGGGGGATGCCAGGGAACGCCTCCTTCCCAGGGGAAACACTCTGGGCACATCCTGGCTGCCCGGACAGCACCCCTGGAATTCAGCACTGCATCTCCAGGGGTGTGCTGGGGACATGATGCTTCTGCCTCAGCCATTGCTGAACCTGCATCCCTGAGAACAGCACCAGGACACTGAGCTCTGGGATCATTGTGCTGAGGGGGAGACACACCGTGAACACATTGCTGAAGTGCCCGGTTTTGGTCTTAGGTAATATTTGGGCACAACCTCACCAGAGCCCGTCAGAGACAGGGTTTCATTGACACCTGCCAGCACTCACACCCTGGAGAAATGGCAAGAAAAGAGAAATTGGTGGAAAGAGACAAGTGATGGGAAACAGATCAGTGTTTTCTTCATTGTCAGAACCCCTGTGGTGGGTTTCAGTGCTCTGAGGCCTCCCGTCCCCCCTGTGCCCTGCTCTGGGTCCCTGTCGTGTCCCCATCGCTGTGTCCCTGTAATGAGCCAGCGCCAGCTGAGCCGGGCTTGCTCCTGTTGGCCCTGCACATCTCTGGCTCCTGCCAGGGTGTCCCGTGCCTGGCTCACCTCATCCACAGCGCAGTCCTGGGGGTTTGATCCTCTCTGCTGTGCCGCTCCCCTGGCTGTTCCCTGTCCCTGGCTGCTGGCACAGACTGGAGTGGGGATGGGGAGAGAGGTCCGGGGTTGTGGTGCCCATGTTGGTGCTGATGTTGGTGCCATCATTTTGGCTGAGCCCTGGCTACTGCTGCTGAGCAAACCTCACAGTGGAGCCATGACAGAGCCCTGGTCCCACATCTCAGCTTGGAAGGTGCCATTAACAGCTCTGGGTTACACCTCCACTACAGCCAGAACACAGGAATTTTCTGTATATAAATATTTAAATACCTGTATTTTTTTTGTATGACAGATTTATACAGTGTGTGCCATTATCTGCTGTGAAAAGTCTGCAGCACCTATAAATTATTCTCCTTTAATCACTTGCCATGAGATTGTTTTCTTATCTCTGTTGTGTTATGAAGTTTTGCAAAGTTGCATATTTTTAAGTGTTTGCATTGAATTCCACAGCCTTCACCAGGAATTTTGTGCAGAAGACAAATGCCAGGTCAGGTCCTGATGTTTCTTCTGTTGCCAATTCTCTGTTACTCCAGAGCTTGCCAAAAAGAGTCTAAGAGTAATAAACTAATAGCAAAAATAACAATAATATGGACTTGACCCTGGACAGTGCTGAAGTCCTGCTGCCTTGGGAGGATATTTTTAAAAATTATTTCAGTGCAGATACATGTATATATATCTTTGTATTTTATGTTAATACATTCTTGTAATTTTCTTGCATGACAATTTTACCACGTCACAGAATATTTAAGTTATGACAAGGTTGTGTCTTTGCAGATACTGCTGGAAGCCATTGCACATGTGGAGTAATAAATGTGTATTTTTAACATTGCCAAGGATTTGGTGTCATTCCCAGGGTATTGAGCTGTAGATGCATGAAACCATGGAAGCACCCAAATGCTGGAATTCTGGAACCCAGCCAGAATCTGGGCTGGTGGGATGCTCCCAGCTACCGCAGAGCCGGGTGGGACGAGAGCTGCGGGACCACTGCAGGAAATGCCTCAGAAACAGGCGGTGAAAGGGGAACAGCTGGATCCAGGTATTTCAGTGTCCCACCTTCCAGTGTCAGCCAGAGTGTTTCTAATTCCATGGGGAAGCTGCATCTGCGCACAGTGGGGCTGTGGGCACCGTCCATGGTGAGTGGTCATCTCCAGGAGGACGAGAGCCCCAGGCATGGCCACTGGCCTGGGGCAGCTCTGCCCCTGCCAGCCCCTGCTGCCCTCACTGCCGGGGCTGTGGGTGGGCTGGGAGCATCAGGATGGGGCAGAGGTGGGAGGGGATGGTGGCAGGACCCTGACCTCGCTGCGGCAGGGAGGCCACAACAGCCCTGGCTCACAGGGGTTTGGTATTTCCCTGCACAGCCCTGGATTTTGTATCTTAAACTCAATAAAAGCAGCCCCTGGAAGTGCCAGGAAATCTCTGCTTTTTCTCTTTCATCCCCCATCAGAGCAGGAATGATTTATCTCGCTCAACACCGTGTGCTGCTCACTGTGCAGTGCAGACGCAGCTACAAAAGCTGCTCGCTTCAAAGGAGCCATGAAGGCACGAGACGAATCGATGTCTGAGCCTGGACTCATCCCTTCTGCACAGCCCGGCGCCACCACTTTGATGTCCCTGGGGTGGCATTCCCGGGTGTCCCTGAAGGACCAAGGGCACCGCCGAGCTGGGTTGTTCGCTACGGGGGGGAAAAGGTGAAGGTCACTGAGTGAGGGCACTTTCCCACGCACAGCCCTGAAATACTGGGGAGGAAAAGCTGAGGGACTAAAAGGTCCACAGCAACCAGGAGTGCTCAGTGCCTGCCTGCCCAGTGCAGTTATCACTGGGCATAAACCGTGGGAAGCGGAATTTGCTGGGGACAAGCAGGGAATGATGCTCCTGGGCTCATCAACCAGCTTTGTCTTTCTCACCTGCTGCAACTGATCCTGCTGCTGATCAAGGTGCTGCATGTGAGGAAGATCATAGAAGCACAGAATTGCAGAATGGTCTGCGTGAAAAGGGACATTAAAGCTTGTTCCACCCAGCCACGGGCAGGGACAGCTTCCACCAGACCAGGTTGCTCCAAGCCCCATCCAACCTGACCTGGAACATTTCCAGGGATGGGGCAGCCACAGCTTCTCCGGGCAACCTGTGCCAGCACCTCACCACCCTCACAGGTAGGAATCCCTTCCCAATATCCCATCTGATCCTGCCCTCTGGCCGTGGGAAGCCATGCAAAATAAAAATAAGGAAGATGCAGTGAGCATGGAAATGCAGGGATAAGCACAGGGTAGTTCAGTGCCTGTCTGCCAGCTCCCTTGCTCCCTCAGGATCACTGCTTTTCTGCAGGGAATCGAGAGGTCCATCCTCACTCCAGGCACAAGTGTGGGGACTCGGGGCTCGTCCACCACAGCCGTGGTGCTGCAGAGCTGGGCATGTGCTGTCAGTCAAGGGCACGGAGCGTCTCCTCAGTGTCCCTGACCCAGAGCCTGCAGGAAAGCTGTCCAAAGGAATTAGGGCCAGAGACCGTGCCAGTGCCATTGGGGGGTTGTTTCCCGCAGGCTCTGGCTCCATTAGCAGGCGGCTGCAGGACTCGGCTCAGCCTCTCCTGGCACCGGGAAAGATGCAGAGATGCTCCTGGCTCTGATCCCTGCATTAGAAGGAGGCTGGGGCAGCTGTGCTGGCTCCAACAGCTCCCTGACAGAGGGAATAAATGCAAACCCTTCCTCCATAAGGGAAGGGCTGGCAGGGTTTGAGCCCTGGGCTGGTGCAGAGGGTGGAGGGACCTAAACTGGGCAGTTGTAGGAGAGGGAATGGTCTCTGCTGGGTCCTCACTGGCCTGGGAGGCCAGGCACAAATCAGGCCAGCTGTGGGAAAAGGGACATTTACAGGACAGAGACCTCAGAACTTCCTTTGCTAAGTGTTTACAAGCTGGGAGTGTTGGGGTGTCCCTGTCACTCCGTGGATGTTGGGGTGATGGGGCGGTGACTGCCAGCAGACTGTGACTTCTATCTTTCCCATTCCTTATGGAGTTCCCACTGCTGTAATTTAAGCTCTATACAGAAAGAAAAGAGATCATAGAATCATAAATAGTTAGAGTTGGAAGAGACCTTAAAGCTCATCTCATTCCACCCCTTGCCATGGCAGGGGCACCTTCCACTAGATGTTAATTGTCTTGGTGCAATTGCAGGGAAAATCAGAAAACCAACAAATGAAATGAAGTTAAAATTAAATATAAAAGATCTGAACAAATGCATTCCCTTATGCCTGATCCAGAAATTACTGCAGCATTAAGCTGTGAAATGTAGGTCATATCAGATAATCAAAGAAAAAAAAACCAACAAAAAATTAAATCCCTCCCTGGTTTACATTTGTGGCTTCATTCCTAATTTATGGATTTGTGTATCTGGAGCTGCCATACGTGTGGTTCCAGCTCCCACTCACAAATCAGATCCCTGCTCGTGCCACCACAGCCCCTGCTCCCTTTCTCGTTCCCATCTCAGACAGAGCTAGAGATGAAGCCCGGCAGTGCCCGAGGGAAATTGGCATCTCACGGACACGTCACGGCCTCTCACCAGCATCAGAACCAGCGTGGGCCTCATGGGAAACCAGCACCTGTTCCTGGAGTTGTGGGGGTATCTGCAAACCGAGGGGGGCCGAGCAGGGCTGAGGAGAAGGGTGGGATTCTGCCCTGGTCCCACACAGCAGATGAGGAGCCTCTCCCCCTGTGCAAGGGGAGCACAGGAACCTGCAAGTCAGGATGGGATTGTACAAGACGCACATAGAAAAACTCAAAGGAAGAAAACAACAAAATGGACTCGGGTGGATAAACCACTTCCACCATTCCGTGGTTTCCAACCAAGTTTATTCCAAGCAAGGAGTAGACAGGAATGGCGAGCCATTCTTGGAGGTACATGCATGGCTCTGCGGCCAGAGGTTCATTCTGTACACACCTTTAAATATAATAACTGGGCTATAATAAACTTTATAAAAGAGTGTGTCGCATGCACCCGGCCTCCAAACGAGCCCTGGTATTGGACTCGCACTCAATTCTTGAAAAACAGTACAAATAATCTTTAAAAAACAAGGCTGACAGAAGGACACCAGCCCACAGCATGGCCAGGGCCTGGACAGCCAGCACTGCTCTGCCCCAGGACATGGGGCTGCCCCCACCCCTGAGCTGTGACCGCCGAGGGACAGACGGGCGCAGCGGCTCACGGGCACGGTGACGGTGGCTCCGGGAGCACGGCCAGGGCTGCTCGGGAGCACTGCGGACAGCTGGGATGCCACTGACCATATGGAAACCATGGAAGTGCTCCTTGGTTGGAAGTCCTTTGATGTGAGCGGGCAGTGGCTGCCGCTGGAAAAGAGCGTGATCCAGCCAGGATGTGCCTTCATTTTCGCCTCAGCCCCGGCCGGCCCTGGCAGGGCTGACCCCGCTGCCCTGGGTACGTCACGGCGCCGCATGCACAGGGAAGGGCTTTCCAAGCAGCTACTGAAGGAATACCAACGGAGAATCCAAGCTGGGAGCGCTACCTCAGGGATCACTCTACTTTCTACCTATGAGGGAAGGGCTGGCACAGCTGACGAGCACTGTCCTCCTGCGTGGAGAGTGACCCACCGGCCCCTTCCCGGCAGGACCCGGCAGGGACCGGCGCGGCGGTGGCACGGGGTGAATTTTTCCCTGGCGAGGTGATGTTGGACCTCCCACCCGGCGGGGCCATGATCTTCTGCGCTGTGCGCCGGGCAATGTGGTCATCTGCCTGTGACCCTGGGGGACAGCAGAGAGCAGGGCAGTGCCACTGCTTTAAATGCTCCAACCACAACACATTTCCTCAGGGGGAAATACCAATAATTTCATTATACGTCATTTTGGACACTCTACTAGCATAGCACAGTTTGAAATGGCTGTATTGGCCTGAACTTCTTCAGTTTTCATTGCTTCATTCTGGAAAATTTTATAAATGGCTTTCCTATAAATAAGGTTTGTATATAATAAAATGTGGGGCCTTGTAAGATTTATCAAACAATATGGGACCCATCTGATCCAACCAGCTAAAAAAACCATCATGGAAGTAATTTTAGGGGACAGCGTTGGCATTCCAAGCTCCCGACAGCTGCTGGGCAGGTTTCTGCATAATGAACAATGCTGAATCACGGCCTGCTCCGGTTCCTGGAAAGAGCCCCCACCAGGCTTTGTGCATTGACATAAACACTGTAGAACAATCTAGAGCTTTCTGTGCTGGCACTTGATCCCTTGGCTGCTGCCACAGGGCAAACTGCTTTACTACTGAGCAGAAATGAAGTTTGCACTGCTCAGCCCCACCCAGACGTGCCCCAAGCCCCCGTACCGGACAGGCTGAAGCCGGACTGGTGCAGGTTGCGCACGGGCGCGGCCGCGGCTTTGCCGGCGCAGGGCGCGATCCGCGCGGCCGCGCTGGGCACCACGGCCTTGACGGTCACCGGGACATCGTGGACTGGTCCGTCGTACATGCCCCGGGGCACGCCGTGCACCTCGGCCAGCTGCGGGGACAGAGGGGCAGGCACGGTGAGGGACGGGCGATAGGGCAAGGGGGAACGGCCTCCAGCAGTCCCAGGGGAGATTCAGGCTGGATACTGCTGAAGGTTGGGGAGGGGGTGGAATTTTTCCCTGTTTCCCGGTGCTGTGTTACAAATGGATGGATACTTAAGGACTATTAACTCCTTTTGTAAGAGACAAAGAGCTGGCTGGGTGTGGGGAGGGCAGGACAGACTTGGTGATCCTGATAAGACACTCTGGACCGTTGGGAGCGGCACAGGACAGCAGTGGGGAAATACTGATCTTTTCAGCTGCCAGCTGCGGGAAGATCTCGATCAGTGCCGATTTCTTTTTCCTTTCCTTGGTGAGTGAGCTTTTCATTTGGGAAAAAGGGTGCGTTCCTGGGGTGCACATCTCCCCAGCTGTGCCAGCAGCTTCTACGGAAGGCGCCCAGCCGCTGCCGCCCTATGCTTTTCCCTGCCAGAGGAACTGATGGTCTTAAAAGGACTTTGAACCTGGCCTTGGACACCTCCAGGGATGGGGCATCTACCCAGCTTCTCTGGGTCCCATTCCCATCCTGCAGGGAGCAGGCACATCCCCATCCTGCCCTGCAGGCACCCCAGACACCCTGAGGCACAGCAGAGTAACGGCTCCACCTCTGCAGTTAATTTGGGTTACCGATTCCTGCTCTGCCTTTGTGTAGGATGCAGAATTACAGCGTCTGCAATTGCACAGGGAAAAGGGAAGGAGGACAGAGCTGTTAAGAAGCTCTTTCCATATTTGCATGTCTTTGTGTCTCTTTAAAAGGGTCTGCCAGCACGAAGGAGGATTTATCTCACTGTATTTCCAGTACACACAGAACACACATCCCTCACCCTCCAACGGCTGCAGAGCAGACACTGGGCACACGGCAACAGAAACTTCTCTAGCACAGGTAGGAGAGGAATTCCTCCCTCTACCTCAATACAAACAAAAACCCCCCAACTTTGCTAGAAGTCCCATTTTTGCTTTGTAACATTATAATAGGCTAATAGAACTGTCATTATTAACTCTAATACTACACTATGAATTCTTGAATGAGGTGCCAGGCAGTTACATGACAACATAGAGAAAGAAATAGCATTAATAATATTCCTGTTGCAGGTTTGCCATCACAGCTGCCCCAATACCCTAATGCAGAGAGATTGCCATCAAAACACGGGATTACAGAAGATAAAACTCTCCTTACCCTGTTTCTTGCCTTTATCCTTTTATAAACAAAGTCAGGGAACGTCTTCCTAGGAATGAAGCGCCCTGAGCCCTGGGTGACACACAGATTTCCATCTTCAAGGACAACTCTTCCCTGACTTATGACCACGGTTGGGACACCGTGGCACTCAGTGCCTTCAAATATGTTGTATTCCACATTCTGGAAAAAACAAACCCCGATATTCAGTGCCTGTAGGATTGAAGAGGACGCCAACAATGCCCCCCATTTTTCTACACTGTTCCTTGTGCACCATCAGTTGAAACTAACTAACCCCTCATATTTCACATAAAGAGATTCCAATGTGAAGCAAACTGGAATGGAGAAACTAAACCCTAAACCCACTTGTATTAAACTACAGCAATATTTTAATACATTTATTTAATTATATTTATGTTTATATTGTTACATTATATATATATATATATTCTTTATATTACACTTACTAAATTATATTATATATTAATATTATCGTGTATTAAATTATAGCAATAGTTTAATACATATTACACTATAACTAATACACATTGAAGTTTAGCAATAGCTCAGTATTTAAGTTCAGCACTTGCATTTTTCTAGTCCACAACAAATACAGAGACCTTGAGATTTCCATACCAGATGCTGTCTTGGAATGGTCACTCAGTACCTATCCCACCCTTTACAGCAACAAAAGGATATTTTCCTTGTATTTTTAAAAGTATATGCAAGGTCCTTCATCACTTTACCCACACACTCCTCCCCTACTGAATGACAGATCTTGCTAAGGACATGCATTGCTTTCCAGCTCTCTTCTGACTCTAAAACCAGCTCCAGAAAATAATTTTAAAAATATTTTACCAGATTGTGGGTTTTTGCCGAGATGATTTTTGTAGCCTTGGGGTTCCACACCACCAGGTCTGCGTCAGCACCCACAGCCACGCGCCCCTTCCTGGGGTAGCAGTTGAAGATCTTGGCAGCGTTGGTGCTGGTCACCGCTACGAAATCGTTCTCATCCATCTTCCCGGGGACCTGGGGAGGAAGGATCACAGATGGAGAAGCCCGTGCCGGCCGTGGGCAGGGTCCCTCCCCGTGGGCAGGGTCCCTCCCCATGGGCAGGGTCCCTCCCCGTGGCCGGACTTGTGCAGTCCCACCGGGAGGAGCTGTCGCACCCACCCCTGCGCCCGTGTGGGGTGAGGGTCTGCCACAGGGCTGTGGTCACAGGGGAAGGGGATGGGGGGCTGAGCCTTGTCCCTGTGGGCTAAAGGATACAAGGTTTTATTTTCCTTGGACTCCAAAGCTTGAAATATCTGAAAAACAAGACCTTCACTGGTTGGCTCCAGCTCCTGTACAGGCATCTCATGGTCACTGAAGAGGGTTAAGGACAGTTCAGTGAAGAAAGACTGGAAGTGAACCTAACCAGTGCTATTTATCATCTTCATTTGCCATCTTATGAAAAATTCTGTTTCTCTTTGAACAAAGCCCACCTAAGAGAGGTTTCAGGGTAGCTTGGTCCCCAAGCTCCTGCAGTCCACACAGAGACATCTGCTCTATGGGATGCAGGATAAAGCCTCCCAGGGATGCTGCTGACAGGGAAGTGTGCACTATGGACTGATTGCAGCCTCAGATCAGAGCCCTGCTGCCTGGCAGACACTGAGGTGACAGGGGGACTTGCCCCAATGGTGGGGCCCAGGGTGACCAGGCAGTGGGAAGCATGGCCACGGCCCTGTCCCACAGGAGAGATGCCCTCTCCCTATCCACCTTCCCAGGCCTCTGGTGAGCACCAGGGGACGGCAACAGCCCATCACCCTTGGGAAAAAGTGTTGGGGAGACTTTCCCTGGTGACTGTGAGCGAGAGGGGAGGTGGTCCCTACACAGCAGCCTTTGAAGACACTGTGAAGGCATTCGTGTGTCTCAGTCTCTCGTTAGCAGCTCTCTGAAGCTGCTGCAGTGTCTAGACATTGTCACCCCTCCGGCTTGTCTGAATTAACGAGGCTGTGACAGCCCCGAGCACAGGCACAGCTCACGTGTGCTCCCATCCAGCTCCACCCCTGCAGCACCTACCACGCACTTCTCCCAGATCATGGCCATCCGCTCCTCGATGCCGTTGGTGCCCTCGGGGATGAGGGTGAAGTTGTCCTTGCCCACGGCCTTCTGCGCGGTGGTGAAGGTGCAGTGGGCGCTGCCGGTGACCTGCAGGTCCCCGCTGGGGAAAGGACAGGGCAGGGGTCGGGGAGGGGAGCACCGATGGCATCCCCCAGCTGGCAAACCCCCCTCCCTGGGCAGACCCGGGGCTCGTGGGCTCGGGGCCCCAGAGGCGATGCAGGTGCTGTAAATGACATCCCGCTGGAGGTGGGCGGGATGCAGACAGGGCAGCTGTGCTCAGCTGCCTGTGTGACACGGGACCCACCTGGACAGGAGAGTGCTGAGGTGGTCCGGCGTGCTGGGGTCGGGGCTGATGGGGGGGGATGTGACGAAGGCAGCAGCTTTGGCCCAGTTCTTGCTCCAGTAGTGGGACCCGTCGGTGCCCAGGCTGGCAGTGATGGGCTCTCCGTACACCACGGTGCCTGCGGAGCAATTCAGGAATGAGGGAGGCTGCACCGTGTCCCGCAGGTGGCACGGACACAGACACAGCACTGCCATAACCACACACGACAGTTTCACTTCGTTCAGCATTCCCAGCATTTCAGATTCTCCTTAATCCTTTAGATTATCGCAGATGACTGGGAAACACTGTCAAAGCAATTTCTGGATCTGTCCTCTCCTTACAGCAGGCACACATTCCTACAAGCCATCATGCCTTCCTTTAAACCAAACCTGTGTCCCTCTGGGGCAGCTGCCAGGCTGGGGAAGTGGTGTCTGCTCCCCCTTCCACCCTCCTCCCCACAGGATTGATCCCAGCCCTTCCCACTCCACCCTACCAGTCAGAATATGGAGCTTGCTCCACATGTTTTTCATTCAGTTCACACCAAATGATCACAAGTGAATTATTCCCCGTTTCTCAGCTGTGTCTGCCGAGATGCAGGTGTCACAGTTTTGAGCACATCCCCTCCAATCATCCCAACTCCAGCAATTAGCTCCAACACCCCCTGCCACGGAAACCAGCACAAGCCTCAGCGCCCTGAGAGCATGGGGTGGCTCGGGAGAGAATGACTTCTCAGAGCTCATGGTTAGAATGAGATTCCTGGCTGGATCTAGAAGCTCAGTTATTGTCTGCATGGGTCAGCATTACCTTTCCTCTTCGCCTGAGCCAGGACGTCCGCGGCGCCCCTGCTCATGACCTTGGTGACGTAGAGGGGGCAGTTGGCCTGCCTGGCGATGGTGATGGCACGGAACACGGCCTCTGCCTCCACCTGTGGGCACAAGAACACGGCACAGGTGTCCCAGCCCCTCCGCACGGCGGGGCCCGCAGCTCGGCACGGGGGCTGGCGGCGTTACCTCCTCAGGGCGGCTGAGGACGTGCCCCTCCGGCCCCGTAATCCCCAGCTCCAGCAGCCTCTTCTGCTCCTGGGTGGGCGAGGAGAAGGAGAGAGCAGTCAGTGATGGGCACAGCCTGTCCAGAGCACCGCAGGACACA
>VZTX01017026.1:0-10653 GCA_013400915.1 Pardalotus punctatus
GGGCGGGGCCCTGCCATGCAAACCGCATATGGGGCGTGGTTTCGTATGCAAATAAGGACGAGCCGCGACTCCGCCTCTCTTTCATCTGGCGCGCTCATGAATAATTCAGCAGCGCGCGCGCCGCAGCCAATCAGGGAGCGGCACCGCGCGGCTCGCGGAGCGCGGGCACCCGGCACCGGGAAAGGCGAACCGGGAAAGGCGAACCGGGAGAGCCGCCTCCAAGGCTCCTCCTTCCCGCTCCATCCCCACGGGGGACTCCCAGTTTTCACCGCCTGCCTGTGAAAATAGACTTTACGGAAAGTCCAGGCCGTCGCTGGAGAGGGACGGACGCAAGTCTCGCTGCACAGCCCGGCAGCAGCCAGCCTGTGTCCTGCTGCAAATAAAAGCAGCTGGAAAAGGAAGGTGTATTTATGTAGAATGCAATGGCAGGCCAAGCCTGCCCACTCTCTGCATCCATTCAAAAGCTTGAAATTACCTCCAACAAGGATCCAGTAACAGTCAGTATTTCACCCACATTTCCAAAAGTAATTTTTTTTTCAATTACATGTTCAGTTCTGTCATCTTGCAACGCCCAGCTGATCTGCACCACAGGCCAAAATGGAGCAGCGGTATCAGTCTGGATCATGCTCCTATCCTGGTAAAGGCACCATCAGATGTTACGGTGCTGAGCAAGGCAGCCACAGTTACTCAATCCTCCCTACAGTGGTTATTAAATTGTAATTGTCTTGTGCTGAATCAGGGAGTCTCTGCCCCAGCGAAACTCACTGGGTGGCTCTCCTAGAGTTCATCGATACAATTCCACCTTGGCATAAGGAGATGAGACTGATTGAAATCAACAGGAGTGAGTTTGACCTCATTCCAGGACAAACATGAGCCCTGTAGGTCAGGCTGGAGCTCTCCTGGCTGCACCTGTTCTTAGAAACTCTCTTCCCACTGCCTTTAATCTGTAAAACAGTCTGGGAGAATGCTGAGGGCAGATGGGGCTGCCAACGCCGGCTTTAAGCAGAACTATCAGAGCCAAAGTATTGCTGGAAGGAAGAAGAGGAAGGGGAGGGAACATGGGAGGAGCCGTCAGACCCTCACCTCAGCAGAGCCCTGCCGACTTCCCCCGTCTGATAACAACCGGGCCATGTGTATGAAACAGGAGCGGGCGCTGGCAACACAGCCCCGCCACCTTGGGCTACGACACCTCTGACCACGCAGGAGGAAGATGAACGAGGACGAGGTGTCGTGTGCCGACAGGAACTGCAGCCAATGTAGGGACACCTCCAGGCTCTGAGTCACGCTCCCTCCCCGGGTCAGGGCAGCGGCTGCAGCCAGAGTAGGAGCAGGGTTGCCAGGGTTACACAGCCACGGGGTTCGGTGACGTCGAGCAGGCACTCACCAACGGCTGCTTGCTGGGGTCCCAGTAGCCTCCACAGAGTCTCCCTCTACATAACTTAGCATTTCTAGGGAAATTAAGAACCACACTGAGAAGCTTGCATGGTTGGAAAAGGATTTTTTTATTGCTTAGCCTTCTCCACATCTCCAAAAGGAATTTAAAAAACCCAAATAAAACACATCTAAACCAGCTGCTATTAGTTTGAAAACTTTGATACCAAACACAGCCGTGCTCAGCTCACTTCCACCCACTGAGCAGACCTTCTGGCACCTGGCACTTTTGGCAGAGGCTAAAGCAAATTTGGTACCTAAATATCCTGGTGGAGAGCAATGGTATCCGCAGTTTGGAGCACAACAGCTCCAGGACTGGAAGGCTCATTAGGAATTTGTAGCTTTTTTCTTTACCCAGGGGTCTCTCACTTGCAAGAGAAATGACAAGGATCCACAGCCAGGAAAGAGAATGTGGGGCTGACAGAGGGACTGCAGTTCAGCCCTGGTCAGACTATCAGAGGGAGTGTGCTGATAGTGGTGGTCAAATTTTAGCATAGCTTAATGCTGTGCAGCCAAAACATATCTCAGCACAGCTGCTGCAGAAGGCTGAGCTGCCATCTGCAATGCTCTGGGGCCTTCTGTGACCTCTGGCTGATGAAATTGTGTTCAAGGCACAGTTTCCTGCTCTCAAGTGTCTGGAAACTTTCCTCCAGGTGACTGAGTTTATGGCTGTGCCCTTTTCAGACCAGAATCTGATCTGACAGTCGTTGGCACAGCTGAATGACAGAAGCTCAGGACACTAGCACTGATCAGCTTATTCTGTCCTCAGCTGACCTCAGTATCACTCCAATCATTCCATTGGTGTAGCACAGTGGTTCTTTACATGTGACAAAAGGATCACCAGCAAGTGTTTTCTAATGGTCCACAGTCAGCAAAAGATGACACAGGAAGGCAGACTGGTGGTCCATGAGGTGAGAAAGCTGGAGAACAAGTGGCTTCAAGAACAAAGCAGTGTGTACTCCAGCCCAGAAATGCCCAGCTAAGCCAAACACACTTGTTAGCTGTACATGACACATCATCCCTGAGCCATCTGGGTGGGTGCAGTCTGTAAGAGCCAATAAAGTGGCCAACTTTCTACGGTTCCACTTTTCACAGGCTCTGTTTTCTGTAATATTTAATTGATCAGGAAAACAAGTCCTGAGTAAAGCTGTTCCCTTCATCCATTTCTGTAAGCGACAGGAGCTTCAGTGATTAACATCAACGGGCAGCTTGAACTCCTTCAGTGAATAGAAGGTGATTTCTCCATGGTCCACCAGCGCAAAGACCAGCGGGACGTCCCCACTCAGATACGTCACCTGCTTCAAAGCCCGCAGGGACGGGATCTGCTCATCAAAGCTACAGAGAGAAAAAAACATCCTGTTTGTTCTCCAGGTAAGAGGAACACAGAGGCAAAGATGTCCTGGCCAGCCATCACCACCGCTCCCTTTGGCCTGAGGAGCTGGTAGTGAACCTCCCCACGCTTTTCAGTCAAAGCAGCCAGCCCAGAGTGAGAACGCAGCATGCTGGGAATGGGAGCTGTTGAATCCTTTACCAAAAACAAAGATACCTGCACGCTGCTCCATGCTGTGCCCATTAGATGCGGCTCACAGGGATATTGGCAAATGGCCAATCCACTGCAATCTTAATGCCTTTGTGCTGGGAAGATCTTTAGGTTGCTGGGATCAACATCTGACCTGCTTTTCCCTCCTTTTAATTCTGCAGTGTCTATTTGCTCATCAATGAAAATACTTATGCAACAAGGATCATCCTACTGGCTCATGACATACCTTGGTAAAACTGCATTACCACCTTCCTTGCTCTGTCTACTACAGCTGCAGAAAGCAGAGGGACAGTTTTAGTACAGCAAAACGAGAAAAGGCAGAAACTGAACTTTGTACCTAGCTATGGAGTTTAAGTATCAGGTTCTGGATCCAGCAAGAAAGGAGACACCTACCCTCTGTTCCTACTGATCTCAATGTTACACTTGACAATACTGAACCGTGGCTCAGAGCCTGTAGCAAGCTCTGGGGAGGTTCATCTCTGCAGAAATCCATAGTGATCTGCACTGACTGAGGATTAAGGTACCATACAGCTCCCTCAACACTGGGTTCTACCTGAATTTCATAAGAATTGCATAAAAGCTGTGGCTTCCTTCTCCTGACTCCCAATAATAGACATGAGCAGCAACCAGATGACCAAATAGTCTGGGCTGAGTGCAAGGGCTGGGGGAATCATCAGCCACAGCCTACAACAAAGGAGGAGGAACTGAAAGAAAAAACAAATCCTGGGCAGGACCACCCTCAAGGGGAGACACTCAGATGATCTTTAAAGCTCACAAGATGCCAGCTCATTTACAGATCATTAGGACTTCATTTCCACAACAGCAACTGCAACTGTTTCAGAAAACAGCATAAAACTCATGGGTACCTCCGAACACACATCCTGACATGGGGCTTCCCAGGGTTTGTCTTCTTAAATTTGGACACAGCATCTGCTTGATACACGTTGAAGTCTATCTTCATGGCCTCTGGGTCCTCCTGCAGCCTGCAGAACACACCCACACACGTGTGGGATTGAAACACTACAGGGTACAGGTACAGCAAAGCAAAGAGGGAGCAAAAACTCCTGAGGCCTGACTAGTTTGGGTCCCTTGAAAGGCTTCACTCCTCCAAGGACCGACCCTGCAACTATTTTAATTACTTTCCAAAGCTTTCCTGTAGTCAGACCAGAGCAAGATCCTTGCTCACATCGACCCCACACCTTTGCAAAGCACAGGAGCAAAGAACTGCAGGGACTGCACACATACAGTCTGAGACAGGCTCTGAGACAGGAACAGAATCAAAAGTCCCAAAGCCAAGGTTTTATAACCACTGCAGCAGGGACAGCAGCACATTCCAGGGATGAGACATAGGTGAAAGCCCTGGCTCTGTTTCTGTAGGACCTAGTACCTCATGGAAATGTCACCCCCTCACTAGAGATGCAAGGGGGTCACAGAGCAGAGCACTGGATTCTCTTAGCACCCTGGATGAGAGGCAGCTCCCAAACTGCTGCTGCAAGCACCTCAGAGACCTCACAAGCAGGGACAGTCACAAGACACTCCCGCTCCCCAAGAGCTCCAAGCTGACTGGCTGGATACTAACCGGGAGGCTCCATCCAGGATGTGGGAGGGCTGCAGCACACTGATCTGCTGGAGGAGCGCAGCTGGAGGGAGAAGGAACGGGAAAGGATCAGACCAGCGATTTCCCTCCCAGGGCACTCCAAGCACTCCACACCACCCATGAGCCTTCCTCCTCCAACAATGGCTGGCAGCTCCACAGTCACCACTGGCTACTTCAAAGACCTCAACTTCCTCATCTCCTCCCAGCAGAGAAGCCCAGAACACCCTGCAGTTGCTTTGCATCTTGCTGGCCCTGACTGCACATGCCTAACAGCCCAGCAGGAAGGACTGCAATACAGCAGGACATGGGGAATGGATTAGAAGACCTCCCAAGGCCCTGTTTATCCTGGCACTTGAATGGGCTATAGAAAGATTCTCCTGCTCAAAGTACTGTCCCCAAAACTGATGTTCAGCTTCTCCGTATCATCCCTTTTACTGCTGCATACCAGACACTGTTTCCCAGAGCTGGGGGAGGGAGGGAATGGTCCCTGCCAACTTCCCAGAGCCACTACCTGGTGAGGTCACTTCTTCTGGCCGCAGCAGTGGAGTGACAGCTTGGTCCCAGAGGTGAGATGGTCGTTTCCAAACCCTCTGCTGTCTCCTCCGCTCCAAAAGGGCTTTGTACTCCTGCCAGTTGGAGCAGTGCCTCACCTCCTGGTCGGCATTGACACTGCTCTTGTACCTGCTCTCCCTCTCCCGCTGCTTCCTCTCCTTCCGTGACAGCTTCTCCTGTTTCTGGTTGATCCGTGTGCACCAGGAAGCTGCATCCACCTCCCTGCCCAGCACATTCTCTGGCAGGAGCCTGTTGTCAGGGGCAGACAGGTGTGTGCATGGCTGGTCTGGGGCCACGTTGGGAAAGGTGATGGTGGTAAAATCCCAGCGGGGTGCATGGGTGCCAGTGCTGCCCTCCTTGTGGTCTCCAGCCTGGCTGCTGGAGAAGCTCAGAGAGTCCTTTTGTCCTATACCAAGTGGAACTGGCATTGACTCCCCCTCTGCACTGCCAGCATCTGATTCCTTTGGCTGCACTGACAAGGGCTTTTCATCCATGGGAATGGAGTCTCCACAGTCATCTTCATCTTTGTTGGAGGTCCCTTCAGCTTCTGGAAGGTCCCCAGACACTTTATGTTTCTTCTCATGCAACCTAAAGACAAAAGAACAGTAAAAAATTCAGGAGAGCATTTGGTAGAACTTTCCTTTAAATCCTACCTGTTCCCTGCTAACAGGAAGAATGCTGTCTGCCAAGTCTGAAGGACAGCAAATGTGGCAGGAACCCCCAGACAAGTCTGCAAAGCCTTGACAACAACCTCCTAGTTTGTGAGACAAATGAGAAAGGAAAAAAAGCAGGCCAACACTAGGCAGTGAATGCCAAAGGCACAATAAACCTCTCAGAAGTCCTGCAGGTTTGATTTCAAAGCCCCAAAGAATCCCAGCCTTGATTTTCACAGACAGTGTTTCCAACCTGCCATGCCAGGTTCACACCCCAGACACTGACCCAAACACCTCCATGCAAACATGCTGGACTTCAGCCAAAGCAGCACAGGCCCGGCAGAAACCTGCCTGCCAGCACCTCTTACTGGTGTGAGATTCAGACCCTGATTCCAGAGAAGATGGAGCAATTCTTAGACCAGCAGTTTAATCTCCCAATTCCTACAATTTCACAACTCCTCAGGAGCTGATTTACTGTTAACAGGGACTCTCCAGCCTCGTCCTCCCCGTTCCTGAAAGGCTGACGCCACCTCCTGGGAACTGCCAGAATTATGAGCAAAATTACTCATTGTCAGTTTGTGGTGATGTTTTGGACACATGCAAGCCCCAGGACATGCCTGTGCTCTCTGATGTTGAGTCTGGGCAGGTAAGTTGGATTGAGGAGGTGGATAAGCACAAGATGTGCACCTTGGTAGCTGTGCTCCTGTTAAAAAAGAGCAGGAGGAGACACCTGACACGTGTTTCTTTTGCATTGACCTCTCTACACTTCTTTTGGCATCTCAGCACTGCAGCTGGGGGACTTGGGGGCAATTTGCCTCTCTTAGCCCCGGCATGAAGCACACATGTGACAAAAGGAACACTGCAAGCCGTTCAGGAAAAGCACTGCACTGCTTGGGGACAGCCAAGAGCAACTGTGCCAGACAAGGTCACTCACAGCAGGAGGGCCTGGGGACACTGCAGCAAAGCAGCTGTTCCTGAGCCAGCATGGCCTGGAAGAGGATGGGAGAAGGCTTTGGGCCACATACTTACCTGGGGCTGGAACTCCTCCTTCTCTTGCGATGGTGTTTCCCAGAGCTCTTGCAGTGACTTTCCAAGTTCAGCTGCCTCTCGTAGGGAGACGGGACAGTGCTGGAAGGAGAGACCAACACAGAGGCTGAGAACAGGGAGAGGCAGTGGAACTACCCTCTGCTCATCCCCCAGCATACAGCAACCAAAGGCACAGAAAATCCCCAAGCAGGACCAGCGTGGCCATCAGTTCATGCCCCATTTCATGTTCCCAATCACCTCCTCAGGAGGAAGGAGCAAGGAAGGGTAGAGTGCCACTTTTAGCCTTTAATCCTCCCAACAGGTGGAATGCAGGGCCAAAGTCCTCGGCCATTCCCTGGGGCCAGGCAGTGGGTACAGAGTTGCAGGGTTTTCAGGAAGGAGAAAGCAGCACAGGAAGGAAAAGTTGGTTACCTGGGGTCGAATCTCAGTACAATATAACCCAGTTGCTTCAAGTGGCTGAACACCTTAGAGCAAAGGAAAGCAAGAGGGTTAAATGACAGCCCTAAACACAAACAATTTACTTCAGTTCCACTATGACTGAGTGAACACAGTGTGGCACTGGCAGAGGAGAAAATGCCAGGGTTAGGACCCAAAGCAAATGTGGGGAAACAGAAACTGAACATCTGGAAGAAGGTGAGTGGGAACAACTGAGGATGACTTCCCTTCCCTCCCAGATCATCCTACCCTGCTTCCAGCCACTGGAAGAGCTTGTGTGGCAGAGGCTGGGCTTTCTGCCTTCATCCTCCTGCAAGAGCTGGAGGTCCCAACACACCTGGTAATGTGACAGGCTCATTGCCTCCTGGCACAGCAGGGTCTCGTAGGCTTCCTGGATTGACAGGGGCAGATCCCTGTAAAAGAGCTGGACAGAGCCCTGCAGGGCAAAAGCTTTGTGTGAGAATCACAGGAACAAATCTATGCAAGCTCACACCAGTCCTTTCCCACTGGTCCTGACAGCTGGTCCCAGGATATCCCTGACATGATATCCCTCTCTCCCCATGTGCCACATGGACTACTTACAGTCCCTTTCCCATACTCAGCTCCCCCATATCCTGGTTTTATCAGCCAGGTAAGAAGTTCCCACCCACAGCTCTCAGTTCCTGCTCCAGCATCGTCCATTAGGAGGATGCAGCTGGGAGCAAAATGCTCAACTTATAAAATAATAATTGCTTTGAGAGATAATTTAATTTTGATGATCTCAGTGATTCAGGACACAGCACAACTAAAAAACCACTTATGACCAGCACAAATGAGAACTGGAGCAGAGGACTTGATGGCATCTTCAGGTGGCATCAATTGGTACCTCCTCAGGTGCATTTGCATTATTTACAGACCCAGAGATCCCATAGGTAACTTCTCCAGGGAATAGCAAATGACATCCAGGAGACAGTTTTAGGTTACACTTCTTTTTCCGCCTTTTTGTTTTTTTTAGATGGTGTTTAATCATAAACAAAGAAAACTAAACACTAGGAACCACACCTTTCCCATGGGATGGACTGAAGGCATCTCACTGGTCTTTTCTGCTTTTGGGGAGATTTTGTACTCAGCATCTGACTAAAACATTTTATTGCCATCAATTTGTTTACAAACTATTTGTCAGAATGCCAGAGGTAAAAAAGCCCCACCTGTGCTGTCAGGATTTAAGGAATGGCATCAGATGCTCACAATCTAAGTTTTGCTAAGGGATAAAAATTCCCTTTAGATCAATGCACCAATTTACTGATAACAGGATTTGATGGCAAGACAAAAAAAGCCCTCTCTAGAGCAAAGAAATCCAGCTGAGACCCAAGCAGAATTTCTGCAAGCAGAGAAGAACTGAACACAATGCGATCTCAATCCTCTCTCTGCCACATATGAACTTCTTTCTGCCATATATAAGGGGAAGAAATCCCAAGCAGCAGCCCCAAAGATCTCTCCTTAAGCTGACATCAGCTGAACTGGCCACTGATCCAAGTAACACACTCTGTCAGTAACACAGAGGATGCTTGAGAGTACAAGGTATGAACCCACAGCCCGGAGACAAACAGCTCCATCAGCAACACGCTAAAACAGACAATTCCTTGAGAACCAGGTGTTTATCAGCTGCTACAGCTCCCCCAATCATTCAGCAAGGATCCAGTGCCCCCATCCTACTTACACACTCCAGCAGGTACAGAGCTTCCTCGGGCAGCAGACACTGCTTGCCTCGTTCCGAGAACCCCATGGTGTGCCAGAACTTCCCCTGGAACAGGAGCACAAATCCCTGATGGGCTCTGGCCGTTGCCTGCTGACAACCAGGCTCCCTCCCATTGCAAGAAGCAAATTAAGGAACCTGTGAGGCAGCAGGAAATGATGGCACTGGGAACACTCTGTAGCACTCACCGCAGGGGACTTCAGCTCCACAATGCCCTGTTCTGGCTTCCACTCAGCTTTCACCAGATTCCCCCTGAGAAGGTAAAAGGTTAGTTTGTTACTATTACTGTGTCCTAAATCAGCTCCTGGTGTAGCAATACAATCAGCTCAAGAAGGTGTCAAAAGGCAGGAAATTTGCAGGTGGCATTTTTACAAGGCATTAGAAAGACATCATTCCCTGGATCTAGCAGCACCAGTTTACCACCACCAAGTTAGGAGAGTCTTCAGTCAGCACCACAGATGCATGTCCATAGGCTACAGCAGCCTGCTGGTGATGCATGGCCTATGCTAGGATATGTGGATATTGAGGAACTAACACAGGTTGCCCNTTCAGTCAGCACCACAGATGCATGTCCATAGGCTACAGCAGCCTGCTGGTGATGCATGGCCTATGCTAGGATATGTGGATATTGAGGAACTAACACAGGTTGCCCAGAGAAGCTGTGTCTGCCCCATTTCTGGAAGTGTTCAAGGCCAAGTTGGATGGGGCTCTGAGCAACCTGGTCAAGTGAAAGGTGTCCTTGCCCATGGCAGGGGGTGGTATGGGGTGATCTTTAAGGTCCCTTCCAACTCTAACCATTCTGTGATTCTGTATCATGCAATTATTCAGCTGCTGCCAAGACACTCTCAAATCACTGTACCCCACCCACGGGGACTCACAGGGAAAAATTAATAGCTGCAGGCCTAGCAGAGAGTGTGTGTTGAGAGGCAGGTGTGAACATCTCCCAAGTGATATGCTCCAGAGTCTGGCAGCACTGTTGAAACCACCAAAACTGGTAAACCAGGGACACTGAGACCTGGTCAATCTGCACAAGGCCATACAGGAGCATCCACAAAATACTCTGTAACTTCGACCATGCCCAAGAAGGCAGTGGCTGCTACCTGCAAAGGCTAGGGGATTGAACACACACCTGTGAAAACCAAAAGCCCTGTGAGGGACTTTCTGAAGCCACAGGTGTGCCAGCATGTCTCTGTGTTCCTGCGGGGACAGCCAGGCTGTGTCGCACTGCTGCTTCCCCAACCCGGGCATTGAGTGCGGGTGAAATGAGGGGGCCCTACTGCGCTGACCAACACCTCCCGCTACCAACAGCTCCATCCTACTCGTGACCCCCGAGCCGTGCTCTGCCCGCCGGCATCACCCCTTCCAGGGGGAAAGCCATTCCCAGCGCCGCTCCCGGGGATGGACTTACGGTCGCTCCGGGCGCTCCTCGGAGAGCAGCCGCCACTGCTCCTCGCAGCAGCGCCGCAGCCTCTCGGCCTGCCGGGCCGAGCCGTCGGGACGGAAATCCTTCTGCCCGAGGGGGCTCCGCGGGGCCTGGCGCCCCTCCGGCTGCTCCGCCGTGCTGCGGGGCGACAGCGGGGCGGTGAGGGACGGGAGAGCGGCCCGTGCGACCGCCCAGCCCCGGCACCGGCACCGCGGACCGCCAGCAGCCCCGGGGCACGCC
>VZTX01017033.1:174-13219 GCA_013400915.1 Pardalotus punctatus
ACCCGGAGCTCTTTATTCTCAAATGGGCAGCTGGGCTGTCGTTTCTCCTTTCCCGGGGCTCGCTCCGCTGCTTCTTGCGTGCGCTTAGGAATTTTGGGGAGGAAGCGTCGCCTGCCCGTGGTGATGGCCCCGGGGCGGGCTCGGGATGCTCCTTCCCGGGAGTGTGGCTGGGGGGAGCACATGGCCCGGGAGCTGGAGGGTTTCTATTTATAGCCCGCATGGCTCATATGGCTGTAGGTGGCCATATGGATCCTCCCCGCACCCACGAGGCACCCGCGGGCTGAGGTGTGAAACGCGGGTCCAGCGGGAGCTGCGAGCGCAGCGAGAGTTGTCCCTGTGTCCTCACCTGGCCCTGCTTTCGGGAGAATCCGTACCCTCGGCTTCTGCATCTATCACAGAATCCTCACAGGATGCTGTGGCTCGGGAGGGACCTTAAAGTTCATCTTATTCCACCCCCTGCCATGGGCAGCGACACTTTCCACTATCCCAGGTGGCTCCAAGCCCCCTCCGACCTGGCCTAGAACACTTCCAGGGATGGGGCAACCACAGCTTTAGCTTCAGGTTTCATTTTTACAATCAGGTTATGGTTGTGAGAAAAGAGTGAGTGAGCCAGAAAGCGCCATGCTTGAGAGCATGAAGCCGATTCTGCTGCTGCAGCTCAGAGGCTGAGGGCAGGATGAGACCACCAGCAGCAGCTGAAAGCTTCAAAGATCCCTGTTTTTCCCAGAACTTCTTTGTAAAGTTGCAGTGTTGGAGCTCCACTTTTTTATTTTTAAAAGGGGAAGAGAGGATAAGTAGCATATTTTTACTCCCAAATTATTATGGGTTTTCCCTTTGTATCAATTTGGACAGAGATCAAAGGTAGAATAGAGCTTTGTTGCGCTAATTTTTGGTGTCTTGCATTTTGCATTACCTCAGAGTGGCAAATACAGGTGTGGCTGTTCAGTAATACCTGTGCGAGTTCTGCCTGTTGTTTACCTGGGTGTTTGTTCTGTCCAGCTCCTCGGGATGCAGGGAGGGTTTGTGGAAAACCCCCTGTGAGATGCCTGTGTGAGCCAGTCTCTGCCTGGAAATTGCACGTTCCTCGAGGTCTGAGTACCTGGGCAGGTTTATAAAACCAGTCCTCGAACGTCATCCTTAGGAAGGTTTCTGGTTGATATGGTGAGACTTGTGGGCTGGATTCGAAGTGAGCAGGAAAAGTGCAGGAATGCAGGATTTCGGGGAGAAAATCATGTCAGGGATTTTGTGAAAGTGGCAGGTTGTCTTTGAGAGAGTTTTGGCTCTCTTCAAACTCAGGGTTCTCACATGGGGGAAGGAGAATTTAGTGCTGCTTTGTGGGGCTTTTTTCTTCAGACTGTTTTTCTCCTGAAGATTTGATGACCAAGTGTCAGAAATTTGGGATTGCTGCTCAGGTTGTTGACATCACTGTGCTGGGAAACTTCACACTCTTGTGTGAAACTTATTTTGTTGAGAATTCCTTACCTTTGCAGCACAAATGTAAGAAGTTGGAAGGGAATGTTTTTAACACTCCCCCAAAGATATTTTGGTCAGTACAGTCTATTCCAAAAAAAAATTGTGGAGCAAAATGCTTTTACTGAGTCTGTGCTTTGCTTTTCCTCTGTTGCTCTGGTTTGCCTGAAGGGAAGCTCATGGTTTCTCTCATGAGAAGGAAACAGCCTTAAGTTGCATCAGGGGACATTTAGGTTAGGTATTAGGGAAATTTTTTTCGTGGAAAGGGTTAGGACAGGCTGCCCAGGGCAGTGGTGGAGTCATCATCCCTGGAAATGTTAAAAAAAATGTGTGGATGTGGCATTTGGGGACGTTGGTTAGTGGTGAACATGGTGGTGATTCTGGGGTGACGGCTGGATTAAAGATCTTTTTCATCCTTAACAATTCCATGATTGCCGAGTTGAGCCCTAACAAAAACATCTGGTTATGTTTGTGTTTGTCCCTGTGTTACGGAGCTGCCACTTGGGCTCTTCTTTAGGGGTGTGGCGCTTCTGGAAATTTGGGAGATTTTGTGTGTCTCAAAGTACTTTGGGGCTTTTTTTTTTTTTGTATGGCTGGAGCCCAAGTTGCTGAACAAAGACACCCCTGTTGCCCTGTGGGACAGGGAGCATCATCCCTTGGGAGCATCATCCCTTCCACGTGCTTGGGACGGCCCTGGTGGCAAGGGACAGCTCGGGTCCCCAAGGCTGCTCCGTGCAGAGCCATGGGCTGGGCTGTGGCTGTGTGGAGGTGTGGGCTGGGCTGTGGCAGCTGGAAATCTCGTGTTGCCCACCTGGTCAGGCTTGATTTTTATGGCTGTGCCAGCCCATCCCAGCATAACCCACTGGAATGTGGGAGCCCCAGGCAGGGCTGGGTGTGGATGCTGCATCCAGGGATAAGGGAGGATGCTGAGAGAGATGCTGACAGTGGTGGGGTGTGCGGTGTCCCGGGGTCCCCTTCTTCCTGGGAGCACAGTCAGGGGGTCTCGCAGCCCTCCAGGAGCCCCTGGCGCCGGGATTTGCCTGGAGCAGAGCTGGGGAGAGAAGTGAGAGGAGGGAGCACGATGGAAAACGAGGAGAATCATTTTGTGTTCTTCCCTTGCCCCATCCGGGGAGGAAGCGAGGTGCTGAGTGTCTGCTTTCAGTGACCCGTTTTCCCTGGGTTATTCCTGCCTCCATTTCTTCCAGAGGCAGGCGGTGGCTGGGTTTGCTCGGCTTTTTTTTTTTTTTTTTTTTTTTTTTTTTTTTTTTTTTTTGTCTTTTGTCCCTTGCTTCCCAAGTTGTGCAGATCCTGTGCAGGCTAAATGGGAGAGCGGAGGGGAGGAGACTGTGATGAGGGAGGAGGGGAGAGGGCCTGGGCAGCCGCTCTCTCCTTAAGGATATAAGGCAGGAAACAAAGGGTGAGCTGCACATGGAGAGCAGGGGCACCTGGCAGGCCTGGCCCTTCAATAGGCTGCCCCGAACTCCAACGCGGCTTAATCCGCACGGAAAAGTCTGGGAATGAGAGCTGGGGGCGGCTCGGGTGGGTCCCAGCAGCGAGGTCTGTTTTGTTAGCAGGAGCCAGGCGGCTCAAGTGGATAAAGCCCCGGAGCTGGTGATGGATGAGCATGTAAAATCCTTTGCAACTTGTAAAATCCTTTGCAACTTGTAAAATCCTTTGCAACTTGGCCATGTCCTTGCCTTTCACACACGGGAAACTGTGACAGACCCTAATTTGGGAGCCTGAGCTCACGGCGTCGCTGCCTGGGGGTTTGTTACAGAGCCAGGTTGGGGTTTGCAGCTTTGTACCAAAATGCCTCATTTCTGGGCCTCTTTAAAGTCTTTGTATCTCCAAACCAGGTGTGCAGAGCAAGGCTTTTGTTCTGGGGTGGGAAGGGGTAAATTCCATATTTTGTGACAATTAAAGGGCACTTTAACAGCACTCAGAGTTCTGTGATACTGGGGGAGTTTCTGTGTGCCCAGGTGTGCAGCAGGAATCCTGCTCAAGTTTTGGGTTCCTCTGGCTCCCCCCACACCTCTGACCCTCCCAGGTGTGTGTGGGTGCTCCAGTGCCCTGCGTGGTCCTGCCAGAGGGTCCTCAGGAGCTCCAGGACCCCTCACCCCTTCCTTCCTCTGTTCACTGGCACCTTTGAGCCGTAGGGTGCTTTGCTCCCTGATCTGCTGTTGTCCCAGAGAGCCTGGGGATGATCCTGCCTTTTGCAAGACCTAATCAGAATAAAAGTTTTTCTTCTGAACATTTCAGTGCTTTTCCTTTGGGCCAAGCTTCCCCAGGAAGAGACAGGACCCTCAGTCATTTCAGGTGGGTTTTTTGAGACTTTGAGCAGCTTTTCAGTTCTTCATTGCAAAATGACCACAGCACATACTAAAGACACAGAGCTGAAGAGCTTTGTTAACTTAAAATCCTGTCTTTGAGTGTCTCTGACTGTTCTGGAAGTTACTCTGCACTTTAATGCATTATTTTTACACCTGCTAAGACACAACCCTAAATTGGAGCAGCAGATCTTGGAAGAGGAAGCAGTGCCATGTTCTTCATGTAGCAGGAGTTTCTCTTCCTGGCTTCACTGGCAGCGACAGCTCTGCCCTAAAGCTGCTGGAGTTGGTTATTCCTCTCTCTGGATTGAGGCAAATAACTCCCTTTATAGTTTGAAAAAGTGATTCCCAAATTTGAGGCTGGACCCAGACTCTGTTCCTGGCTGCTTGGTCCTACTCTGTGTCTCCTGGCCCGAGTGAGGCTCCGCAGGGAGCTGGTCCAGCTGAGGAGTAAGAACCAGGGAGGGAGCGTTTCCTCCTCCTCTCCCTGCCCTCCAAAGATGGATTATTTTCCTCAGCTGGTTCATTTGCATGAACACTGGGCTGTGTGAGCAGTGGTGGTGGCAGGGAGGAGATCCAGGCAGGATAAGCAGCTTGGGAGCAGTCAGAGCCAGGAGCTTCCTAAGCAGATGCTGTGTGGGATGACCACAACCTTTCAGTCTTAACTCCTTGGAGAGACTTCTTGAAATTTCAGTTTCATTATAATTTATATTAAAGTTATCTCAGTTTTTGGAGAGCTTTTTGTACTTTGGTTCTTACTGGGTTTGGTTTTTTTAAAGATCTATTTTTTTATGCACAGTCTGACTTGGCCTAATTGTTTCGTCACTGTCCCATACCAGAAATTCTCTGCTTAGGCTGGTTTTCCCCTAATAAAGCTTCAGGGCAGCAGATACTATGTGAAAATAGACTTTTCTTGTTTTCTGTTTTGTTTTGTTGTTGTTGAGAAGA
The DNA here is from genome assembly GCA_013400915.1 of Pardalotus punctatus. Lineage (NCBI taxonomy): Eukaryota > Metazoa > Chordata > Aves > Passeriformes > Pardalotidae > Pardalotus > Pardalotus punctatus. The sequence continues at coordinate 4,920 of VZTX01017033.1, forward strand.
GCCTGGTGAGGTTGTCAGTGTCTCACCAGTTTGAGGTAAGGTGATAATGGGCATTTTTGGTCTTAAAATGCCTTTCAGCCCGCTAAGCTGTGCTAGTGTGATGGATGTACAGGGAATGAGCTCTCATCTCCTGGATGGGAGCTAGGATTGAATATGCAAGTTGAAAATTAGGGAAAACCAGAAGTGAGAGTCATTGAGGGAATAAAGTGTTATTATGATGCTCAGTGAGAAGGTGAAGAATATTTCATCCTTATTGTCTGTAGAGTTCTACACTGCAGCTATAACACACTGACTTATTTTTGCTTTATGCATTAAAAAATAAATTATAATGTTGTATTATTAAAAATAAGCAACCCGAAACACCAACAAAGAGTTGGAGTAATTTGTGCCTGCTCCCCAGGCTGAGTCTTTGTGGGAACCCAGGTGTTACAGAAGGATATCTCTTCCATTTTGCCATTAATGGAAAGTTTTTCCAAGGTTTTGACCTTCATCTTTTTAGCACGTTGTGATTCTTTTGTTTCGCAGCATGTCAGCAATTAACTTCTGGTTTTCTCCTTCTTTTCTGAAGTGTTCAGGATGCTACAAAAGACATGTAATCAAACCTGAATGTGCTGTTTAAGGGACAGGGAGAGGACACAAGCAGGCATTTGTGGTGCTGTAACAGTCCTGGGAGAAGAAATAAATATATTTGAGAATGGGCATTTACTATGAGAGACAACTGAGTGCAAAGTGCATCTGTGCTGAGATCTCCCTTGATGATTATTGTGTGAATTATGCTACATTTGTTTGCCTGTTCTGAATCTTCCTCTTGACATATGAATACATTTTAACATGGTCTGCACTTAATTTGTCTGTTCCATGTGAGAAGGAGTTAATATGAAAGTAAAAATGCCCACTTAGAGTTTAATGTGAGTTTAATGTGAGCTTCATTCTTGGAAGTTCACCACATATTTTTCAGGAACAAAATAAAAACTACCTCTCCTGATTTACACAAGTGCTGGTGTGGAAGTCCAGAGTGTTTAAATCTCCCTCCATGTGTCTTTGCTGTGTTTTTTCCAGCCCCAGTGGGAAGAAGTTCCGGAGCAAGCCGCAGCTGGCGCGGTACCTGGGCAGCTCCATGGACCTGGGCACCTTTGACTTCCGCACTGGGAAGATGCTGATGAACAAAATGAACAAGAACAGGCAGAGGATGCGCTACGACTGCTCCAACCAGGCCAAAGTAAGGCTGAGGGGCAGTGGCACTTCCCCTCCCTGAGCAGTGTCTGGGGGAGAGGGAAAAGGCAGCATTTTGTAACGGGAGTGTGAATTTGGAGTTGTCAGAACATCTGTGCTGGTCGGGGTTGGACAAATGCTGCTCCCAGGGCTTGGTGCTATGGAGGAGAATTGTGGTGCTGCTCAGATTTGTGGAGAGAAGGGCAGGGAAGAGATTGTAACCTTGCTCTCTTCCCATCACTAGAAAGGCACTGGGACCTGTGGGAGTGAGTCCAGAGGAGCTCTCTGCCATGGAGCCAGGGGAGAGCTGGGGGTGCTCAGCTGGAGAGGAGAAGGCTCCAGGGAGAGCTCAGAGCCCCTGGCAGGGCCTGAAGGGGCTCCAGGAGAGCTGGAGAGGGACTGGGGACAAGGGATGGAGGGACAGGACACAGGGAATGGCTTCCCATGACAGAGGGCAGGGATGGATGGGATATTGGGAAGGAATTGTTCCCTGGGAGGGTGGGCAGGCCCTGGCCCAGGGTGCCCAGAGCAGCTGTGGCTGCCCCTGGATCCCTGGCAGTGCCCAAGGCCAGGCTGGACAGGGCTTGGAGCAGCTGGGACAGTGGGAGGTGTCCCTGCCATGGCAGGGGGTGGGACTGGATGGACATTAAGTCTCTTCCAACCCAAACTGTTCCATGATTCTGTGATCCCCCTCCCTGGAGTGTGAGCTGACCGCCAGCACAATCTCCTCCAGAGCACCACATCTCCAGCTTTTTGAGAGGAGGGGAGGGATTTGGGTGCTCAGGGATGAGGGATTTGGGTGCTCAGGGATGAGGGATTTGGGTGCTCAGGGATGAGGGATTTGGTGCTCAAGGATGAGGGATTTGATGCACAGGGATGAACAGATGCTGCAGCTCCTGCCCATGACGACTCACCGGAGCTCTCCCAGGCCTGGTGGTGTCCCAGCTTTGGAATTGATGGAAGGGGAAGTGGCATTTGGGGCAAAAAGCAGGAGAGGGAAGAGGGCTGTGAGGCCTATTTGTGGAACAGAATGAAAGATTCTTAGCTGGTAGTTCAGATTGTTGAGGTGTATTCAGGATGGCAGTGACAGGCTGCCTGTCTGGATCGATTATCCCAAGTCATTGCTAGCGATCTTCATCAGATGCTAAAACCTTTCCCAGAACCCAGAAGCTGCTGTCTATGCCCCTCAGCACTGAATGTGGAAAAGGCACAATGCTCATTTTTTAAATACATCCACCAGTCAAGAATCATCATCACGAGAGCGCTGGGAACATTTCTTGCAGTCCTGGGTGCTGTGGTGATATTTTGAGACCTGCCTTGAGGCAGAGACCAGCAGCTCACACACCTCTCAGGCTAAAAATTCTGCCCAAAACTCAGTAAATGTACAAATGTTATCACCGGCTTCTGAATGGATTAGCACCCAGATGGTTCAGAATTATATTTGTCCTGAATACATCTTTTCTACATNAATGTACAAATGTTATCACCGGCTTCTGAATGGATTAGCACCCAGATGGTTCAGAATTATATTTGTCCTGAATACATCTTTTCTACATCTCATGAATAAATCTGTGAAGCAGACGCAGTGTTTGCATCCCCGAGAACAAAGTGTGTCCTACAGCCATTCCAAGAGTTGTATGTTAGATTTTTGGGAGTGAGGAGCAGTCTTCCTGTGCTTCCCCTAACAGAAAATGCAGTCATGTAGTGCAGAATTGATTACGAGCCTCATTTAAAAAGTGAGCTTTGTTCAGAACTAAAGGTACAAAAAGGGATCCAGCATCCAGCTCTGTTGGTTTGTTTATGGCTCACAACTGGATTTTAAAGGAATGGTTTCGAGTGGCTTCTGGAGTCAGAAACCAGCCTCTAAATCCTTGGTCATAGTTTTTTTTATTTATTACAAATACTGTGTTGTAATCCTCTGTTTTAGTGATTACACATGGCTTGTTCTGACTCCTGAAGACATTAAAAATGGGGGTAAAAGTGATGTGTATGAAAGGGGAGGAGGCTGCTATGTTAAACAGAATGAGTGGAAAGCTTTGATAGGTCTAAGGCAAGATTTGAATTTAGTTATGCATTTTTAGCAGCCTAACTTGTATAACTTGAGATCAGACAAGATTCCAAGCCCAGGAAGTGTTCCCTGCTGCACATCTTTGTGGCTGTAGTAGCATTTTAGCAAATTGAAACTATTTTTGTGAACCTTTCCTTTTCTTTTTGTTGGAAACAGGGCAAGCCTGATTTGAACACCGCTTTGCCTGTGAGACAGACTGCCTCTATCTTCAAGCAGCCCGTCACAAAGATCACAAACCACCCCAGCAACAAGGTGAAGAGTGACCCCCAGAAAGCTGTGGACCAGCCCAGGCAGGTAAGGATGAGAAACTGCTGGATTTGCTTCTGGGAGGATCCCAAAATAATCCACTTTAATTTTGTGATGCTGAACAAATACTCCCTGGCAATTCCTGATCTCTGACACTTCAGATTCCAGAAAAATGTGATCTTTCAGAAGCAGGGGCTTGCAGTGCTTCCAGCTCTTAAAATCAGAGCAAACTCCATTCCCAATCTCTGGTTATGGGCTGTGTGCACTGGGATTTGTCAACTCCAGCCTTTGGTTAGATCACAATTCTGGTGTAGCTAAACCTTAATTTCCTTAATCCTGAAATCAAGTATTAACTACAACTTTAGTCAGACGTTGTAACCACTTCAGGGGACACTTAGGATTAGAATCATTGTCAAATGATTCAGTTGTGTAAGAATTCCATGTTCCTTGAAATCCATGTTCCTGTACAGACAATGTCCAATATGGTGTTCCTTGCAGTGCAAGGGATTGTGCATCAGTAGGAGTTAATTCTGCCAGTATAAAATCATAAATTCATTTAGAATGTCATTATTAATACAAAATCAAGGCATTTTTCATATCATAATATGTCTTTGCAAGCAAGAGAACCCACCAAAATTAAAGGAAAGTGTGCTTAGGGCAAGGAAAGGCCCTGGTAAAATAATCTGTACCTGCTGGAACACTGAAAACATTTTCTGCGAAATGAAAACCCCATTTTGAAGGCAGTTTTTAAGAATTACATAAACCTAGTTCAACTAGAACCTCCAGGTGGTGAGGTAGGACTTACCTGAAATGGAGTTGGGTGCTTTGTTTTGGTGGTGGGTTTTTTTTCTGTTTTTTAAGGAGGTTGGCAGTGTCTTACCATGGTTTCCTATGGAAGTAAGGAAATGAGGAAACTGTTCACAGTGTTGTTGCTATTCCTGTATTTTTTATAGCTAAGACAATAAAAGAGAACACTAAAGATAAAATGCCCTCTCCAAGTTCTGAGCTGGAGAGAGATTTGGGTTCCTGTATAAGGTATTTTACTGGACTGCAAAATATTGGACTTTTGCTCAGCAGACCCCAGATGTTTCTGCAAAATCTGAAAGCAGTGCTAAGTCCCATGTGCTGGCTTAAAGATCACAGAATCCAAGAATTCTTGGGGGCTGGAAGGGATCTTAAAGCCCATCCCATTCCACCCCTGCCATGGCAGGGACACCTCCCACTGTCCCAGGCTGCTCCAAGCCCTGTCCAGCCTGGCCTTGGGCACTGCCAGGGATCCAGGGGCAGCCACAGCTGCTCTGGGCAACAAAAAAAATGAAGTATTTGAAAGGCTAGAGAATATCGAGCCTGAGTGTTTGGACTGTGACTGCCCTCATTCCCCTTTTTGGAAAAGTCATGTGGTGTCGGTTGCACTTGGATTTTTATAGGCAGGAAAAGGGGATGGGATGTGCATGGACTGTTTGGGGTAAATTCTTGATTTCTCAAAACCTCAATAAAAATGGTTTTTTCCAAGATAGTTGATCCACTGGCTATTCATTGATCACCTTCCTGCACCAGGTGCAGAGTTGAAGATGCATCAAGGTGATGTCTTTGACTTTCCACCAAACCAGACATTCAGGTGTCCTTAAGCCTGGGGAGAGCCTGTGACTCAAAATCTGGTAGGGCCAGACGTGGTGGAAAGGACCAAACTGCTGGAGAGGAAGAAAAGAATACTTTTATCTTAAATGCAGGTCCAGCATTCCTTAACTTTCTGTGGGATATGCAGCAGAGTAATGGGGTGTAAAAAAGGCTGTCTCACACTGTAGGCTCGTAGCTGAAAGTCAGCAAGCCTGGCCTTGCTGCTGCCCCTCAGAGCAGTGGAAGGACCAGGTCTGGAAGAAAAGAGTTTTGCAGAGCAGCAGACTGGGGCAGAGGAGTGGTGGGGGTCACTGGCAGCGAGCGTTGCTGCTGCTGTTGGATGTGGCAGAGCCCTTCTGTGGTAAATCCACACTGAACTGTCCCCAGCAGTGCTGGTCCCTCTCTGCACGAGAAGCAGGGATTTTGTGGAGTTGTCAGCTCCATTTTTTGTGCCAATAACCGCCTGCTTTGACTGCAGCTCTTCTGGGAGAAGAAGTTGAGTGGGCTGAACGCCTTTGACATTGCAGAGGAGCTGGTGAAAACAATGGACCTTCCCAAAGGCTTGCAAGGTAATCAGAGGGTGCCCTGCACTCAGGGCTGGCATTTTGGCACCTGGCAGCAGTGAGTGAAGGTGCTGAGGGGCAGCTCCCTGTTCCCAGGTATGGCAGGGCCGTGGTTGTTCCTGCTGCAGCAGGAGCTGTCCGTGCTCTGCCTGTGCTCTCATTGCACGTTGGCCGGAGGAAACACTGAGGCAAAGCTTCTCAACCATTTTGGGGATTCATTTTCCAGAAACAGCAGGCAATCCCAGAGTGGTTTGTTTGGGAGAGACCTCAAATCCCATCCAGTGCCCCCCCTGCCATGGCAGGGACCCCTCCCACTGTCCCAGGCTGCTCCAAGCCCTGTCCAGCCTGGCCTTGGGCACTGCCAGGGATCCAGGGGCAGCCCCAGCTGCTCGGGGCACCCTGGGCCAGGGCCTGCCCACCCTCCCAGGGAACAATTCCTAATTCCCAATATCCCATCCATCCCTGCCCTCTGTCATGGGAAGCCATTCTCTGTGTCCTGTCCCTCCATCCCTTGTCCCCAGTCCCTCTCCAGCTCTCCTGGAGCCCCTTCAGGCCCTGCCAGGGGCTCTGAGCTCTCCCTGGAGCCTTCTCCTCTCCAGCTGAGCACCCCCAGCTCTCCCAGCCTCATTCAAGCAGAATGGAAACATATTCCCTTCCCAATTTGGTGGTTTTTACTATTTTTTTGGTTATAACAGAAGGAGGAACTGCTCTAAGTTCAAATACCCTTGGAGAGCTGCACAGGTGCTGTTAGGAGCATTCAGGTCTGAGATTTATGTCGTGGGAGCTTTCAAACTGACAGCCTGAGCTTTGCCATTAAAATTTAATTCCCATTGTCCTGATTTCCCGCTCCCTGCCTGGGGCAGTGCTGGTTATGGATTTCCCTCCCCCTTGCAGGGGTTGGCCCCGGCTGCACGGACGAGACTCTGCTCTCTGCCATCGCCAGTGCCCTGCACACCAGCACCATGCCCATCACTGGGCAGCTCTCTGCAGCCGTGGAGAAGAACCCTGGTGTCTGGCTGAACACCTCCCAGCCTCTCTGCAAGGCCTTCATGGTGACAGATGAAGATATCAGGTATGAACTGGAAGTTGCATTTGCTCGGAGCGAGGTTCCTTGTGCTCGAACAGTGCTTTGCTTTTCTGTCTGAATGTCTGATGGAGCTCTGTGGCTTGGGAATTCATTGGAATGGCTCTCTAGTAATAGAGGAGGCAAAAATTGTTACGTTAAGTTGCTGTCATGAGCTTAAACCCCATTATTTTTTATTTTGGCCATGCTCAGTTACTCTGAATTTTCCGGCTCATGTTTGTTTTTCATGTCAAAGTTTCTTTTTGCTGACAAAGGTGTCTGAATTGGGATAACCTTGACTGAGGCACCTCTGAGCAGAGATGGGATTGGAGAAATCCTGAATGGTGGGATTGGATTCTCTTCACCTTCCTCTGTATCATGAAATTCAATAAATAAAATCTGTGGATTGACCAAATCCAAGCCCTGCCTGCTGTGGTGGCAGGAACAAGGATGCAGTTTATTCTGCTACAGGTTGCTTTAGTAATGAAATATTGTTAAATCAGGACTGGTCAAACTCAGCTTTAAGCTTTTGATGGAGAACTGAACGTACCAAAGGCCTGCAGCATGCAATTTGCATTCATTAAGTGTTTAAAGGCAGCCTTTGCTTTGACTGCTTGATAAATCCTTTGGAATTGCAGGATGACTTTTCCATGCTTGATTTAGACATAAATGACCAGGAAAAACAGTCTGTTTATAACTTTGATGTCCTGTGCCTGAACTGAAATAGGAGCCCCAGGAGCCACTGATTGTTGATCACTTCTTTGCTATGTCTTTGACTTCTTAGGATTGGGACTCAAAAGGAAAATGAGCAGAAAGAAATGGCCAAAAACTTAATTTTCTCCAGGCTTATTTTTGAAAGTCTGTGCAGGGTATGCTAACTTGTTTGATATTAGTGCTAGGAGTTAAAAATTAGCATTAGGATTAAAAAAAAAAAGTCAGCCACTAGATTAGCCAAATTTCAGCCAGAATTCAACAGGTGCAGGACTTGTAGTAGAAAATACTGGACCGTTTTTTAAAGTGTTTTTCATCTTCGCTCACACTACAATGTCAGGCCTTTTTTTGTTGTTGTTTTACAAGGGAGATCTTAGAGGGCTTTTCCAGTCCGTGCTTGTGTTGGAGGGACTGGAGACTCTTTTCCCTTGACAGAGGCAGCCTTGGGGGCTGATGTGGGGTGTTCTGTGCGTGGGCAGGAAGCAGGAGGAGCTGGTGCAGCAGGTGAGGAAGAGGCTGGAGGAGGCCCTGATGGCCGACATGCTGGCCCACGTGGAGGAGATCGCCCGGGATGGGGAGCCCCCCTCGGAGAAAGAAGGAGCAGAGGAGGAAGGAGAAGAAGAAGAGGAGGAGGAGGAGCAGGACCATGACCAGGAGATGGAGAATGTATAGTCCAGGTAAGGTGACAGCGCCGTCTCCCCTTAAATATTGGGGACAGGAGGGTTTTCAGGAGCAATCTTAAATATTGATGAATCTTTGCTTCTTAGCCTGTGCTTTGAAAGGTGTGTTGGATCAGGAACAGGGGAGGGGGGGATTCTGC
>VZTX01017040.1:2500-11093 GCA_013400915.1 Pardalotus punctatus
CACTCTGTCGATGACTCATTCCATTAGCCCTGAAATAGAAGGCATGTTCGACTTTAGTAGATGGTTTTGTGTTTACCCCTCAACATAAAACGCATTCGGCCTTTAAAGTTAACTGTGTGTCAATTTCCATCCTTTTCCCTATTCCCACGTTTTTCTCCAGGATCGAGCAGCATATTCGGCACCCGCGGAGCTGCAGGCAGGGGAGGGGAACACGACACAGGTCACGGGGAGGGTTTCGTTTAACGACCTGGGATCAGGGGACTACCCAGGGGTGCCCCGGGGCGCGGTGGGGCCGCGGGATGCGAGGCACACGCTCGGTGTGCAGGATGCTCGGCACTGCTGGAGCACGCCCGGCACGGCACGGCACGGCCCGGCCCGGCTTGGCCCGGCCCGGCCGCTGGGGACTCGCCGCGTCTCCGCGGCCCCAGGCCCGTCCCTCTCCGCTCCGCCCCGCCCCATTCCATCCCCAACCCCATCCCCATTCCCATCTCCATCCCGCCCCACTGCGCCCGCGCTCTCCCTTCACGGCTGCTCCCGGAGCGGTTCCCGCACCTCCTGCTCACCCTTACTTACTTTTAACAAATCACTACAAGCCCGAGGAGCAATCAATAGCTCTGAACGATCGCGTTTGACCTCCTTAAGGAGAGGAAAGAGCAATAACGCCAGCGCCGGCTCCCCTTTTTTTCCACGCGTCCCACCGGTTGGGGCACCCAGGGCTGTGGAGAGCAGCCTCGAGCCCCGCTCCGGCCCCGCACTTCCTGAAGACTCCCGGTGCTTGGCGGGGCTGCGGCGGCTTCCTCCCTCCCTCCCTCCGTCCCTGCCTGCTCCTTGGCTGGGGCTGTCCCGGCAGCGCTGCACATCGGCGGGGAACCCGCACTCTGCGCCCGTCCCATCCCCTCACCTGGCCCTGGCGCCGAGCTCCCGCCTGCGGGGGTAGGTGGAGAGCGGTTCTCTCCCCCGGCTCTGCCGCAGGCCCCCTGAACTATCCCTCACCCACCGCATTACCCATTTCTAAACGCACCTCCGCAGTCTGGGCCCGATTTAGGGCTCAGTTCTCGTGGCTGCACCGAGTCAGCAGCAGCGCCAGGGCCAGGCGGGTGGAAAAATACCCATGGTCGGGGCCGTATTGAGGTCTCCCCTGCTCCTGCCAAGCTCGGTCCCCTCCCCGGTGACAGAAGCAGGTCTTTCTGCCTTGAGGAAGTTTCTAGCCGTGGGGTAGAAGCACACACGGCCCTGGCACACTCATCTTAGTGGGCTGCACTGGGAGGTGTCTCCTTTTCTTTCAGAGAAAGCCCTTCCTTTTATTTTTTTTCCTACATTGGAGGAAATGTGTAAAAACTATCTAAAAAAAAAAAAAACTTAGAAAAATACCCCCGTACTAGATGTCCCCAGTTTATGTCATACGCTGGCTGCCTGTCCTGTCCTTCCATGCCTGCCCACATGCTCCTCACCACGCACACCTGCACTCTCAGTTGCCTCGAACCCCCTCCCCTTGCTGTCCTCGCCCCCCGGTGCTCATTGCTCTCCCGGTGGTAAATTCTGAGTATGGAGTGGCAGAGCTGCCTGGGAATCTCTGAGGGCTTCGTTCTCCCACGGCCTCAGCTCCGGTTTGGGGCACGGCTTTACACCTGACAGACTTTCCACCCCAATCAAGTTTTAGTCGTCGATGACTCGCCCCGTGGTCCCGCACCCTGTGCCAGCTGAAGGCGACAATCGCCGCTGGGCGTCAAAACATGTCACCGTGCCGGTAACGCTGGCAGAGATGTGGAAATCAGCCATAGAGAGAACAGCGAATAAACCGGGCCATAGGCCGCCGACGCAGGGAGCTCTGGACATGCTCCCACCCATCTCCTCAGCCACTTCTCCTTGCCTGCTGACGTCCAGGACACCCCACGGAGCCTCTCCGGGCGCGGGGCGGGCAGAGCCCGGCTCCCGCCGGCCGAGGAGGTTACAACAGCGTATTGCCTTCGCTGAGCGCTAACACCATCTGGTTATCTGCGAACCGCAGCGCGCTGCGGTGCTCGTACCCGGCCTGAAGTGTTTGGGGTTTTTTTGCAATGTCGGGGCCAGGAGTTGAGAGAAGCCTGAGGGAACGGCGCTGCCCCGGTGGGGCCCGGACACACCGGCCCGGCACCGGCGGGGCTCTCCCCGAACCTGCTCCCTTGCACTTCCATCCAGCGTTATTGCAGATCCAGCCTCTTCCACCAAACAACAGATGCAGCCTCTAATGCAAATATTGCCATTTCCCTGCTGAATTAGCCTTGTCACTTAGCCCAGAAGCTGGCAGCGTTAAGCCAGCTTGCATTTTAATTTGGCCCTGAAGTTACTTATTTCATTATTGATCAAACATAATGCTGAATCAATGTTCATCTTGTTACCTGGGCCATTTCCATGTAATACAGTGATAGCACTGCCTGGAGTTACTCATTCCCATCCCAAAGTGACTTTACCATAAAATCAATGCTTGTTTGTTACTGATATAAGGCAGCATCCGTGGGATGAAGAGCGAATAAAGCAGTTACGCCACTGCGATCTGAAAGTTTGAACGGAATATGTGCGCGAATAAAGACTTTGATATTTAAATGTATTTTATCGGCATCAAAATCATCCTAGCCAGGCCGATGGGACAGAAAATCTCAGGCTGCAAGATGACGGGCTTTGATACTGTAGGTGTTGCCATTTGTAAACGCTACCTGGGACCTAATGGGGGAATCGTTTCTCTACCCAGAGTATCATTACACAGCAGATGTGGGCTGTAAGCTCTTCCGGGAAGAGACTGTTTTGGAAAAATAGTAATTAATACAATAGTAATTAATGATTGTGTCACAAGATTAGACTCCGCGCAGTGTTATCTTCAACGCAGCTGCTGCTCCTTTTCTTCGCTTGTGTTTTCCCCTCCAGCTAATAAACCCAGTTACAAATTACACGGAGCCATCCCCATCCCCGGCTCTCCCATGCGGCGGCCAGAGCGTGTTGGAACATCCCACGCGAGGAATGCCCCATTTCGGTGCCACACGGAAAGCCTCCAGAGGGGTCGTTTGAGCTGGATTTTCCACGCACGGCAGCTCCAGCCGACCCTCTCCCCTTTCCACACCGGGTGCACCGGCCCCATCCCGAGGGGAGACACCTCCCGGTGGGCTGGGGACGAGGGAAGGGGGTACCTGCCGGGAAAGCTTGAGAGGCACCCGGGGGGGGCGGTCAGGGCACGGTTCCCCGCTGCACCGTGCCGGAGGCTCCCCCGAGGGTGTGCCAGGGAACGGACCAGCAGGGAGTAAGAAACTGGGTTTAAACCCGCTGGTAAAGCTCGATAAACCCAGGACACCCTCGGCTCCGGTTTAAAAAAGACTGCAGCCCTCCAGCTGGAGCCGGTACCGGAGCCGCGGACATGCCCGCACCAGCGGAGGAAGGTGCGGACGGTCCCGGCCCGACCGATAAGCGCCGGGGCTGCAGACGAGGAAAATGTGGAGGGGAAGTTTCCCGCAGCTATGGGCACTTTGAGCCCATTCCTCCGCTCCCGCGCAGCGCCGGGACCGGCCCGGACTCACAGAACCAAGCTGACACCGGCAAGGCACACCGGCCACTCATTCAGAGAGGCGACGGGAAAACCTAACTGGGCATAAAATATATTGGCATAAAATTAGTGAATTGCACTAACAGATTGTAAATCACCTAAACGGTCAAACCACAGATATGAATCACAAATTCCTATAAAGATTAATGTTTCCTAAGATTCACGGCAATTATGCAGTTTTTGGACAAAAGCCTTTTCCCAACCTATCATTCCTGAATGCTGCTTTTTTTTCTGAAGTCTTTCCAGGTTTCGGTGGGGTTTCTAATGAACGATTCACCAAAGGAAAGGTTTTATTAACACCTCTAAAAACTATAAAGTTTAAAGGCAGGGAGAAAGGGAGCAGATCGGAAGTTGGCTAACACAACATACTGACCTACTGGCAACGGTCCGAACGCAAATCAGCAAAGCACCACAATGGGGGGGGGGGGGGGGNAACAGCCACAGGGGGGGGGGGGGGTGTGAAGGAAAAAAGTCAGATAAATGGAAGGGAAAAAAAAGCCAGCAAGAGGCCAGCTTTGCCCCGGCGGTAGCCAGGCTGTGCTCAGAGCTGCCCCCGCAGCCTTCGGCATCTGCTGATAGCCCCTTACCTTTGCTTACCCCCTTGTGGTACACACTGTAGCCTGAGCTGCTTAAAAGCGGAAAGAAGCAGGAGGAGAACACGCCTGCGAGCAGAAAGGGGGCATTATTTCTCGAGGAAATAGGTTGGCAGGAGGTGTATGGGACTTCAGGTCTCTCAGGTACTATTTTTCCCTTCTCGCCTCTGTGCAGAACTGGAGATAATAGTTGGGGCTGCAGGTAACGGAGTCTGTTCTTATTCAATTTCCCTAAATGGCCTGGAGAGCACTTAAAAGCCCGGAGAGCTTCTGGCCAGCATTTTCTTATTAACTAATTTCACTTCGATCCTATTAAAGTGTATGCTTTCTAACCTTCAAATGAACCTCTCCCTCCCCCTTCTAAAACAAAGCCAATACCTTTTAATGACAGAGTAAAGCTTTTGAAAATGTTGCTACCTCCTCTCCTAACATTACAGAATGCGTGGCGCATTAAGAGCCGCGGAGCACCCACTCTGGCTGCGGGCCCTCCCCGCACCCACAGGACCCGGAGCACACAGGAAGGCTCCGCCGAGGCTCGACGGTCCCGGCGCCCGGGAAGGGGCGGCCGAGCCAAGAGGAGCTGTGGACAGAGGGCGCTAGAAAATGAGATTGGGCAGATTTGCCTTATTTCTCTTTGGGAAAATCTCAGCAATAATGGGTTTTAAATGGATACATATATTTACCATTTCAAAAAGGTTCTGCAGTTTCCTGGTAACGCTCACCACAAATGGTAATAATAAAAGATGAAGTATTTTTTCTCACCTTAGGTCATTAGATTTACAGACAAGGTACTAAATCATTTTAGCTCCCCAAACCTTGAAGGAAAAGTGCACACGCACTCCTGTCCCTTTCTCTTCTCCTCCCCCTTCTGAAGAAACATGCAACGGGAACAGAGACAACACAGTCGCCGAGGCTCGAAGAATGTCTCCCTTTAATAGTTTACTACTAGTAGTACTACTACCAATAATAGTTGAGTTGACGTTGGCTGCAGAGTGCGGATTGTCAGTGGCCTCGTCCCAAAGTCTTAACATGAAGGGTCATTAATTGTGTTTTCTTTCCAAATCATATGTCACTGCAATTAACAGATTCTGATCAAGAGACTCCTTTCAGATTGATTCCATATGTGATAAAGAATGTGCAGCTTGTTATCTATCTGTCGCCTTGGAATTATGGAAAAGCTTCAAACGTGTAATTTGAAGAGTCTTTTACCCAGCGCTTTGATCTTTCCCTCTATTTTTTAACTCTTGTGTTACTGCGGTCCTTCTACTAATCCCACTTGTTTGTTTACCCCCCTTTCCCCGGTGGCTGCTCCCAGTCACTCGTGTGCTGTGGCACGGCAGCTCCCACCCTGCCCGCACCCCGGCACCCTGCGGGAGTCAGCCTGAACCCTCAGCCCTGCCTACAGCTCTCCCGCAACTTCCAGCACGCAGCCTTCGGCTCCTCAGACGGGCGCTGCAGCGGAGAGACACCCCGGAGCCAGGGCCACCTCCGTCCCTGCGTTCCCCTGTGACCTGGCGGAGAGGGGCGCGGCGGGGCGGGAGCGACAAGAACCGAGAGGAGGGTCCCGGGGGCATCGGGGCGGACGCGATGCTGCTCACGGAGAGTGCCCGGTTCCGCAGCCCCAGAGCCGGCTGCGGGATCGGGGACGCCCCGCGGCCGCCGGAGGGAGGTTCGATTTTAGCTCGGCGACGCTGTGAGCCGCCGGGAGAGGCGGGAGGCGAGGCCGGGGGGANAATCAGGACCCGCTCTCCCTGCTCTGACAGGTCCCGGCCAGGAGACACGTGTCTGGCCGGCCGAGGAGCGCTCCGCCGCCACGGCTCCCCGGGGGCGGCGGCCGTCGGGCCCCGCGCCGCCGCTCCCCTCGTCGCCCTGCAGGACGGGCCGGCTCCAGCCTCTCCTTCTCATCTCCCTTCGGCTCCAGCCAGGCAAAGCGACTGCCGCTCGGCTTCGCTCTTCCCCTGCTATTTCCTCGTCCGTGGGGAACGGGCTTCTCTCCGTTCCCTGCTCGGCTCCCGCCGCCGCCTCCCGCTCGCCTTGCCCTGGCAAGCTCCTCTCCTCGCCCGGCACCAGCCGCCCCCAGTGCCGCGCTCGTCCCGTCCCGCAGTGGCCCTTCCGCTGCCAGAGGCGTGCGGTGCTTCTCGCCGTGGGCATCGCTCCCGCACCCCGGGAAGACGTCTCCTTTCCTCCCGCTGTCCCCACCGTTTGCTGTCTTCTCCGCTGTCTTTTCCCTCCCTCTCAAGCCAAGAACGGCATCCCTACAGATCTCTCCTCCCGTCCACTCGGTACGGCTATGCTTCCTCTCCCTTTCTTTCCCATTAATAAACCATCCCTCACCCTCACCCGGATCCATTTGCACCCATAAATTTCTCTCCTCCCGTGTCTCTCTCTCGGCTGCCCACTGCCACATACCGAGGGGGTCCCGAGGTAGCCCCCTCCCGGCTACGGGGACCCCAGCACCGCCCGCCACTGCCTGTGGCTCCCACGGGGACGAACTCGTATTGATTGTGCTGTTGATGAAAAATCGGAAAATAATCCCGCCGGCTTTGACACTCAGCGCCAGACGTGCAGCCACAGAAAGACGGGTCCAGTTTTGTGGGTCACGCGTGTACCCCCGTGCCCGCGCGTGGGGGGCACAGCCCGACAATAACACCAGAGGGGCGAGCGCTACCGCATTAAACGGCAACGGATTTATCCCAAGTGTCATATCCGCCCCTTTCCTCTCCCAAGTAGATATTTTTAAAAGTTGTGGTCTGCACCCAAACTCTCTGCCGACCCTCTCGACATCGCATCGCCTCAGCAAGCACTGCCTCTACAGAAAAGTTTAAAGCACATCAGGACGTGGTTTTCGCTGCTTGTTTTCTTTTTGAATAAAAAGGAAATAAACTTATAACTGAATTTAATATTGTTATCTCCCTTGCATTGTACTATCAAAAGCACCAGCGCTGAATAAAAGAAAATAAATTCCTCCAACCCAGAGTTGTTTTTGCACTAGATTAGCAGATAGGAAATGCTATAAAGATGAACTTAATACGATTAGAGATGTTTCCTACAGATTTTCATATATTGATTCAGGGAATTTTAATTCTGGAGCTTGCTTTGCTATAATCCGCATTTATTACAAGCTGATACAGTTTTATTATAGCAAGCTATCAAGGTCGATTCCTTTAACTGCATAATCTGACATGAATTTCATTTTTAAAGAAATGTAGTTATAAAAATCCATACTGTGGGCGCAGTGGTTATATTGTACCTAAATCATATTTTAAAGGCAATAAATCCAGAGAGTATTTAGGAAGAGAGGGGAATATGCTTAAACGGCTCTCCTTCAGCTGCAACTCCTCAAAAGACCTTTCAAACTTTTTGTTTTATTTAAACACCGAATATTTTAAAAAGCAGATAACGGTGGCAGGTTCAGGTCTCCTCTCCCCACAGGTTGTGTGAACTTTTTCGGTTCCAGCCCAGGCTCTTCCTCTGCCCGCAGCAGCAGAGCAGGGCACACCGGCGCTTGCCAAAGACGCGCCGTGATTGAACTGTATTTTAACTACTCTTAAAACGCTAAATTGCAACTCACGCTGGTTTCAGAGAAGGAAAGGAGCGGATAGGGGGGGGGGCGCACAACAACAACATCAACAACATAATACAGACCGTAATTTAAAATGTGTGGATCATAAAAAAAAACCCAAACCCTATTCTGTAATTAAAGCGTATCTTGACTCCTTCCCAATAGCTCCTTACAAACCCGTGCCACTGCTCCCTTTGCAAATGTTGCACGTACCAGGTACTTCCTTCTTAGCCTTGTAGTGATTCAGAACAGAGGGAATAAGCAAAATGATCATAAATTTCCTAATTAGAGATTTCGCACCAAGACAAAAAGGTGTTAATGAGTTTAATTCCAGTGCCTGTCATTGTCCCTTTTTTCACACCACTTATTTACTAATGGCCCAGAGGGCTGCTCCCGTCTCTCCTTTGTTAAGATTTTAATTTGCCTTCTTTTCTGCCTTTGATGTAAAATTGTGACCTACAACTCTTTGAAGTCCCTTATTAGGAGGAAAATTAACTTAGCTTTTCCACTGTATCTGCGCACTGTTAGCCCAGACAAAATGTAGAGAACTCCTTAAAGATCCAGTACATTAGGAAATTTTTCAAGGTAGTTCTGGAAATGCAAATTTAAAAAAAAATGCAATAGACTTTTAAATCTATATTAGGAGATGTAACCCTCGCAAGGGCCGGAGCGGGGGAAGGGAAGGAGGAAATATCTTAATAGAGAAAACAAAATTAATCTGGGCAAGGAGAGGTTGTAAATCTGAAAACCTGAAAAGGGGAACTGGGGGATGGTGGTGGTGTGAGTCTTTATTTTTAAATGTCACAACTTTTCCCTGTTTCTCTCGTGTACCGCTCACAAATGACACCCCGGCTTCCTATGCTCGGG
>VZTX01017042.1:231-53363 GCA_013400915.1 Pardalotus punctatus
GTTATCGGGATGATCAAATCTCTCCTCCCCACCCCACGCCCAAGCCAGCTCTTTGTCTCTTACAAAAAAAAGTTAATAGTCCTTAAGTATCCAGCGATTAGTAACCTAGCAACAGGAATGGGGAAAAATTCCACACCCCTCAACCTCCAACACATGACGAGAAAGTCATTGTGGAGCATGTCCAGAGAAGGCCACAGAGCTGGGGAAGGGCTGGAGCACAAGTCTGATGAGGAGCAGCTGAGGGAGCTGTGAGGGCTCAGCCTGGAGAAAAGGAGGCTGGGGGGACCTTCTGGCTCTCTACAACTCCATGACAGGAGGGGGCGGGGGGGGGGGTCAGGCTCTGCTCCCGGGGATCAAGGGACAGGATGAGAGGAAATGACCTCAAGTTGCGCTGGGGTGGTTTAGGTTAGATATTAGGAATTTCTTCACTAAAAGGGCTGCCAAGGCCTGGCACAGCTGCCCAGGACAGTGATGGAGTCCCCATCCCTGCAGGGATTTAAAAGCAGTGTGGGTGTGGTAGTTGGTGACATGGGTTAGTGGTGTCCTTGGCAATAGTGGGGGAATGGTGGCTGGACACTGATCTTTGAGGAGTTTTCCAGCCTGAACAATTCTATGGTTCTGTGATCTTTTTCTTCACTAGAAATGGGAAAATATTCAGCATGTTCTAGGACGAAGTTCATACTAGTCTGGAAACTAATTTTTTAACTGCATCTTCCAGCCAGGGATGTATACAGTTGGATAAAACATCATAACTTGCAGTTTGACATGTTTATTTAGAGGGGACAAAAAGTGCATGGTGTTCATAATGCTGCCTCTTAATTTTACTTTCAGTAAGGAGGTTTGACTTGTTTTCTTTTGCAGTTAAAAACAGGATTAGTCTTGTCCTTGTTTTCAATTTAGATGTTAATTAATGGTGGATGTCAAGTTGGCAGTTTCTAAATTTGAGTGAGTCTACATTTTCATGATTTTCATGTCTCCTTAACTCCTTGAGAGCTATTTTTACAATGTATGAAGTATAGTCTTGCCAGTATCTGTACAGTAGCACTGCTATTCGTGTTTCTAATGGGCAGAGTTTTTAGTGCTGACCCCAGCTGGAAAATTGCATCAGCTTAAGAAAGCTCTAACTGTTGAGATCTGAAAGCACCGCAAAGTCCGAACCTCGCTATGTTAGGCATAGAGTATTTCTGTTACTCCATTATCTATCCAAATAACTTACGAGCTAACCTGTGCTTTTCATAGCACTTTTTGAATTAAATAGTTAAATTGATGGATACAACTTCTGTGCTTAATATTAGACATTTGTTTGACTTGTATTTCTGCTCGGAAACTGATTTTAGCTTCTGCCATAAAACATTTCGTACACGTTTCTGGCCATAGGTTACTTCAACTAATTTTCTGAAGTTAACTTTTAACATGCATTTCTACGGTGAAAGTGTTCTGTTGTTTTTGGATTGACACATTTTTAATCGGGTATATTAGCTCAAACAAATTTAATCAGCAGTAGTGTAAAGAAACACTTTGTTCAAAAATGTTTTTAAAGTAGTGTAATTTGTTCTGCAAGTGTGACCTGTGGTAATCTGGTTGTTACTGGTTGTCATCACGTAGGATCTTTATGACCTCCCTAGTCACAAGTGTAGGAAAAGGTAGATTCTCCCCTTGGATATAAAAAATTTTTGCACTTGAAAATGAGCCATTGTTTATGATGTAGCTTGTGCCTTGTCCTCTTCCTTCTATCAGCCCTGGGGTTGGGGTATTGGTATAATATAGAAAAGAACACTTGATTTCAAGCTCGTTGTATAACTAGTTTTGATCAGTGTACTGCTTTCTCTATGTGAGTTGTTAGTGGTGATCTTTCAAGAATTACTCCAAAATAAGGTAAGTTATGTGAAATTTGGGTCATGTTCCATACCAAAGTGGTACAAAGAGTTTAAGGGGTAACTGAGTCCTAAATGCAAAGGTTCTGGAGTAACTAAGGGTTTATGTTGTTAAATTGTTCTACCTGTCATCATGGTCTTAACATGGTGTTTTAAAAATAGGTATGGAGTTGTAAAAATGATGTAGGTGATTAGAAGATGACATTCCCAGGTAGCCTGGAGAGCAAAATCATGAGTTAAAAAGAATTTTTTTTTAGATGATATATAAAGTAGGAGTCAGTTGAAGTCCTGCTTTGATGCAGTGTTGTATAGAAATGCTTGGTGGTTTTGGTGGCTTGGGGAGGAGAATGACTAGAATAGGTTCTTCATGCTGTGGCCATGACTTACAGGTTTAGGATGGTGGCAGAGAGAGAACTGTGAATGAATTTGTGTATGGAGAGGCAAAACATTCCCTTTCTCAGTCTGTCTCAGCATTGTCAGCATGGCTGCCAAGAGGCTTTGTTAGGATACCCAGCTGAACTGTGTTGTAAGCTTATAGTATACTTAAGGAGTTAAAATTGATGCTTAAGAGTTCATAATTGTGAGTATATTGCTGTACTTAAAAGAACAGTCATGAAGTTTGTTGTGCTTAAAACAACTGTCATGGAGAGACCGTTGTGCAAGACAAAGTTTGGAGGAATATAGAGATGCTGATAAAGGCTGTTGAGCATACAAGGAAGAGTTGTCCTTGGCTCTAAGCAGGTGAAAAATGTGAAAAGATATACTGAGAGTAGTCTTATTATGCCACTGGATAGGGATGCTAGGGTGGGGAAAGTGAGGAAAGGAGTTGCAAATAACTCAACTTAGAATTGGGAGGAAAAGCTGATCCAAGAGTGCTTGTGCCAGTCTTTACTGAAAAAGAATATTATTTCCTTGCCTATACTTAGTGATTGTAGTATCATGTGAGCCTTTGCTTTTAAGTATTCCTTCATGTCTCTCCTTATTTTCTGCAATACAGAGGAAGCCAAATCTCCAAATAGACTTAGATGTATTTAGTCTGGGTGTGTTAATTTTTAGTTTTGATAAAATAGATGTTGCTTGATCTGGCTGAGCAAGGTAAATTTGTGTAGATGGCTTCCTAATATTAGTCATCTCTCTGTTGATCTTTGCCATAGTGTTTAAGAGACAGGAACAGGTTTCTGCCAAGTTCTTCCTAGAGCTGTATTTTATAAGGAATGTTTTCTGTAGAGAAGAGGAGGCTCAAGGAGGGACACACTTCTCAGACGTAACATTCCAGCGAAAGGGAAGAGAGTGAGGGAGTGAACTGTTAACCAGCTCCAAAGAACTTCAAACAAGAGCTTAGATCAGAATTCATGAAGCTAAGAGACTAGGAAAAGCTTTCAATAGTATATATGACTAAAGATTAATTTTAATTTTAAGAGTTCACAGTTTCCTTTGGACATGCTGTTTTTGAGAATAGCTGTACAAACTTCTGCCTGGAGCAGTTCTGATTTGATAAATCCTTGAGTCCTATGTTAGTCTTGTCTTCCCTAACTTAAACCACGTACTATTCACAAAATTCTGAAACTTGCAGTAGTTTTTGATTAACTTAATGTATTTAAAAAAATATAATTGTATATATTTTATGTATTTATATATTGGCCATGAAATTCTTATCTTGGATTCAGATTTTTCTTCATAGAAGTGGTGATTATCAATAATTTTTTTGTTTTATTTTGTGGGTCTTGAAGCACATATTCCAGTCTTTCTTAAGATAGAAATCAGATGTAAGCTTATTTTCACATTTTGAAATGCTTGACACCAAGTATTTCAAGTATTACAAGAGTCATTAAAATCTGTTGGATGTTTACTTAGCCTACTTTAAGATGTTCTAAACTGTGTTGATATAAATTACTTGCAAAATTTTTTGCATTTCCAGTTTTAAGTGTCTAGCACAAGTGTGTATTGAATGTTCTTCTCCTCTTCATTATTAGCAATTTTCTGATCTGTAGCTAGAAGTCAGTGTAAATTTTGGGTAAGGCTCTTTTTGAAAAACATATATTGTAAGTGCTACAGCCATCTCCAGGTAGCCTTTTCCTGCTGTTCTCCCCAGCCAAAAAGGTAAGGATAGGTTGCTAGACTGCTAGATTTTATTAAATGGTTGGTGACAAACAAAATATTTCTTTAACTATTCTCATTCTGTGGGGTTTTAAGTTTGTGTTTGGGTCTGTTATTAACAACTAAATACTAAAGCCAGATAATTTTGACAGTACAAAACCCCAGCATCCTGAACTTTTACCTGACATCCATAGTATTATCCCCAGTAAATATATTTTGGCTATTTTGAGCATTAATTATAGTAATTTCCTGCATGATAAAGTGTCGTGTATTGCTGGCTTTAATAATTGCTTCTATTGTGAGGATAGGACCAGTGTTACTTAAAGAACACGGGACTCTTAAGATGTTAAGTGCTGCTGTTAATTTTTGAGGCTTTTGCTTACTTTCTTGCATGGACCTGGGCAATGATGAGCATTTTTAGTCTCTCTTTGTTCTACCAAGTGTTTTATGGGAGCAAGCCAAGGTTGTGTGCTTCTGAGTGCCATCTTTTCCTCACTGCTTGATTCTTCAGATACTTTGCCATAAGATGCAGGGAAGCTCAGCCCACAGATTGCAGCTGGGCCTGCATGTTATCCATGGCCTATAAATTAGTCTTTAATCACAATACTGTTGATTGTGCTGAAAGCCTTTTTAACTTTTTCATTCTTCAGATGTGCACAGAATATGATAATGCTTAATTTTTGTTGTACAAGCAGGGATGTGCAGCATTAAATGATGTGAAGGAATGAAAAGCCTGTGACAGAAGTTCAGCAAATACCAAATCTCATTAGGGTGCACTAGTTATCCTGTCACCACCCTCCCTGAAAGAGACTAAAAGTTTTTAACTTACGAAAAAAGCATTGGTGTTGCTTTTCAGATAATTCACCTTCATGTGAATATGAAAGGATCTTGTGTCTTGTGTGAATGTTAAAATAATTAAGTTCTGTGAGAATTTTATAACCCACCTCACCTCCCTCAAATGTGAGCTGAAGAAGCAGTGAAAGACACTTATTTACAGCAATTGTCTATTTAATTTTTATGTCTGAATACGCAGGTAAAAGCTATCTGCTCTCCTTTAGTTCTTAAGAGAGGGAGGGGCTAAACCCCAACAATCCTGTAGCTGGCAAAATCCTCTTTGCTGGGAACACAGATGATTTCGGTAACTTTCAAAAAAGTACGTTTGCTCCAACTGCTGCTTTTTGCAGGTGGGGGAAGCTAATTCTGTCAGCAGGTTCTGTGTTGTGTTGCACCGTTTCTATGTATTTTAATTGGTGTCTCAGCAACAAGCAGCAGCTCCTTCTGCCATACTGTGAAAACAGTGAAATTAAAAAATGGATTAGCAGATCGTCTCACTAGGACGACTGATCTCTCATGTTGCAGCCTTGCATTGAAGGGACGTTGTCTTTTCTGCTCACAGTCCCCTGCAGAGCAAAAAGCTTTGTCGGATTCAGGCGAGGACCCCCAGGGAGAGGTTGAGCCCCCCTACCATGGTCTGGGTCACACAGAACCAGCTGGTGAGTGCGACTCTGAGCACCCTGCTCCTGCTGTGGCCTCAGTCAGTGCTACCCTGAGTCCTGCTTCTGAAGCCCAGCTTGCTCCTATTCAACAAGAACTGGCAGGGGTAAGTGTCAACCTACCAAGTACTTCTGCTGCTGAGGGGACTAGAGGAAAAAGTCCCTTCCACTAGGTGCAGTCCGTTACTGCTCGCTGTAGGTAGTGCAAATCACAGTCTGTCTGGTTTTTTGATCTCAAGTGTTGGTCCTCTCCAAGCCCTTGTTCCAATTAGAAGAAATTAAATTTCTGAGTCTTCCTAGTAGTGTGACTGTAGAAGACACTTCGAGTATTTTAAAATTAGTGTGGAAACTGGGTGTTTGCTAAGGGTAAGAGCACTTCTAAATGAGTGAGAAAGTGGGTCTCTATTTGAAGGATTTGCTTCAAGTAGTTAGAGAACTCTTTGTTCCCTCTCTGAGCCGTAATGCTGCAGCTTGACAAAGTGAGCAGCTAATACCGTGTTTCCACTGGATATGTCATGCCAGCCTATAAGGTATTTAACAGATTAAAAGCACCAAGAATCATAGCAGTTTTGAATTTGTGTGTTTGGAGTGGGGAGGAAATCAGTACCTTGTGGAAAAGCTGTCAGTGCTCATAATTTGGTTTTTCTACTGGTGATGTAGCAAAATCTTTTCTGATAGATTGGATGACTAAATGACTGCTACCATACAGCCTTTCAGAGCAATTTTAACTGTTCGTAATCTTTCTGGTTGGTGGACCATGTTTTCTTGGTGCAGGTGAGTGTCATGTTCACTCTGATATCACACCCTAGGCATGTGCTCTTTGCTAGATCTTTGTCTGTTAAAGCTGCTTCACCTGCTACCTGCACCCTTTTCTAGCATTGGTTGGTTTATGGTTTTTTTTGTCCAAGAATCGGCTATTTCAAGTAAACCCAGTACTGAATAGATTGTCATGACAAGGTGCAAATAGCTGTAGGTTAACCACCTCTCATTGTTCAGAGTGTTGCTTGATGACCTGCAGAAATCTTTCAGTTTCTTTTCTGAAGGTTAAAATTTTCAAGGGTTAATATTTTAAAATTCAGCTGGTACACATGTGTGGAAAACCACACTATGAAAAGCCAGTGTCCACAAAGGAGACAGAGGAGTCCTGTAACTTTATTCGAATAAAGGGAGAGAGTCCACAAGGTTTTCTCTCTCAAGGTTTCAGAGCCTCCTTTTGTCCTAAACTCCAGGCCGCATGTTGCCCTCTTCCTTTCCACACTGGCTGAGGCACCAGGAAGGTACAGCCTTCCCTAACCGCCTACCATATATTCGCCCCCTGAACCGCATCATTTTTCCCCAAAGTTCAGAAACTCAGGCTTACGCAGACCCACTTCTGTTTCAGGAGCCGAACTGTCTGGGTTCTGTAACAAACTTGCGGCTTGGAGTGGAAAGAGACATTAAGACCCATTTCAAAGACCTTAACACCCATACCCTCACCCATGGAATTGTTTGTAAAGACATTATCACACATCTTTCCAATCAAACCTGATCACAGACTTTTATCTTAGTTTTCTGTCATTTGAAATTGCAGTGTTACTAGAACTGTCCAAAAGAACTCTATTTACCAGACTTTCAGGAACACTACAGCAAATAGTTTTCTTAGTCTTCTTAGCAGAAAATCTTATCCCAGTTAACCCGGTTCTGAAAGAAATTTAAAACTCACAAATGCTGTTGGGGGATCGTATGCAGAAATAACTAATTTCTGTACAGAACAGCTGTTTCAGCATCTTTCTTGACTCCATTCAATTAAATGTATGGAATTATACAGTGCTCAGTATGGGCATGTAACTGGCATGCACAGGCAAGCACTCTTCAGATTATCCCAGTGTCTTAAGGAAAACAGTCTCTCATCTTGAAATCTAGAGAAGGTTGATGCATCTTAAGAGTGCTTGTACTGGTTTGCTGGAGCAGCAGTTTTATGCAGTCTTCCCAGGGCCTGGAAAGATGGATGAATTAAAATGGAAGAAGAGACTCTGCATATTTCTTGTTTACTTTTTTGTACACACACAGGCAGATGTTTTTGATACACGAATTAAGTGTGGCCATAGGTACAGCCCCTTGCAGAACTCATGGACATGTTGTAACTCTTTGCTAACCCACACCAGCCTCCCACAGCATGTGGCCGTACCAGCAGGACTCTGCAGGTTAAGAGGCTCTGGAACAGCTTTTAAGGAAATCATGGCAGTTCAATAATGCCTGTGCATGTGCAGAGTGTCTGGACTGCATTACTGTGCTCTGTGAAGTCTTTTATATATGACTTTTTGGATCTTGAGATGCATTTTCAAAGATTAACACTAGAAGTGTACTCTTAGAGCTTTTCCTGAATTACATTGACCTTTTCTGCTTTACCTAAATTCTCCATTTCTGTCCCTGTTTCTGCTCACTAGTGTGAATAAGCAAAAACTGACAAATTTGTTGAAGCTTTGAAGTTGATGTAACAACTGTGAGGAATTAATGTTTGTATTTAATTACTGTGACTTACACTTTTAAAAAACAGTTGGTAGCCTTTATGAAGGTAATTTCCTTCATCAGAAATGTGTCATAATTGTAGGAGCCTCTATTTAGGAATAATTGTAACTTTTCTGTAGCTGGATTTCTGAAAGCCAGGGACAGAGGGAATAAATGAAAAGTCTGCTCTTATATGAGAAAATTCTAGGTTGGATTTTGCTGTTACCAGTTTGTATCTTGTCAGCATCTAAGTTCAAAGAACTGAATGGAGGTATTTGATCACCTTGGTGGTTTCTTATAGGATGAGGTAGTCCTGCCTTTTGTTTCCATTGTGTGTGGTACTTGTGTAAAGGAGGTGTTGCTATAAAGTACAGACCTGTGAGGCTGAGAAGAGAGGCCTGAAATGGAGAGGCTGGACTGCTGTTCATTGTCACTAAATGTAATTTGCTGTTTTTCCAGTCTGTCAGGCTTGTCATGCATATATTCCCCTGTTTTTTTGTCCAGTCTACCCATCTTCCTCTGAAGCAGCACTGGTAAGCAGTTATGGCTGCAGTGGTAACTAACTTTATTGTGTGGCTTCATAGAAAAGTGAAACTTGTGCTAATACAGTACATCTGTACCCCCACCCCTATGGACTCTACCTGGCATCTATTTGTCCAAAGGTGATAGCTTTAATCTCCCAAAACTCTTGCACTAGGAAGCATGGAAATAACTCAGAGCAGCTTCTCTGTTCTGCTTTGCCCTCAGTAGGGTACAGAGTTAGTTTGGGATATTGATGCCTGTTGCCCACTGAACATGGTGATGGTACATTAGTTGTGCTTGTCAGTTAAGAAATTACAATGATAAGATGATTTGAGGCTTGTGCTATATAGGCTTGACTTTTTTTCTGTTACTTGAGCATTGAGAATGAAGCATATATTAGTAACATCTTAAGTTTTTGACAATCAGGGGGAAATCACTTGTCTATTTTTAAGGATTTTTGCATATAGAAATCTGCGGTTCCATTCACGCAAGTGTTTTCTTTTTGCTTTCAGGATTTTTTATATAAGTGGAAACAAATTGCTTGTATTATGTGACAGCACATTGTGTGCAAAATAGAATCTTTTCTGAATTCAGGTCTTGGTTGCTGAAATACATGATGTCATGATGTTCCACTTTAGCCTCATCTCTTGGGAGACTTGTGTATGTTGGTAAGGGCAGT
This sequence comes from Pardalotus punctatus, assembly GCA_013400915.1. Taxonomy (NCBI): domain Eukaryota; kingdom Metazoa; phylum Chordata; class Aves; order Passeriformes; family Pardalotidae; genus Pardalotus; species Pardalotus punctatus. The sequence continues at coordinate 9,384 of VZTX01017042.1, forward strand.
GACTAATAAGACCACCTTCCAGTACCATGGACTACTTGACTAATTATGTAGGAAGAACCATGGATCGTCAAATGCAATATTAACACAGCTGGCTAATAGGGGTGTGTGAATGCAGGGGGTTGCATTCCAAAACTGTCAGTAGCTTCTTATTCCCAATGCTAAGGTTTCAAGAGTACTCAACTATGATGCTAGTGAGTGAGCTATACTTTTCTATTGACATAAAACAAAACAGAAAAGCCCTTAAAGGTAATTGAATAGGCAAAGTACAGTGCAAGTGGGTTTTTATTAGTATATAGCAGATAGTACAGTATTATCTGGGTTCTAAGTGTATCCAGTGCTAGATAGAAAGTTTTTTACTTTCTGGTATTCTTACATTCAAGGTATGCCTCAGATGTCAGTCCTGTGCAGATTTATGCAGTCCAGTTGTGTGTCTGCCTGCTCTCAGTGCCCAAGTAGGCCAAATCATGGTGGGAAAGGAGCTTTGGGGCTTCAGTGGGCTCTGCCCATGAGCTGCCATTCCTCCCCTTATCCGGCAAGCTCTGAAGTGAGACTGAGTGGATGGGAGGTGTCTGTCTGCATGTCCTGGGGCAAGAGTGGAATGAAAGAGTAGTGTTGGACTAGGTACATACTCCAGTAAGTCAAGAGCTATCTGAAAGAATGGTGTAGCCAAGGTGGGAGTCAGTCTGTTCTTCCAGGTAACAAGTGACAGGACAAGAGGAAATGTCCAAACATTGCACCTCAAGTTGAACATTTAGATTGGGTATTAGGAAAAGCATGTTCCACAAAAGGATTATGCAGCCCTGAAACAGGCTGTCCATGGCAGTGGTGGAGCCTTCATCCCTGTAGGCATTTGTAAGACATGTGGATGTGGCATTTGAGGACATGGTTAATCGTTGGACATGGCAGTTCTGAGGGATCTCTTAGACTTTGTGATCTTAAAGGTCTTTGTTAACCTAAGCAATTTGATGATTCTAAGATGTTTTGTAATGAGTTGAAGATGCTGATGCTGCTCTGATCACCATAGTGAAAGGAATCTGTCATGGGGTTATTTTTTGCAGGAACAAGGGAGATTATATTAGTTGAGGAAGTGGCAGAACAATAGGAGGAAAGAGCCATAGAAATCCCCAGAAAATATGTAAAGCCTTTGTTCAAAGACTTTTTGAATGTCTGTGGTAGTTGGTAGCCTGTTGGTAGCCTTGCTTTTTCATCTTCCTGGTACTGTGGAAGATGTCAGGGGACTACCCATTGCTAATTCCAACAAAAATACTGTTGTACTGGTTTATAGAGTATGCCGTGAAAGACATTCCTCCAATGTTATCATTTTGTTGAAGGAACTAGTGTCACTTAAAAGTAATTAGGTATGGTGCTTTGGGATGAACTCCCAAATAATGGGAATGTTTATGTTGAGCTTAAAACTTTATGATATTTTTAAAATCAAACCAATTTTGAAAACTGTCATTTTCAAATTTTCAGTATATAGAAAATGTAGCTAGGTAGATAGGTAAGTCATGGGTTGGACTTGATCTCAAAGGTCTTTTCCAACCTAGTTTGTTCTGTGATTCTGTAATTGTTACACAGTCCCTAGAGATATTAGTGCTTGGGATGTGAATTTTCAGGAATCTTTTTTATAAATGAAATATTTTGAATTAATTGTATCTGTGTGAAACTCTCTATGACTACATATAAGTCATAGAAGGTTATTGCATTGAGTGTCTATCATTGACAATAAAGAAATCTCCTAACTGATGCTTAAAATGTTTGGATCAATTTGAAGAGACTGAAATCTTCAGTATGTGATCTTTGTTTGATCACTGTAATCTGATTTCAGAGATCAGCAGATGGATCAAGTCCAGAAGATGGAGATGGTAAGAGATTTTATTGTAAAATTAAAAACCATGAGTGTGTGTCTTGCTGGGGTGTTTTGCATTTTCTCTAGTAATTTTTTTTCTACAGAATCTGATCGAGAGGATGGAAGCTACTGTCCACCAGTAAAACGTGAGAGAACTTCATCTTTAACTCAGTTTCCTCCTTCTCAGTCAGGTAAATGTTACTACAGTATTATATATGAGGGATGGGTTTTCTTTCTAGACATCCTTTTTCTAGTCATGTAAGCAGTTTTATTACTGTCTGCTGTGCTTTGGATTAAGACCACAACCACAGCAACCTTGTGCTCATGTTAGCAAATTTGGTGAAGCCCGCAGGAGTTGATAGAGAGTTTTTAAAAATGTTTTCTGTCTGTAAGTTTATGTATATTTGTAGTTTTAGCTTTTACTCTTGTGCTGTTAAATTGCAGAATTAATGAGAAATCTTGATTTGTTGTGATCAGGTTGCTTCTTCCCAAATGTATATATTTTTCTGCTTCCTTTTTCTTAGTTACTGTGCTGCCAGGGAAATTTTTCAAGTCTCAGCTCATGTTTGTTTTAGTCTTTTTCTCCCATTCCTTTTGAAATGGAGAGGATTCAGTGCATTCCTGAAAGACTTGACAAATGCAAGAGGGAATGACCACAGCCTGTGTGCGTGCACAGTCAGGGCATGAAATCACTGGGGTAAATTAATGCAGTTCACTTGCATGGGAACAGTCATATTTGATATTTGTGCACCCATAGGAACAGTCTCGATTTGTGCCTTCTTTCCTCACAGATGATATGAAGGTTTTAGCTTGGGTTTTAGCTATTTTAGTTAAGATGTGTCAGTGCTTGAGGCAGATTTGGAGACTGCTACTTTATTTCTACCATATTAGTTGAAATAAAGGAGATGAAAAACCTTGAAGGAGAGAACAGTAAAAAAAATACTCCTCTCATATGGAGCACATTCTGGAGATATGACTAAAAGGTGAAATCCTAGTTATTTTTATTTTAATTTTAAAGAAATAAGTGACTATGAAATCTAAAATGTAGTTGCTGATACTTTATGGGCACAGTATTCTTGTTTCATGCATCAGCGCTAGTCAGCAGAAGTAGTCCTTCTCTTTCAGATCCCAGTTTTCTGGTGTGCAGCTCAGTGGGTCTCCAGATGCCATCCTGTGAATTGAGTGACCAGCGTTGCTGCTGTCTGCTTGCCAACCACTCTTAGTAAAGGGTTGCATAAAAATAATGAATATGGTGTTTTGGTCTGTAGATTTTCTGTTAGAATAACAGTAGGTGTATAACCAGGTTCCCTATAATCACTAACACTTCCATTCTGCAATGTTTTTATCTTATGAGATTAGAATCTCTGTGCTAACATCTGTTAAAAAGTGGAGGAAAACAATTAACTCTCATGGTTAAATATTGGATGTTCCAGGAGTCCAGCACCCTTTCTCAAGCCTCTGCTTAGCTAATGTATTTTGATGGGATATGGTAATTTATTCCCTGGTGCCCTTGTTCTCTTCTGATGTTGTGTTGATGTCAAGCAGTGACAACTTTGATTTGAATTGCAACTTCTATAAAGACCTCTTTGAGTGTTGTTGATGTTATTCAATGGCTTTGGTTTCCAGAAAATCTTTCACTTGCCCACATTCTTTTTTTTATTTTGTGGGGTTGCGTTTCTCTCAAGAATACGGAAAATTTACGTATATGAAAACTATGTCGTGTTAAAGCTTAAGGCAGACAATAATAAAAAGAGAGAAGGTGTAATTCAAGGAAATAGGAAAAAATACTTAAGACTTAATTATAAAAGGCAAATGCTACATCTTTTAGTACAATGATGTTCAGAGATAAGCTTCATTTTTCTTTTCAACATACTTAAGCTTTTTCTGCTTAAGTAAGCCTTATAAAAGCTAGAAGAGCCAATAAATACTGTTATACTTTTCCTCATGCAAAATGATCTGTTGGAGAATTCTGTCTCCTTCTCTGATTGTCCTATTTCATAAACTGGATTGTGTTTTGTGTGTAACACCGAAAGTACTAGAACTGCTGGACAGGTCCTCAGCCAGACTCCCTATTGCTTGCTTCTGTAAGTTCCACCAGAGAGTGGAGAAGAAACGCTGTCCTTTTCCTGTTCTTTCGAACGTTTTTCCTTTTTGTTGACTGCTATGCTGCTGAGATGACATCTGACAGTACTCTGATGTGCTCTCTTCTATTTCGATGGGAGTTTTGTCTTTGCAGGGCAGTTCAAACCTAAGTTGCCTCTTGGTGCAGACAGTGCTGTGTGTCAGAGCCCAGGTGTTTGCTGCTGCTCTTTAGCAGGCATTACATACCTTTCTGTTCTCTCTGCAGAGGCCTTTTGAAATGGTATTATACCTTTTGCAATGCTATTGTGTGTTCTAACACTACTTCTAATTCCTAATTCAGGTACAATTCAGATTGAGAATCCTATATTTATATACCCTTCAGAAAAAACAAAACTTGTTCTTTGTCTGTTTCAGGAGACACTGAGGGAATTTTATGGGCAATGACTTGTTTGCTACTTTGGCTGAGATACTGTTTTAGTTTAGAAGAAATAAAAAAAAATTACTAGAAAAGTAATTTTCAGTTTGAGGTCTGGGACCAGGTTTATAATAACAAACAACATACGTAACTTCCTTTTTTTTTTTTTCTTTTTCCTTGACTGCAGTAACAAAAAACAATGTCTTTATGCCATCAAGCTTTTGTGAACCCACTACAGGCAATTCTGACTCAGAACCAGGTGAACTTCCTAATTTTTCTGCTTTTTTCTTGAACTCTTGTTAATTGTGATAATCCAAAGCTCTCTGATACTTCAGATGTAATATACTCTCTGTGAGAAGGGAAGTGATGATAGTTCTGATCTTACAGCTGTTCTCTTGCTGACTTTATTGTTTCACTTCACCCTTGCTGGAGGTAATTAATAACAAAATTGTTCATTGTGTTGGGAGTGATGGTACAATACTGCAGTATGACCCTTTCCTGCTAGCCTCACAGTATTTCCTATGGGAAATCTTCATTTATCTACTTTAGAAAACTGTTCTTTTATATTGGAAAGCAAAACAACCGTAATGCATGGTCACAGTGATGTTCAGCTATGACCTGTGAGCCCTGTGTTGACAGAACTGCTGATTTTGTTAGTCACTGTCATTCTGATTTGGTTGTGTTGGTATCACTGTAGTGCACATCAGTATCTTATGCTTATAACCAAGCACAGTGAGACTGTGAGATGCTGAGTTGTCTTATTCTGAGTACAGATATTAAGCCCCTAAAAGGAAAAAAGTATAATTATTTCTTGTAAGTTCTTGGGAACTCAATTTTTAGTAGCTGTAGATTTATAATTTTTTTTGAGAATTTGATATTTTGTTTAAAAGCCCTAACTGTAGTGAGTATGAGCAAATGAATTTCTTTTACATTCATGCTACCAAAGCTTTAGTAAAAGCTAATGGAATTACAAGAAATGAATATTAAACAATTAAGTTTAACTTAATTTATGCTAATTAGCAGTTAGATACTTAGCAGCTGTTATGTTCAGTCATATTTTTGACTGTTCTTTCTTTAGTTTGATTCTCACTTAAAACCTTTATTATCTATATTAAGTCCTTCACAGAAGGAGCCCATTTTGATGGTGAACACAGTCTTTTTCCTGTTTCTCCTGAAAAAAATTTTGAAGTTTTTGCTTGTGACAACATGTGTTTGTCTGTGATACATATTTGCTGCGATGATCACTGGAGATTCAGGTTTCTTTCAGAAGAGAATTTTTTCTTTAGAAATCTCCTAATAACTCTGGATATTTATAGAACTTGCAGGTTGTTACAATGGGGCAAACATGAGGAATTTTTTTGACTGAATGCATATTTGTAATATGTTACTGCTTTGTCCTTGTAATTTTGTATTTCTTTTCCAGAGGAGAAGAGCAGTGGATTCCGGCTGAAGCCACCAATACTAATCCATGGTCAGGCACCTAGTGCTGGTGAGTTCACTGCTTACTGCAACAGTACAAAGAAACCTGCTCAAGCATTTTATTTATTTAGTAGTTTCTTCAGCCTGCAGTTGTAACTAGAAGGTGGTAATACCTGTGTGTCTGCAGAAAAAATCTTGTCTTCTCTAGGGTGGTTGTGCCCATGTCCACTGTGTAATGTGTATGGACACACCCATGTTTTGCACTGGATCAGCTGTGCATGTCTGAAGTGCATCTCCCAGCTGTTGCTGCTTAGCGAGAAGCTTCTGTTTGTGCTTGGAGTAATCCTGCAGTCTGTGAACTTGATTCCTTTGGTAGCAAACTGGAAGAAAAGGGGTGTTCCGGGAGTGCCTTGAGCAAGTTCCAGCCGTTACTGAGTGTTCAGTCTGGGACCAGGCCAGGGCAGTCTGAACTATCCGTGAGTGCCCACTTCTGCTCTCCCTGGCTTTTGGCGGCAGTGTGGGTGGTGGGTCCTTGATCCTGCCTGTTCTGCAATATAGGTTGGCTATGACTGAGTTTCCTATAGACCCAGATGTAGACCCAGCTGCTCTCAGAAACATGTTAGTATTACAGCTCCTGAGGAATCTGAGGGGAAAAAAACCCCAAATCTAATTAGGGAATGAAAGCTATTATTGCTTATCTGTATGGAAACTTCATTTCACTTGGAGGAAAGCTATTATTGCATATCTATATGGAAACTTCATTTCACTTGGAGGAAGAGTGGTAAATTTAAAAAGGAGCAAGGTTTTTTGAGCTTATGAACATTTGAACTTAGGATAGCTTTATGTTCTGATGTCATGTCCTTTGAATATGGGTGGCTTGAGATGGAACTAATTGCTATGAGTGAGTTTTGTTGCAGTATTTTACTGGATCAAGAGTTCATCTTCACCTTTTTCAGTGAAGAAAACTGAACCTTCTAGGCTTGCCATAAACTTCTAGAGTTGATGTTGCAATGTTTGGGGGTTGTTTAAGGCCAATTAGCTTTTTGAATCGTAGCACAATTAGGGTTGTAGTGCTGTGCATCTTACTATTACAAGCCAAAGAGGCCAGGTTAATTCAAAAAGTCAAAAGGTTGTTAAATGACACAACACAACTATTATAGTACCAGTATGTTTCACTGAATGAATTTTTTAAAAAGTCATTTACCAATATCTGAAAATTACTTCATTGGAAGGAGAAGACTTGGAATGTGTAATTGAGTAAAACGTCAATGCATAAATAGGATTGCTGGTGTACTGTTTATTTCTCTTACATTTCGGCTTTTATTTCTGGATTGGTAGTAAACTTTTTCTGTGCTTTCCTGGATAGGGTGGGGAATATATTTTAAAGTGTCTTTTAAGGCTAGGAAATAGTCATCCCTATTTGGGACTAACTCTATTTTGAGGCAGAGTGAGGGACAGAAAAGAAGGGAGTAAAAACTTTTCTAGTGTCTATTTTTCAATTGTGTGCTCTGTTGGAAGCAGTTGGAGAAAATTAGATGAAGATGAATTTTCTGACTTTGAAGCTTTATAGTTCTTGACAGAGCTTTGCACTTGCAGGTCTCCCTAGCCAGAAACCGAAGGAACAGCAGCGAAGCGTGCTCCGTCCAGCAGTACTGCAGGCACCACAGCCAAAAGCTTTCTCACAGATGGGTAAATAATGCTTTTGCATTCTAAATACAGTGGAGAACAAAAATACTGAATTTGTTTAGTGTAGTGGTTTGCTTTTACTGAACACCTACCTTGGTTTTTCTAGTTTTCTCCTTTCAGAAAAGAAACTTCTTAAATGGTAAGTGTATCTGTATTACATGATGGATAACATAGTGGAACCTTCAGGTCTTGTGTAGGATGACTGTCTGATTGTGTAGTCCATGCTTGAGTTTTGGAATAAAAAGACTTTTGAGAGTGTGGTATAGCAATCTCAAATGACAGCATTGACCATAGTGTAATAAGGTATTACCAGTATTTGATCAACAGCAAGGTACCTAAATCAGTGAGACGTGCCTCTGGGCTTGGGGACCATTTTGGATTTGGGATTTTGAGATACAATTTAATTCTGAATATAGAATTTTAATTCTTAAGTTTGGTCATTCATGTAATGCTTATTGTATTGTTGTGGAATTTGATATAGCTGATGGAAATAGGCATGATTAAAGTCTGGAAGTTAAAGCAAGAAAACTGTTTAAAGGGTCCATGTCTCCTAAACCCCATGTTTCCCCAGCCTGGTGCCATTTGTTATGTGGAAGTTTAGTTGAACAGAAACAGGAGTAACTTCAGTTAATGCTGAATTTGGCATAGAACCAAACATTTCTAGCTTAATTTCTTGACGTGCCTGCTGGCACAGATTGAACTCTACAGAGAACTTAGTATTGGAGAATAAATTTTCAGTGGGAGTTCAGTATGTGAGCAGGTAAACCATTCTGAAGACAAGCCCTGCTGGCTGTGAACAGTATTAGATTGGAGCAGGATGGTTGCTTGAAGTTGTATGTGTTGAAGTCCTTACAGCATTTGTATAGATGAAATGACTTTTTTTCTGACTTGGTTTTCTTCATTTGGAATTTTGATTCTGCTAAGAATTGCTGATGTGTGGTCCTCATGTCTCTTGCAAAATACTATGAGAACTTTTTAGTTTACATTGCAATGTTTAATGGATTTAAACAACAAAACTGCATGCAATTTGCATAAGAAAACTTTTATGACAGTCTAAATATCTAGAGAGTTTATGTAATTTTTTTTCTTTCCTTGTTGCAGTTCTCAGCAGTGGCACCAATGGTGTAAATATCCCTCCAGATTCTGCAGCCACATCAGAATCACCAAGTGATGCAACACTGAAAAGTTCTCACTCTGAAGACAAGGTGAGTTGGAGAAGGACACTCAAGGTGACAGACCTAAATATTTCCTGAACAGAGTAAAAGCCAGTGGCAGTGCATGAATTCCCTACAGGAAGTGGACAGTTCAGGTAGTGAGGGGATGAAAATCTTCCCCTAGAGCAGAAGATGTCTAAGTGCATGAGAAGTTATTTGCTGTCATGAAAGAAAGATAATGAAATATTTACTTCCAGTTCTGTGCAGTGTGTCCAGTTTCCTTCCCTGCAGGCTTTGAGCATCAGCATTAGCATCTGAAGGTCTTGACTGATAGCATGAGGAGGATGTTTGCAGATTTTGAGTGTGGGTGGGGTTTTTTGGTAGCTTCATTAGGCAGTGATTTGCTTTTTTGTTGCCACATTGAGCATAGAGATAGTGTTGCTAATACAGGAGTATGGAATAGTGTATTTCAAGTTCAACTTTCAATCCTGAATATGCAAGCAGAAACACCTGCAGTGTGAATGGCTTTTTAAGGTTTACTGCCACAAGTAAGTAGTGATAAATAAATTGAATGCATGGACCAGTATGAAAACCATGGGACATGCTTGGGATGTGCTTGTAACTCCACTGTGTATGTCATTAGGGACTCCCTCTTTCTGCTTTTAACATCCAAAAGTCCTCTTAAGTTTTTTGATCAACTGACCTTGGAGAAAGTTTTCTGGTAGAAGAAAGCTCTTAAATCTGGTTGCTAAGGATTTTCAGAAGCTTAGTATAAATGGTATAAAGTTTCATAACTGAACTTTTGCGGTTTTACCAAGGATTGTGGTAAGATACTCTTTTGTCTTGGCATTTGTAATCAATTTTTTCTTCCTGAAGCTTTCTAGCACAGCTAGAAGTCGTTTGAGTTCATGCAGTAGTTATGTTAAATGCTGGAGTCTTTGCAGAATATTAGATGGCTTGATGAGAGTGAAAGATTACTTCTGCAAACTGTTTCATACTGGTAATTGTATGTGCAGATCTGTAACATGGATTTGATGTACCACAGAGAGAGAGCTTCCTTGTGAGGCCAAATACATGGTATCTTGCAGTATTATGTGAGCATGTCTGCCTTTGGTAGAGCAGATGTGAGTCATGGTCTAATTTTACTGGCAGAAAAGATTTTTCTTTGTCTCTGGCTTGTGCTTATACAAAGTAGCAGAGTGCCAATATTCTCAGTCAGGTGGTTGTCATACCCTGATCAGCTCTGTGGCAACTTCTCCCTATCTGGTTTCTGTCTTGAAAGTCCCTATGAAACTACACAAGCCCTAAGCAACATTGTCCTTAGATGGGTACAAGCTGCAGCCTTTGATCCAACCTTTCTCAACTGGTAGGAGAGTCTGATGGCTGAAAGTCATCAGGTGTGCAGGGCAACTTGATAGCACTCAGCCTTTTTGGTAGCAGGGAGATGCTGATCCTTATCCAGAAGGAAGAGGACCTGTTAAGGAAATCCTAGGCTAATGATTTTTCCTTGTGTTCAGCAGAATGCTCCTTTACACTGAATGTATCATTCAGTGGTGGAGGACTACTCCCAGTAGTCAACACTGGCCCATTTCTAACTGCAGGCAGAAAAAGAATGTCTTTGAAATGTCAGAATTAGAATCTGAAGGCAGATGATACAGTTGGGTTATGCAAAGGTTATGTCCCTTAATTACAAAATGGGATTTGTGAAACTCTTGGACCTAATCTAGTGTCATTTTCCTACTGCTTTTTTTGAGCTATATGATATGTGCAGGAAAAGCCATGGCTGGCAGCTGGAGGCCACAACACCCTGCATGAGAAACTAACAGAAGGAATTGGAGATCTGTGTTCAGTGACAGTTCTGTAACCTAACTGGGGTCATGGATACAGGAGGTTCTCTTGGACAACTGGAGTACTGCACTGGATACATAAGGGCTTTTTAGGAAATAAAGCAGGAAAGACAGGGATGGGTTCAGCTGTGCTAAAAGACACTGTTTGAATGCAGAGGCTTTGTTTTGGGAAGGCACTGAATTGGTCAAGGTGTTATAGATTAGGATCAGAGGGGGGGCCAACAAGAGGGAGATTAAAGTGAACTTTCACCAGACTTGGACTGATCAAGTAGAGAAAATAACTAAAGCCCTTGAAGAACTAGAAGCTTCACAATTACTGGCCTTGTTTCTAAAGGAGAACTTTAGTACTTGGACACCCAATAAAATGGCAGCATGTCCTGGCAGAAATACTCCAGAATACTCCTGGAGATTTAGGAATAAGTTGATGAGAGTATTTGCATATGCTGGGTAAATTGGTGTGGGAGGTACTCAGCTGTACCTTGTATTCACAGCAAAGAGCTGGCTAGAAATACAAAGGTTGAGAGTAGCTGTGATTGCAGCATCAAGGAGATGGAGTTTGAGATTCTGAGGGAACTGGGGAAGATAAGTAGCAGAATAAAGATCCAGACTTCAGGAGAGAAGACTTCAGCTTGTTCAAGGTGGTTGGTAGGATTCTGAAGGACAGCAGGGCTTGTGAGAGCTTGTTGTCTCTGTGGGCAACAACCTCAGAGAATGAATAGTTTATCCCAAAGTGCATGAAATTGTGCAAATGTGTCAGGAGGCCAGTGTGGATGAGGTGGGAGCTCCTTAAATCCAGGAAGAGAATGTGCATATAACTGGTGAAAGCCATCAACAGACCTGAGAAGTATACAAAAGGATTGCCTGGATGTGTGGGAGAACTGGGAAAGCCTAAACTTGCCTGGAGTTGGAAATGACAGGGAATGAAAAGGCTGCAGGCAAGGCTTCTGCTGGTATTGGCAGCAAAGGTAAAATGAAGGAAAATTGTAGGCCTTCTGGAAAGTATTGAAGGGAACTAGTGATGAAGGATGTGAAAAAAGTCTGAGGTTGTTGAGGTTTGACCCTGGCCAAATGCCAGGAACCTACGTCTGCTCTCTATGCTCTCTCCTGCCGCAGCTATGCAGAGGATTGGAATCAAACTAACACAAAAACACTGGACTCGTGAGTTGAGGTGAGGCAGTGGTGGGGAGGGGACACAGGAGAACATGAGCAAACAGGTGGGAAACTTAAGTTGCAAAGTGATTTATTAACCTAACAAGTCGGAGGATAAATGAGAGGTAAAAATAAGCTCTTAAGACACCATTTCTTCACTCACCCCCCTTCCCTCTTAAGACACCGTTCCTCAGCTCACCCCCTCCACTCCTTCAAACAACCAACAACTCCAGGGTGGGGCAGGGTATGGGGGTTTCCCTTTGGTCAGGGTCAGTCCACCAGGGAGAAGAGTCCTCTCCTCAGCCATGGGGTCCCTCCCACGAGAGACAGTCCTCTGAGAACTTCTTTGGCGTGGGTCCGATCTCACGAGCAGCAGCCCGGCCGAAATCTGCTGCAAACACGAGTGCTTGTCCATGGGGTGCAGGCTCCCGAGCCGAGGCCAGGCTGTTTCCATCCCGGGGCCAAGGCCTTTCTCTCTCGTCCACAGCCTTTGCAACTCTCAGTCTCTGCTGGGACTCCCACTGGATCACAGCTTCCTCCAGGCATCCACCTGCTCCTCTGGCGTGGGCACCTCCCCACGGGCTGTGGGTGGATCTCTGCACCCCCCTGGACTCCATGGGCTGCAGGGGGACCACCTGCTCCCCCCATGGTCTTCACCACGGCCAGCAGAGGGTTTTCAGCTCTGGCACCTGGAGCACCTCCTCCCCCACCTTCTCCACTGACCTTGGTGTCTCCGTGTTGTTTTCCCTCACATATTTTCCCCTCTTCCTCCTCCTCTGGCTAAAAAGAAGTGCGTGCACCCATTGTTTTGATTTCTTCTTAAATATGTTTTCACAGAGGCGTAACTAACATCTCTACTTGGCCCAGGTTTGGCCAGCAGCATGTCCATCATCTTCAGAGCCATCAGAGAGTGGCTCTGCTGGACAGGGTGAAAAACTTCCAGAACCTTCACAAAAGACACACAGGAGCCATCTTTGTGCCCCTCCCTACCCACTAGCAAAAACTGGGCCAAGTAAAACCACCAGAGAGGTACTCAATGCCTTTGTTTTGTTTTCTGCTGAAGAGGTCTGCTGTCAGGTCTAACAAGTCCCTTTTTTTAGGGGAAGTTTGAGGGAGTGAATTATTACGATAAATTTGCTTAAGGACTGTTTTAGGCAGTTTGACATATACAAGTCTGTGGGACCAGACAGGATGTATCCACAGGTGCAGAGGGAGAGTCATGGTTTAACCCCAGCTGGCAGCTAAGCACCGTGGAGCTACTTGCTCACTCCCTCCACTCAGGTGGGATGGGGAGAAGAATCAGCAAAAAAGTAAAACCAGTGGATTGGGATAAGAACAGTTAAATAGTTGAAACAGAGTAAAGTATAATAATAATAATTGTAATGAAAAGGGGAGAGAGAGATAAATAAAACGAAAACTAGTGATGCCCAATATCCCCTTTGCCCAGCACCCACTGATCTGTGCCCAGCCTGTCTTCCAGCAGTGATTGGCTCCTCCCAGGCAGCTCCCCCAGTTTACACACTGGGCAGGACATTCTATGACATGGAATATCCCTCTGGCCAGTTCGGGTCAGCTGTCCCAGCTGTGCTCCCCCCCCAGCTTCTTGTGCAGCTCCTCGCTGGCAGAGCATGAGACACTGAAAGGTCCTTTCGTTGGGGTGAGCACAACTGAGTCACAACCAAAACATCCGAGTGTGATCAACAGTATTCTCATTCTGAATCCAAAATAGAGTGTTGTACCAGTGTTGTACTGGGAAGAGAATTAACTCAGGACAGGGAGCTGGCTGGTGCTAGTGTGAGACCACTACCTGTCCTCAGAGAGTTGTGGTACTGTGGAGGGTCCCAGTTACTGAGGAAGAAGAAAACATGGCACACATTTCCAAGAACAGCAAGAAAGAGGTTCCAGGAAAGTAGAAATTGCTCAGCTCCTTCCTCTCCCTTTGTGGTGAAAGAGTCCTAGTATATGAGGCACCTTAAAGGGATTGAGAACAGCCAGCACAGGTAAAACAGAGACCAACCTGATGGGTTTTTTTTACCCTCTGAGATGATTGGCATTGCAGAGAGCTCTACTTGTTGATTTTGACTTTAGGCAAGATCTTTGTATAGTCTGAAGTATCATTGTCATAGCCAAAATGGAGAGAGGTGTACTGGTTGGGTGGAATTTAAAGTGGGTGAAAAATTGGCTGAAGCAGTGAGTTTTGAGGGTAGCAGCCCATGGTTGGAAGTCTGACAAGCATCAGTCACTAGAGGCACTCCTTAGGACTGTTCAACATAGACACAAACAACCTGGCAAGGTGAAATAAATCTTGTTAAGTTTGTGGGTACCAGTACACTGTGGGAAGTGGAAAGGGTCAATATGTTGGAAGGCAGGGGCTGTTCAGCAGAATTTCATCAAGTTGGAAAAACGAGCTGAGAAAAACTAGCTGATGGTCAGCAAATGCAAAATTCTGTACATGGGATGAGAGAACCTGTGTGTCACAAGGATTGAAGAGGGACTGCCTAGAAAGCAGCTATGCAGGCAAGTCTTGGAGATCCTGGTACTGCATGAAAAGAGTTGAGACAAGTTCTCACATACAGTATTAATTAGCACATCTGTAGTTGATAGTATTGCTTCTAAGGGTGACATTTTATTTGGGAGGAAGGGAAATCAGGAAGGGAAAGAAAAGGGAAAACTTCACATTGGCCGTCCATAAAGACTAGTAGTGGATTCCCTAGACAGGCATCTTCCCCTAGAGTGTCCTCTCCAGTGGAGCAGATGTTACCCCCTAATATTCTTCCCATAGTAACTATATAGTTTTCCTCAGAACATGCTCAGAGTTCATCTGGTTTTGGGGGTTTTTTTCTGCTTATGGTGCTGTTGATGCTGATGGAGGTGTGCTTGGCTGAGGGGCAGCTGCTGTATGCAGGTCGCTTGTGAAGCTTTGTGTGTGTGTAGTATTGATGTCTTCCCATCAGTGTCAAAAGCTATGGGATGGGAAGTTAGGACAGAAGCAGGTGGGAGTGATTCCCATGGAGGTTGCAATTGCTTTCCAACACTACTCTAAGGGTTTGTAAGTGCAAGGCTCTGAGTATAGTGGAACAGAACTATAGTTCTGGGAATAATTGGGAAAAGTGCCACCATAGCACGTGCAGGAAGAAGTTACGATGCCACTTGTGGCAGGTGGCAGAGGCGCAGAATAGAAAGTCCTTAGCAGAACAAAAAGTGCAGGAGCCTTCAGGTGCTGTGCAGCAGCGACGAGCAATAGGATGAACATGAATAAGCAGTGTATCCTTTTATTGATAAAGAAAACTTATGGGCTGCTTTACTAAAACTGCGGCCATTAAGTTCAAGAAAGTGATCCTTCCCTTTTTGTGCCACTGGTGGATGGCATCAGGAATACCGTATATAGTTTGGGTCTTGCCAGTGCATGGTAGACACTTAAAAATCACCAAGGAGACTAGTGGCTGGAGCACAAGATGCGTGAGGTGAGAATGAAAAAGCTGAGTATGTTCTGCTTGGACCAGGGCACGGGAATTGGATTGTTCCCCTCAGCTCTCAAGTGGTGGGTGGTAGCAAACTTATAATGAGACTAGGAAGTGTCTATCAAACAGATGAGAAGCTGCAGGTGTGGTTTGAAGGGAGATTCCAGATGGGTTTTAGGACAAACTACAATACTTAGTGTAGTTGAACATTGAACCAGACTACCAAAATGTAAAACTGTCACATGTGGATTTTTTAAAACTTGATATGAGATCTTGGGCAGCCTAATATAAGTTTGTTGTTAAGTGTTTTTCTCAGCAAATCACAAAACAGTTAAGGTTCAAAGGAATTTGACAATCATTTGGTCCAAACTGTGTTCAAAGCAGCATCAACTTCAGAGACAATATTTAAATGCAAAACTGTCTTGTACATCTGGAAGTGTTACTGGGTTGTCATTGTGAATGAGTGTGACTCACCTTGTCATAAGGTGTTTTTATTTAAAGAAACTCAACTTCTTAGGCTACGTTTTTTCATTTCTTTAGGCAGGAGAGTGTCAGAAAAAGGAGTCCAACAATATTTCAGATGATGACAGCTGTGAGAAGGCTGAACTAAATGCACAGCAAGCATTTGTATTTGGGCAAAACTTAAGAGACAGAGTTAAGGTAAACACGTGTTTCTTCTCTTGACTAAGAGTTTCTGAAGTACTGTGAAGCTACTATATGAAAAGGTTAAAACCTCAATATATATGTAACATTAAAAGCTGTGAACATAGTTGAGTTGACTGTTTAATAAAACTAGTCTTCTGGACATTTAATAAGTGAATTCTGTTAAGTGGCATGAGAAGTTTTTTCAAAAATAAATACTTCTACTGCAATCATAACAGCTAAAGCTCAGTGCAATGTAATGTCTTCTCTTACTTTTTGGGTCAAAATTAAGTTGAAATGTGGTCCTAAGATGTTCACATGCAACCAAGACTTCACAAAAAAGATGGAAAAATAGGGCAGCCTGGGCTCAAACTTGTGCATAGAATAACTGAGTTGCATTGTTAGTGCCTCCTGTTTAAGACAGGTTTGCACAGATTTCCTAGCATAATAAAAGAAAGTGTAATATTGGGACATAAACTTAAATTATTTTATTGTAGAAAGTGTTTGTGGATGGAACTTTGTCTTTGGAAAGAAGGAGTTGAAAAATTTGTAGTCAGTAATTAAAACTATTGATATGCACTTGTTCTTTTTCTAGCTAGGAGATGAAAGCGATGAAACTGCTGATGTGCAGAATGCTGGCCTTCTGACATCAGATATACCTTCTGCAACAAACTATTTTCTACAGTACATCAGTTCCAGGTGAGACTACAGGGAAACCTATAGGACAGTTCTCCTTTTTATTGAAAATTCTTTATGGTTCTGCTCTTTATTGGATGCAGGGCTTAGACTGGGTCAGTGGGAACCCAGGCTTCTGAAGAATGAGATGGCAATCTTCAGATCTGGGGGAATCCTCTATCATCTCATCAAGGGAAATGCATTTGATGCTATTTATTTGACCACATCCTCACCAAAGTCTCTTCAGAAAACCAACAAGGATAAGATGAGAAGTCCTCTCATGAATGATTAGAAACAGTGATGGACTAAATTGGAGCTACCAGTAGAATCTTGTAGAGATCTGCACTGTTTTTGTGTTGTTCAGTATGTGTCATATATGATATGCATAAAAAGAATAGTTAAAATTTTCTCATGATAGTAAGCTTTTCAGAGTAATGGAGAGGGCCTGTATGAATAAGTAGGAACCTAACTGTGGGAGGTTCTTGAGAGAATTTCTGAAAAGGCAATAACATCAGAAGAAATGTGATATATAGGTGAAGTGAGGCAGCCAGGAGAAAACCTGTTTTATGTAGTGATGAACTCTGAGCTGACAGCCTTTAGTTGAGGCTTAGGTAGTGACACAGCTCTGTGAAAATGCTAGTTTAGTAGCGGTCAAAAAAAAAATCAAATAGTGTACAAAATGAATAGAAAACAGAAGATGCAGAGCTGTGAATTCAGGTAATCACTGGAAAGTGTGAGGGGGAATCCCACCAAAACTGATGAAGCAGAGCAACATCTCTGCTCCTGGAGTAAGCTCCAATACATGCTTGCTTTGTCCTTATATTCTGCATTTTTAAGATCCCGTTGTTCACTGTGAGGTAGTCAGTAGGCATTTTTTCAGTCAATGAACTTTTGATGCTGAACTTTTCAGATGATGTACTGGAGAGGTGGAGAACACCTTTGCCCTCTTGATTGCCAGATCAGTGTCTTTCCAAGAGACACAGTCTCTTGCTCAATCTGATTGTTCAATCAGATTTGGCAGACAGTAACTACTATACGTGGCCATCAAATACTGGAACTTTTTTTCATATATTTCTACTCAGATGACATCTACTGTCATTTCATTTGAGTCTTTACTTTGGGAGGGTTTATTCATGGTGAATCAATTGCCAGAAGCCTAGTTTTGGACTCGTCTTTAAAAACAAGTGTCTCTGGAGGGAGCTGCCTCTGGCTTTCAGCTGAGATGGCAAAGCATTATAGTAATCAACTTGTAAAAGGAAACTGCTCCCTTTGTGTAACACTGTCAATTCTGTAAAAATTGTAAATGTGCCAGGTTGCATGGCAGATACTGGTAGGCCATATTGAGTTCCCTGTCAACATTGGGAGCTCAGAACTGTGGTATTTAATTCCCTTAGTAGGTAAAGCTGCCTTCCACTGAGGATCTCCTCTTTCTAGGAGTCTCCTTATTCAGAAGTAGCAACTCTACATGCACAGTTTAAAGGTTTGTTTGGTTTCACTTGAATCATGTAGCTATGAGTCCCCATTTTCCAAACTTGATGAAATGCACATATGCTTGATTCAGAATGGTCTGCCTTTTGTATGTTCACTTTGTGAGCAAGGTGGTGTCTTAGAAAGTTGTGCCTGATGGGAAGGGACATCTTGTTAAGTCTTTTGAGTCTGTAAAAGAGTAAAATTGTTGTTTTTCCTAAATAGGATTTAAAATCCATTAATAAAAACATGAATGGGAGGAGGATGCTTCTTCTATAAGGAAGAAGTAAAGGCTGAGATTTGGTTCTTGTAGAGACTGTGGTATTGCAACTAGTCTGCTGAAAGGCATTACTTTATCCCTGCTACATTTGCTTCAGTTACAATATTGGAAGTGCTTTTGTTTCAGTTCTTTCCGTTTCTGAGAGAATTGACCTAAGAATGTGTAGTAGTTCAAGTTCGTGCATGTAGAATACTGTTTAAAAAAAACTATGTTACATGATTAGACAATAAGCGCTCACTTAGCATTCAGCATTGCTTCGTATGTTATTAGTTATCTGAAGGGGAAGATTTTTACAGAGACAAAATCAGTTGTTGTCATGAGAGAATTCTCCTTCTGTAAAACCAGAATGTGATCTTGTGTTAAGTGGAATTAATTTTTTACCTATGTTTGCATCAACCAGTGCTTATTATTTTAAATCCAGTGACAATCACTTGCTTTTTGAGGAATTTTATTACTAGAAAATAAAAGAGGTATTAATTTCTGTCTTATAAAACCTGGTTTGTTTCTTGGATTTTTTTCAGTGTAGAGAACTCTACAAACAATGCAGATGCATCTAGCAACAAGTTTGTTTTTGGACAGAACATGAGTGAGCGAGTCCTAGTGAGTATCCACTATGTATATGTTGTAATTTTGCAAGCAGTTTGTTATGGATTCTCACTCAGGAATTTTGAGAGCCTTATACTTGTCATTTCAGTATGAGGTTTTTTTCAGTGGTTTCCCTTGAAGGTAACTAACATCGAGTGCAGCATGGGAAATTCATTATGAACTACTGTCTGCCCAGCAATTCTTTCCAGGGTTTCCCTGTCAAACTCTCTGAGTGTAAGGAGATTCAGTGCACTCTCTGTAGTGCGTGTGGTTCTTGTGCCCAAGCACTTTATGGCACAGCTTGTTGCTTTAAATGGCTGTTGGAGTGTTAGAGGGTATTTAATGTTTGTCCTCAAAATTGAGAGCTTTTCAGCTCTCAGCATTCAGTTACGTGACTCCCCCCAGGATGGGATTTCAAGCTCAGCAGTAAAGCAGCTGCTTCCGGACTGAGGTATGATTCTGGAAATGCTGTTTATGATGTACCAACTAAGGAATAACTTCTAGTACCTCACTGTTTCCTGCTCTTGTTTTTATTCCTGTACTGGAACAAAATGGAAACATTTAATGCTGAACATTCATACCTGTCTAACCACTGAGCAGGAGTTCAGTGAACTATGCTACGAGTAGCTGTAGCTAAAATTGACTTGGTTTGGTGAGCAGAGCAAGTCAAAAAGCTTCAAAATAAGGATTGAAGTTTGGTGTCAGTTCAGGGGAAAACAATTTGAACTGGTTTTCAGGTCATGCTCCATTCAGTTCCTTGGCTGGGGTAGTAGGATAGCTTTAACTGTGAAAGCATGTTGTCCATGGGATTGGTTTTTTTTTTGTCGTATGGTTTATAAATACTGGAGCTGCCTTCAGTACTTGGTCACTACTCCTGTTCAGCAGAATTAGTGTATGTTTTCTCTCTTCTGTTTACCTCCTCTTATTTCTGTGATAGAGTCCACCAAAATCAAATGAAGGTAGTACAGAGTGTAATAAGGAGAATGCTGCTGCAGAGTCTGGGTCTGAATCATCTTCTCAGGAGGCCACACCAGAGAAAGGTGAAAAACAAAATATTATATTAGGAATGGTAGTTAATCCTTGTTTAAATTATTGTGTTTTTCAATATTGTGTTTCTGAAAAGTAACGTAACATTTTTATGTTGCCTTCACTATCTCCTGTAACCAAAGATACAGGGTGGGTGTGGAAGTTGCTAAATGCTATAGATCGTCTAATATTAAACATGTACAGGCTGCACTGTCTTTATGGTCATTCTGTGGTGCTGGGAGTATCTTCAGCAGAATAAAAGTAGAGGGAATTAACAGAACTGGTAGTTGGACTTGGTAGAGAATGTAGGAGAAATGTGGCAAACTTTTTAAAAAAAATTCTATTTTATTTCCAGTGACTGAATTTCTGAGTCACATATGTATTGTATTGAATGGGTGCAGCACACGTTGCTTGAACTCAGAACTGTTTGCTGGATTCTATGACTTCAAATTGTCAAGATTTTGTGGAAATTCTGGGAACTGTGTTTTTTCTTCAGTAAACTGCTTGCAAGCCCAAATGAAAGTGGAAAATGAGTTGTGCTGTCCATGCATAGGCTCAGCTGTATGGCTGGCAGCAGTATCAGTTCTGCTGGAGCATCGACAGATAAGCAGGTGTCCCTGCAAAGTTTTGAACTATTGTGTGTAGGGACAAAACTTCTTGATCACTTCTCTTTTGTCCTTTGTGCTTGTAAAGCAAGTATTAAAAGACGAGCTTCAACTTCTGCTTAAAATTTCAATCCTTTTTACATGTTGTATTAAGGTCTGTCTTCTGTACTTTTCAAAAAGTCTCAAAGTTCTGCTATGCTTGTGTGAGACCTTTGTACATCTTATAAAATTATATACTAATCATTCTCAGCCTCTCAAAATGTTGTTCAGCTAATAATATTTCAGAATCACTGGCAGAGTCTGCAGCAGCCTATACTAAAGCAACAGCAAGGAAGTGTTTATTAGCGAAGGTAGAAGTGATTACTGGGGAGGAAGCTGAAAGTAACGTGTTACAGGTAAGAAACAGAGTAGAGGAGCTTTGAGTTTGTGGGGATTTATATGGATGTCCTGTGAATGCACACCATCTGATTCCCTACAACTCGGCCTTCCTCTATATCTCTAATGTATTTTCTTGTGTTAAAATGCAAATTTTAGATATTTATATCGGATCCTTATTTATTATCTTGTTATCCACTGTTTTTTAATTTCCTCTTTCTGAATAAATTTTTAGTGTATAAGCCATCCAAGTGTATCTGAAGCATACTTTCCCAAATCTGTCACATAGAAACTTCTATCTTCTATGAGACAATTACTTGAAGAAAATGTAAATTAACTAAAATATTTTTAAGTTCTTTAATTATTGTACTACTGAAGATTTTTTAAGACTTGTTATTGTACTACTGAAGATTTTTCTAAAACTTGGAATGGACTGTTTATGCCAGCAGAATGGTCTCTTGCAAAACACAAACTGTATCACAAACACGCAGGAATTTAGCTTGAGGTTAACTGAATTAGTGATGTTGTAGAAGGATATTTGGTCATGACTTAGACTCCTGATTTTAATCATGATTTATTTAGCATTATAGTTGTTAGTTAACTTAAATATACTTACCAACTCCAGTATATCCTTAAGTAAAACGTGCAGGGTTTTGATATAAAATGAAGTGGTATATCTATTTTTTCCTTTCTCTCTTTATCCTCCAATTATAGTTTGGACTTTTTCTTGAGATATTTTGTTTCTCAGCATTTGAACTGTGTTATTTTCAAGGACAGCTTTTTTATTCTTACAAACATGATGCTCTATTCTGATGCTGAACAGTTGCACTGTCCATATCTAATGCATATCAGTTACACTTATATTACCTTACAGAATGATAATCTATAATGGTTATCTTCTTGGACTTCTTTTTACCAGACATAAATGGTTTTTAAATGGTTCTTCTGGTACTTCTCTGTTTCTGTGTAATTCAGAAATGTCTTGATGCTTCACATAATTGAACAAGACACTGAAGAGATAAGAATCCTGTCTCACTTAGGAAAATACAACTTTTGGCAATTATGTACTTAATAGAGGACTGACTTGCATGAATATGTTGTAACTTAACAGACCTCTTGCCTAACATTTATTCTTTTTTTCCTGCAAAATGTAATGCATTAGAATTCCAAATGGGATTTGTACAGACAGAACTATGTTGATGTTGCAGAAACAGAATATACAGAGCTAGATGTTTTGGGGTGAAGAAAATGAGAAATGGAGGGGATGAAAATGGAAGTATCTTTTCTCCTTAGTGCATGCACATCTGTGGGGAGCATGAGGGGTGTTGGTTTGAGGTATAGAACCTCAGCAGTAACAGTGAAGTTGGATTAGAGGGGGATATAGCATAGAGATGTTTGGCATGGAAGAAAAAGGGAGCTTGTGTGTCAAGAAGGAGCATTCCTACTGTTGGAAAAAATATGTACACCTTTTGAATTTTATAACTAATGAACCTCTGCAGGGAGGCAGTAGAAATACCTCACTTATTAATGACTTTGTGTGGTTCAGGCTTTATGAATTGATAATGAGCTAACATGTTTGTTCATCCCTTTCTTAATCCAGGAAGAATTTTGCTTTGCTTTCATTATATTTGCTGGGTCTTCACAGCAACAAATATCATCTTCAGTGGTGCAATGTGTACCTAACTGTTTTAATAGAATTGGCTGATATAAGGCAGTCTCTTATGACATTAAGTTTGCTCTGTGAAAGTTTATGTCTTGCTTGAAAATTGTTCTTGTTTTCATCTTGAACCCTTTTATTCTTTAAGAATATATAGCTTCTGTTAATAAAATCTTATGAAAATAGACAGCATATTTTGAGGAGTTTATTGCAAAAGGGAGGATGACTGTTTTGCTTTCCACAGCTATAAAAAATTAAAAATTCCAGTATGCAATCTGAATATTTTATTAACCAACTGTAGGTGACTAAGAAATATATGATTATTTCAATCAACCACTGTGCCATAGAGATATTTTCTGTTACAGATTCAATGCAAGCTGTTTGTATTTGATAAAAGTTCTCAGTCTTGGGTGGAAAGAGGTCGAGGGCTCCTGAGACTCAATGATATGGCCTCAACAGATGACGGAACATTACAGTCTCGACTGGGTAAGAGGAACCAGGGGAAATGAGATACTGCATGACGGTCGTGCTATTTTCATTGGGCTCTTTCTTGACACACAGCAACATTGACTTTAGTTTGTCTTAGCTACAGCAACTCAGATGCAGTTTGGACCTTTTCTTTAGCTTCAGTTAGTGAACGTTGCCACCAAAGAGAGTATCTTTTCATACCCTACTATTGCAGCAAATGTTTCAGTTACTTTTTCCCCCCCATAAAAGCAAGCCATGTTTAGTAACTAGAATATTTGACTAGAAATTTATGGTAACATCATTCAGATCTGGCTGGTTTGGATGTGCAGTGCTTGTGGTGGGGGAAGTCTCTTTGCATAGTGGACAATTGTTCAGGCTGGCAGGAATGTGCATTAGCCTGAGATTATTGGCTCAGATGCAACTGCTGAACTTTGATGTATTAATGTATAAGGCTTCAGACTAAATAGCTTTAAATATGACTCATAATCTCTAATAACTGTTACAGTGGGCTCTGCTGTGCCTGCTGCCAAGCCCCTTGCAGCTGCTTGCTTGCTCCCCCTCCAGCAGGATTGGGGAGAGAATTGGAAGGGTATAATTTAGAAAACTTGCGGATTAAGATAAAGACAGTTCAATAAAGTAAAAGTGGTGCACGCAAGCAAAGCAAAACAAGAAAGTAATTCACTGCTTCAGATGGGCAAGCAGGGCATTCATCCATCTCCAGGACAGCAGGGCCCCATCACACATAACGGTGACTTGGGAGGACAAACTCCAAACATCCCTCTCTTCCTCTTCTTCCCCCCAGTTTATATCCTGAGCATGGTTTTATATGGTCTGGAATATCTCTTTGTTCAGTTTGGGTCACCTGTCCTGGGCTGTGTCTGCTCCCAACCTCCCATGCACTCCCAGCCTCCTCACCAGTGTAGTAGTACAAAAAGCAGAAAAGGCCTTGGCTCTGTGCAAGCCCTGCTCAGCAATAACTGAAATGTCTGTATATTATCAACTCTAAGTTCAGCACAAACCAAAAACACAGCCCCATACAGTGACTGGGAAGAAATTTAACTCTACCCCAGCCAAAACCAGCTCAGGCCTACGTCTTCTCATTTACAGTTGTGACAAAAACCCAAAAGGGCTTATTTGTAAAGAGACCGAAAGCTTTATACAGTAAAAAGGTGTCTTGACTGTTTTGAGCTTCCTGAGGTATTTTTCTACCTAACTTATCTTGTAATTTGGCTTTAGTGATGAGGACTCAAGGGAGTCTCAGGTTAATCTTAAATACCAAGCTCTGGGCTCAGATGCAAATTGATAAAGCCAGTGAGAAGAGTATCCGGATCACCGCCATGGATACAGAGGACCAGGGAGTTAAAGTTTTTCTTATATCAGTGAGTACTGTTTTTTGTTTATGTCTTAACCTCCCTCGTAAAGTTGGTGCTTGCTTAAACTGTAGTTGAGGTAGCATTCCCATTTTTCCTTGCACCCTGCACTGTCTTAACATTACCCCTTCCCCAAAGACAAGGCACTTGGCAGATTTGCCAAAAAAAAACTTTAAAAAGTCTTGCTAACACTCAACAAATGCCACATCAAAGGCTGCCCTAGGAAGCCAGGTAGTCCAAAGCATTGCCCATGGATTCATGGGATCTTTTCCACACATACTGAGACTAGTGTTTAATGCAGATTGTTTTCTGATGTTAAGGAAAATGGACATTTCATAGATTTTATGCAATCGCTTAATCAAAATTAGATCTACTGGAACTTTCAGCACAGGAAAGCTATCATTGTCTACAGTGTGGGAGGATGGAGAGGTGCCTTCTGAAAGGGAAACACTAAAATTCTGTCAAGAACATTGTGTTTGTGCTTTAGGGTTACACATTTTAACTTGGATTTTCTTTTGATACAGAGTATTCAAAGCAGTAAAGACTAGTGAAAGTGATTTCTGGGCTTGCTGCATAGGGAATGGCAATCCCAATCAGAATGACTAAAAACACTCAGGGTCTCATCATACAGTCAGCAAGGAAGAAAGGTCATTCCCTGATGTCTGCTAAAGCACTTACAGATTTGGAGAGGTCCGAACACATTCTTTTGATTTACACTGATTCTACACAAGATGTTGCAAAAGAATTAGTGTTCCTAGGGATCAGAAATTGAGAACATCAACAAATGGCCAGCTTTCCCTGTGACAGTAGGTTTGTAGGGCTGGGATCTGGAGTCCCAAAATGGAACTTAATGATACCAAATATGCACTGATGAAGAAGACTAAGTGAAATTAATGGATAAGTTTTTCTCAGTATTTTTCTAGATTTGAAAGTTTGAGTTAATCCCTCATCAGGTTATTCACTCGTGATTTTAGTATTGGTAAAAAGTATCTTCTTTGGAATTATTTTTTCATTATAGCTCATTGCAGGGGAATTTTGTTGATACAGAGGTGGCAGATTCAAGTGTCAGATGGGGCAGATGGCAACTATTTTTTATGAGTGAGAAGTGGGATAGTTACCTTAGGGTTAACTTAGAATAAAGCTAATAGTTAATATGAGGACTTAATTGACATAGTGACGACAGACTTTTGTAGTATTTGAAGGGAGTTTCCTTTGAGATAATGTCCATTAAATATTTAGTTTGATAGGCCTAGTAATTGATTGGTTTGAAGGCAAAAAGTGCCCATTAACCTTTGAGAGTTAAAAATATATGTTCTTTGACAGGTTGTCGAAAATGCTTCCCTCTGAAACAGAGACTGTCCAAAAAAAATTGGAATAATTCCCTGCCTGACTGTCCATTCAGCTTTCTTATTATATCTCATGTTGAAATTTTATGCCAGTACCTCATGAAACAATTAAGTGACTTGATTACAGTTAACTAAAGTGTGCAGTTGAATGATTGACAGGCCAGCAAAAATCTGCAAGATTTTAATTGAAGATCTTTTTAATATGAGCTTTTGGGAGGTGTCAGGAAAGCTGTGTGATTTCTGGATGAAGAAGGCTATATGAAATCAGCTAGTACAGGGTATGTTGGCCAGAGAAAGTTGGAGCTAAACAGAGGAATATATTCTCACCACCAGAGTTCAGTATGTCTAATGTCCTGCTGTGTGTACCACAGCCTATTCTGACTGGTTTTAAAAACACTTTATGAGAAAACTGAAAAGTATATTGTGAAATTTGGCATGGCTGGTGTGTATTATGTCAGCAGTCTTTTATTGTGTTATAATTCCTTGTACCTTCTTATTTCTGAATATTAAAAAATGCAGGCAAGCTCTAAAGATACAGGGCAGTTGTATGCTGCATTGCACCATCGGATCTTGGCCTTGCGGAGTAGAGTGGAACAAGAGCAAGAAGTCAAGAATGCAGCACCTGAGCCAGAGGTAACGCAGTCAAATGAGGAAGACAGTGATGATGATGTCATTGCAGCTTCAGGATCAGTTGGAAGTGGTAAGTAAGAAAGACAATGGTGTTTCCTGTTTTCCATGCATTTTTCTGTGTCATTTCTTAAGGCAGACTGTGTTCTTTGTGTGTGTCTGTGGAGCAGGACTACTGCATGGATTGCCTTTTTGAATGCAACTACTTTTTACTTCTTCACCAAACTGTTAAAAGGCCCCTGTGCTGCCTGAGTTACATGCCACAGCTTAGCAGAGGTTTTCTGTGCTTTTTATCATTTACAGGATTTCTGAGGGTGGTTCTGAGTTTCATTTTTGCCTTCATCATGGCCAAGAATTGCATATAAAACCTGAGATGACTCAGGATCAGTAGACAGCATCCAGACTGACCTTTGAGTAGAGAGCTGTTTGGAAAGTGGAAGGTTTACAAAGGGGCATGGACGGAGTGTAATGTTTTCTATTGTGCATAAGGAGACCATGATTTAAGAAAAATACTAGTCTTCAGTTTGAGGAAGGCTTCCTTTTGTATTCTCAACCTAGAAGTCATCTGTGTTTTTTGCTCTTGTGGCTGAGAATATCCAGTCTTTGACAGTCCTCTGTCCTGATTCACAGAAGGGGGAAAAAAAGAGGAATGATTATGAACAAAGGCAGTGGGAATATTTAAGAGGTTGGAAACTCAGCTTTTAGGCTCTGGGATGCTACTGGGATCCCTGAACCAGATTAGTCAAGAACATAAAAGTCTACAGTAGACAAATCTTAGTAATGGAGAAGGAATATGCAAGGCAGGGGAAGAGGAATTCTACAGTTCTCATCTCTCATTGAACACCTGAATCTGAGACTTGTGTAGGCTGCTTGGGATAGGTCTCTTACTGCAAGGCAAGAAGCAAAGATATTTCTTATGACCAAGAACTGCTTTTGTTGTTTCAGGTCCTAATGATGAAGGTGATGGGCAGAACATTGGCAGCACATAGCAGATGTGAGCCGATCTGCTTGCAAGGCTGCTATGAACACCATCTTGCAGGCATCTCTGGATACCCCAGGCCAGCAATTATTTCAGGCAGTGTTGAAAGCTCCAGGACTTAAGAACTGTGCATCTCTGTTCTGTTTGTTTGGTTTTTTGGTCTGGATCAGTAGATTCCACACAAAAAAAAAGCAGACTTGGAAACTACCTGAATGTGGTTTGGGACGTTGAAAGCTCATCATATTGATGAGCAAAAAAAAAAAAATAATCCAACCCCAAAACAAACAACAATAACAAAAACACAAAATGCAACCATCCCCAACCATTTCCTCTCTTCCTTGTAATTAAAATGGCACATTACAGCTTGTCACAGCTTTTCATTGGGACCTTTTGGCTGTTTCTTCAGTAGTTCGTGTCTTGCAGGTCTCCGAGATAGAACTTTTCAATGCGGTTCCATCTTGAATTCTGCTTTTGTAATCTCTACTCCCCTTTATGCAGGGAAACCCTGTCCTCACCAGTTCCTATGCTCACTGGCTGCCCTTTTGAGTTCCCTTTTTTTTTTTCTTTTTTGGACTGCAGATGGGGCAGGTTACGTTTTTACCTTTTAATCCCAACATAGGTTGTGGATGTGGACACCATTGTTTCCTGTCTAGTGGGTTTGTAAACAAAAAGAAACAAAACATTGTGGTTCACCAGAAAAGCTTTTTTAATGCGGTAATAAGAGACTTTAGAGTCTGCAGGACGTTTTGCTAACTCCTTTTTTTTCTTCCCATTTCATTATTAATTTTTGGGGATTTATATTGTGGTGATACTTTTTTATTTTAGTTTTTCAATAAGATGCTCTTGTGTGTTGAAAAAGTGAAACTGTTATTTTGTACTGTTCTTTTCTGTTACTATTTAAGGGAGAGCTAAGCCACTATATATAATAGATGTTGCGTACAATTTTTCTTAGCAAATTTTGTTTCTGTGGCTACAGTAAAGTGCAGGAGGCATACAGGTTACACCTTCAGAAAAGGTAATGATGAAACAGCTGTTAGCCCTTGGAAGAATAAAATAGGCTCATGTAATGAGCTCTGCCAGCCATTAAAATAAATCTGTATAATAAAGCAGCTCTCATTTAACGGCTTGATTCAGCAAGCCATTTAAGCACTTGCCTGACTTAACTATATGTGAATAATCTTACTGAAGTCAATGCAACTCTTCATGCTTAAAGTTGAGGACATTTTTAAATATCTTGCTGAATTAATGGCCTTAAATAGAAAATTTAACTTCTAACCCTTCCTGTCCCCATTCTGTTTCCTGAAGCACGAAGAAAAAGGTAATATTGCGAGCCTTGAGTAGTTTGGGCTGAAGGTTATTGTATTCTGTTCCACCACAAATAAAAGCAAGAATGTGTTTTTCTGTGTGTAATTCTGAAGTACTCCTACTGTAACCGTAACTCACCATTATTTTGCTTTTGGTGTTTTTTAATCATTTGAGCCTTTTGTGTAGAAGTCGAGTTTTGTATTCTTACTGAAACATATGGTATGTTTTTGTCCAGCAAAGTTGGAATTTGGTAGTCACCAGGAACAGTGACCAGTCAATTTCACCATAAATTCCCCAGATTGTTATATTTCCTTTATAAACAGTTTGCCGATAGATAATTTCTGACTTGCATGCTTGCTCTTTTGTAGGTTAAGGATCTAAAATGCATCACCTAAAGGGAAATGAAAGGGGAAGAAACATTTGATGTAGCATGAATTGGAAACAGAAACCCAAGTTACAGCACAAAATCAGCTTTGAAATTGAGTACTCCAATAGCAAAGCAGTCCTTATTGTCTCTGTTTTAATGAAACACACTTTTCACTGGCAATCCAGAGCATGTCTTCCCCTGTTTTCTGTTGTTAACCATCATTGAAGACTGATCCTGTTGGGGCAGAGGGGATTTTTACTTTTCCTGATAGCCAGTTGAAGGAACATCTGATTACTTTTCTGAGAATTGAAAAGGGCTAATGATAAGCTGTGCCACTGCGTCTTGATCTCTCTGGATTGTCTGTTCATGCCTTCTTGCATTTAGTTTTTCCTCCTTAGCGTTTATGGGGGTTTTTACCAATGAACAGGTCTCTAGCTGCACACCCTACTCATGCCATGCTTCAACAGGAACATGGCAGATTCCTTAATACCTATCAAACAATTCCTTCTGCATCACAAGGTTTGGGGGACTTTCAAGTAAGGGATCTGCATTTTGGATCTGGGATTTTTTTACATTGTTGAGATACTCGGATTTAAACTACTCTTTTCAGACACCCTTGCACTATAAGTCTGTTTCTTGTCAGCAGATTGTACACAAGGAAAATTAATAAGGTGTCTTGGTCAGCAGGGCCTACCTCTGGGAAAACAGGCATTATTTCCTGGTCCCAGACTCCATGGAGTCCATGCTGAGTCTCACTTTGAGGTGTTTTACCTAAAATGCAATTGGTGGTGCATGAAGAATCAGAAAAATGGAATAAGCACACTTGCTTTGGGGTTTGGTGGTACACAATCACCTACAGCTTTCTAAAAAATTCGGCAACTATTTACTGATGCAGATTTTAATTTTAGCTGGAAGCTTTGTATTAATGTTTATAGTGAAGGCAGAAATATCCCAACAGAATTTGCCATGGGTTGAGTTCAGGCCCTGCCCAGCAAGATATAGTTAGGCCAAAGCAAAACCCTGATTTAGCTCTCTGCTTTAAGCCTTAGTAAACCAGTGACAGGCAAAACCAGATAATGCCCACATGTCTCAAAAGATCTATGTAAGACTGTCGTATCAAAATGTATGGGAATTACATTAAAACCTGTGTCAGCAAGCAAACAAACAAAACACCCTGGGCCCTGCATTGTGTTTCCTGTCCCAGGCAGTGGCTGTTCAAGGGGAGGGTGATGGTTGACCAGCACTGCTGCCTTATAACAATCTTCCCCTTGATCATGCTCCTGCTCCATCTTTCCCCTTAGGCTTTTTTTTTTTTTGTGGTGTTGACAATTCCTGTATATTGCGTGCAGCTGCTGACCCACACAGGCACAGCCTTTCAGGTTTTCCAGGGGAAAAAAATACTGAAGAGTAGTAAAGTTGAGCATGTTTGATGATGACTCAGCAGTGTACTCTGGCAACAGGAAGGGCCAGCCATGTCCTGGGGGGACATCAGGCACAGCCAGTCGAGGGAGGGGATTGTGTCTCTGCTCTGCGCTGGGGCAGCCTCACTGTGAGTTCTGAAGGCAGTTTTGGGCACCACAGTATAAAAAGCACCTTAAGCTAATAGAGAGTGTCCAAAGCAGGGCCACAAGGATGGGGAAGGGTCTAGAGGGGAATCCTCGTGAGGAGCTGCTGAGGGCACTTGGTTTCTTCAGCCTGGAGAAGGGGAGACTGAGGGGAGACCTCAGTGCAGGCTTCAGCCTCCTCATGAGGGGAAGCAGAGGGGCAGGTACCAATCTCTACACTCTCGTGACCAGTGACAGAGCTTGAGGAAACAGCATGAAGCTGAGTCGGGGGAGGTTTACCTTGGATACCCGGAAAAGGTTTTCCACCTAGAGGGTGATTTTAGAACTGGAACAGGCTCATCAGGACAGTGGTCACAGCACCAAGCCTGAGCTCAAGAAGCATTTGGACAATGCTCTGAGTCACAGTGTGGGGTGTCCTGTGCAGGGCCAGGAGTTGGACTCGATCCTGATGGGTCCCTTCCAACTCGGCATGCTCTATGATCATATTCTATTAAAATGTTGCTAGAATGGTGATGTCACTGAAACCAGAAGTAAGCCTCTTATCCATAAAATGAAAAATAAGATTACACCCACAGGAAATAGAACCATTAAGGTAAGAAAATGTTGTAATTGCAACATCTTTCCATAGTTCAGTTCCCAATGCATGATGCATTGCTTTAGAGAAGACAGGGCAGGCGATTATCTAAAATGAGTCCTCAGCCATCCTCCACTAGAACTAGGGTGGGAGGTGACCAGATTGTCAGAAGCCTGCAGGAATAAAAAAAACCCCTCCAACTTTGTAATGGCTCCTCTCTGTTCCCTGAGGTATCAATTGATGCCGTTGCTAGGGTATTACTGCCATTAAATGACTGTTCCTAACATGTCCCATTCTGCAGTTCAACTGGTCTCTTGCTCTCCCAGTGAGTGTAGAAAATGGTTTATTTCCTTTCTAGAAACGTTACATATTTGACAATTTACCATGTTTCCCATAATCTTCTCTAGTTTTAGGAATTCCAGTTATGATAATTGCCATAATTTGTCATACAAGATTTCATTAAACTGACTTTTCACTGTGTGCTTTTTCTCCCGGTGTTATTTGGTCTTTCTGTGCACTGACTTGCTTAACCTGAACTCTAGTCCATGGTGTGGGTAGCAGATATTCAGACAGGATGTTATAAAGACATTTTAATTTTTTTAAAGGTCTTTCTTTTTTCCTTGCTGTGAAATCAGCACAGAGCAACACAGGTGCAAGAGAGAATTACTAAATTTGACAAAGTCAGTCTTGATTCTTTTCTGCTAGGTGAAAGTACCTCATGAAGAAATATCTTAAGGTATCATTAGGAAATGCTTACAAATAATTTCAGTAAATAAAAGTCTCATTCAAAGATAGTATTCAGAGCTCCCTTTTGGTTTCCTCTTTTTAAGGATTCCTTTCCAGAACTCTTCCTTTTGTAAAGATATGAAAGCTGAATTTGTCACTGAGAACACTGGTAATTCTGTTGCAGCGGTAGGCAGTGAATGCCTTTTGCAAGGTTATCTGGGAATTGAATGTGGGGTTATTTTAAATGAACCACTCTTGATTGAATTCCAGTAGCTTACCTTCAGCTGCTAATGAAACTAGGAAAGTCAAGTGGTGATGTTATGTTTGATGTCCTCCTCCTGTTCCAGAGACCAGGAGGTGTCGTTGAGCCCCCACTGCAGGATCTCTGCTGCTGGTAACATGTACCTGAGCATCCATGTACTGACTGTACACTGTCCTCTGAAAAGCAGCTTGTAGTTTGTAGACCATTTAGCAGACAGGATAAATTCCTGTTCTGGAGAATTCAGAGCACAACTTCCGCTGCAGACAGATCTATTGGACAAGGCCCTACAAAAAGCTCCTGAGAGGGAAGGATGGGGAAATGTTTTGAATGCAATTTGCTAATGGATGATTCTGCCATTTCTGAAAAGGTTTTGGAGATAGAAGGAGCCCGTGTTATTTGCAGCTTGTAGCATGATGGCAACCCCCTCCCCCTATTTAAGGGAACTAATATTCTGTATCAGCAAGTTTATCAGTAAAAATATTTGGAACCAAGTTAATGGTTTAAGATTAAAGTTACATTATTTATGTGTTGCTTTTCCTGTAACTTTTCTGTTTATAGTAAGGTAACTGTTCCCTCCTAGTGTAACAGCTCTCTGAATAGCATTGACTGCCTGGTGAGGGTCTGCAGCCCACGGATAGGTATCTTCTGAATAAGGGTTAGCAAGGTTAGCTGCAGTCTATCCATGAGGCAAGTGAAGAGCTGTACACACCAGCATGCTGAGTCTTGCAGCTACACACCTTGTACCTGCTGCAAGGGAGATGCGAGTTCTCAGACCCACCTCCCTTGTCAGTGGAAGAAGTAGTATAAATCTACTGCCTGGGATATGGCCTCAGAAGAGCTTTTAGCAGCTGCTTGGAGCCCAGAAAGCTCTTTGTTACTTAATGGTGTAGAATCTTGCCCTGCGCGAGATTCAGTGGCTTCTGTATGTTTATATGGAGGAGAGGCCACCCTGGAGGCACGTGTTTTGTCCATCCTGCTGTCCGGAAGGGTCACACAACCCTTCGTCCAATGTGCTTAGAGCTTTGGAGAAGGGGCGGAGGTGCCCTAAAACCAGCTTCCTTTAATAAAGGACGGGTGTTTCCGTGATGGTGGCATTGGTTCTGTGTGTAAGAACAGCACCCTCTCCGGCACGCTGAGGAAGCAGTGCCCGAGCCGAGGGACAGTGGAAGACCCTCTGTTGCGAATGCACTCCACACCAGCTCCTTCTGGGGCTGAGAGAGCTCTGGAACGGAGCTGATTTGCCTGTGAGCATACCCCAGCCCATCTGTGTGCCACAGCCCGGCGCAGCTGCCGAGCCCTGACCGTGCCCCTTCTCCTCTCCCGGCTGCCGGGGCTCCTGAAGCTCCGACTTTACTCTCGGCCGGATACAGCGCGTCAAACAGTTCCTAACCGTAGCATCCAACTCCAGCTGTTTTGAGTTCCTATCGCAGAGGCGAGATGCTGTGGGAGACATAGCATACTGGAAAATGCAGAAAGCAAGTATTTAGTATGCTTTTCACATACACGGAAAAGAGGTAGAAAGGTGAGAGAAACTTTGAGCGAACAACCCTACAGCTGAAGACTTCACTCCGCTCTTGGAGCTATTTCAAGAGTCGGGAAAACATGTGAAAGAGCTTTACTTGAAGGGATTTCACCGAGAAGGCACAGTCGAGAGTTGTGTTTTTATTAACATACTATGAACAACTGGAAAAATAAATATATACAGCATCCATAGAGCCTGAGTGTGTCAAAGCATCTTTATTATTTCAGAAGGAAAAAGGACCAGACAGCAGTATACACACAGACAGAGACTTAAAGCAGAATCCTTCAGAATTCATTAAAAATCAAGCGTCATTAAGTAAGAGTTGTAGACCGTACCCAAAAAAACCCCCAACCACAAACAAAAACAACCCCTCCCCCAAAAAAATGCAAAACACCCACAACAAAACAAAGCCGCACCCACCTCCCCGCCCTGCACGGAGCCAGCAAAGACCAAGGGCAGGGTCAGAGCCTCGG
Source organism: Pardalotus punctatus (assembly GCA_013400915.1). Lineage (NCBI taxonomy): Eukaryota > Metazoa > Chordata > Aves > Passeriformes > Pardalotidae > Pardalotus > Pardalotus punctatus. The sequence continues at coordinate 43,342 of VZTX01017042.1, forward strand.
GTGTAGGCAAAGAGCCTGGAGAGGCGCGGGTGGGGCAACTGGGAACAAGGGGTCCAAATCCTCCAGGAAAGCGATTGCAGCCGCGCGCCCGGGCACAGCTGCGCGGGGCGGGGCTGCCGCGCGTGCCCGCGGAACGATCCCTGGCCTCGCCCCCTCGAGGGGCGGGGCCGCGCCGTCCTCTCGCGGTACCTCGGTCGTGCCCCTGTTGCCATGGCGGGCTACTGGGACGGACCTGAGGGCGAGCAGTGCCCGCAGCGCACCTGGCTCACCACGCGCGTGGGCGCGGCCGCGGGTGGGCACCGGGGGGGAACGGGGCACACGGGGGGGCGGCCGAGGGGGTCCGGGCCCTGGCAGTGACGCGCGGTGCTGTGTTGCAGGCCTGGTCGGGGCGGCGTATCGCATTATCCTGCTGCGGCCCGGCTCGGCCCTGGCCGCGTTGCAGACGGCGGCGGCGGACAGCGTCACGATGGGTAAGGGCCGGAACCCTCGGTAGTGTAGCTGTAGGGTGGGACTCCCGCACACAGCAGGGCCGCCAGCCTCGTCTCTGCCCGGTGTGGCTCCGCCCCGGCCTGTGCCCTCGCCTCTGCCTCTGCGCGGTGTCGGTGGTTCTGTCCTCCACCGGCCCTGGGTCGTGGTTTGGCCAAGAGCCAGAACGCTGAAATGGAAAGACGTGTCCTTGTTTTGGAGGTCACGTAACATATTTTTTGCAATCTAGAGTAAAAGGTACAATTTTTATTTTGAGATTCCAGAATACCCAGTTTGTGGGCAACAGTATAGTGGGAGCAAATTAATTTTTTTACATAATATATTCAGGTACTCTGTTTAATAAACTGCATTTGCTAAAGAACAGTGCAATGTTTTTGGTGGCAAAAGGAAAAGAAATGTGGGGTTTTTCACATATTCTATAGACAAGGAGAAGCCATGTAGTTCTCTTGAATTGTCTTTGGAAGAGAAAGTGGATGCTGAAGAGGAGCAGGGACCTGATGCGGCTGTATGGTTGAAGCTCCCTCAGCCCCTTGTCGAGTGCAGTTTTCCTCATAGCAGACTCTTGCTTTTCAGTATAATTCAACGGCTTGTGCCACCTCTGCCTCTCCCTAGGTGCTGGTGTTCTGAGCTGGGGCAGAGTCAGTCCAGGTCTGTATTTTTGAGTAGTTCAACTAGGGTCTGGCATTTCCTCAAATGAGTTGAGATCATTATGAAAGGACTGGATCATGTAATCAACCATAATTTCAATAAATCCCTTGGTCCTAAACAGGTATATTGGCTCTTCTTACCAGTTTCACTCCTGAGGAAGGGTTTATCCTGCCCACTGTTCAGGGGCCACACCTCATGGCCTCAAGCTGTGTGTTTTGCCTACAGATGCCTTGGTCCAAAGCAGGGAGAGCAGGAAAGCTGCAATGTGGTCCTAGGTCTGGGGATGCTGTTTCTTCAGTGCTCTTTTCAGTTGCTTTTGGGATCAGCATAATTAATTTTCTGCTGAAAAACTGTGCAGGTTTGTAACAGGAGCTGCTGGTTTTACATAGAGATTGAAAATTCTTATCCTGGGCATTTTTGTTCCCAAGAAAGATGAACTGAAATCTGCACATGGTGCCTGGTAGACAGTTTCACATTTGCTGATCAAGAGTCTTTTGACTTAGTCAAAGAGTCAATTACATACAAACCCAGCTTTTCTTGACACAGCTCTTTGCCAAAGTTTGCAATTATATCAGTGGGATGGGACTGACGGGATGATGTGTGTAATTCAGTGGACGGGACGCTTCTGCTTTGCAATTTCTTAGTTCAATTCAAAATTCTTAATTAAGTTTCAAAGTCAGTTTACAAACAAGATTAGAATCATGTTTCTACTATCGAGAAATCGTTGTGAACCCCAGGCAGGCAGAGGAGGAAAGCACCAGGACTAGCAGTCTGCAGGTAGAGTAGAGCCCTTGGGGTTGCTCTGCCTGGTGCCCTGTGAGACAGGTTCACAGGGACTTGAGGGCTGAGTTACAGTAAAGAGTCCAGGCAAAGCAGGGGAAGTGGCTGTGCAGACACCACTGCACCCCTCCAATTCCCCTGGCTGTCAGGGGCTGCCCCGTCGCCTTGTTGGGAAGGGCTGTTAGACCTGTGCCAATACCCTGGCAGGATGTGGTGCTGTTTGGCAGCAGTGGGTGTGGGCGACTCTGGGGGTCCAGCTCGCAGCTGAGTGGGATCCCCATGGTGCGGGGGAAGAAACCCAGGCAGCTGGGTGGGACTGGGTGATGTTGTGTCTCGCCATAGCAGTTGGGATAGGATGTTCCTGGAAAATGGGAAGCGGATCTTGCTTCGTATTCCATTGTAGCCACTGTGAATATTGAAATCATGCTGAGTGTGAATTCTCTGGTCTTTGAGGATTTTGATTTTGTTTTTTTACTTCTTGTTTACAGCTACACTAGGAGCTGTATTTGGCTTAAGTACCTGCCTCAGTGCCCAAGTCCGGGACGAACCAGAGGATCCTTTGAACTATTTCATAGGCGGCTGTGCAGCAGGAGCTGTCTTGGGAGCAAGAGGTAACTGTGGACAATGCTTGCATTGAAATGTGTCCTTGCTGGTTTTAGAAACTTTCCTGTTGGGGCAAAATGTTAAAGAATGCTGATGTCAGGCTTCTTTGGTAAAGATTTGTCTCAGCCTCTGTTCATGCCAGTTTCATTGGCACTGTATAGGCCTGCTAAAATAAATATGGCTCAAGGAGGGGAGGACACCAAAGGGAACGTGAAGTGATATACAGAGTGTATAGGGTTGACTCAGTACTGCCAGTATGAGCTACCACCCCAATTTTAAGAGCTACTTAAAATTGCAGGGTAGGAAAAATATAGTTGTGGAAAGCCATGTTTTCTTGGCAACAAGTGTGATTTATTTTAGACAGGAAGTACAGTCTAATATCTGTCTTGTGAATTCTTCACATAGTCTGAGGGACAAACTGTCCTGCTGCTGTTGTTCCTATAGCCCCTTGTAAGGTTTAAGCAGCTCCTGCAGGTACTGACACAGCTCTGTTTTCTGTAGACATTCATCCTCAAACTTAAAGAAGTGAGGGATTTATTTAAGTGAGGGATAATTGTAATTGTGGTGAAATAGAATTAATCTTTACTTGTCCTAGTTGCTAAGCTGATGAGAGTTCAAAGCACTGATTGTTATTTTTATCACTCAAATGAGCTGTTTTAGATTGCCCACTTAAGGGGATGGGGCAGTGGATTATTGAAATTGATACTTCAAATTGCAAGCTAAAGACATGAGAACTCAATTTTATAAAAAGGCCACTTTTCCAATTTCTATGGCCAGACAATGTTGGTGATGGTAAAGGGACCTATGAAAGATGGCAGTCTAACGAGATCTGCTGCACAGGACTTGTGCCTTAACGGGTCTTTTCTGGTTTGATGTGTTTTCTTCAGCTCACAGTTACCTCACCGGCACCACAGCATGTCTGGGGTTTGGAATCACTGCGGCTCTCATGAAGATTGGTAACAAGGAGGGCTGGAGGCTGACGGGACCTCCCAAACTGTAAATGTCACCTTTCACCCCTGTGAGCTGGCTTCCAAATGCTGTGTGTACCTAGGACATTGTGTAATAAAGATTCGGTCCAATCAGCAGTCTTCACAACATTGTGGTGTCGTGCAGCTGTTTCCTGGCATTTGGGCTGAGGTGCAGAAAGCTGGAGCTTCTGAAGGGGAAGTGGCATCTTCTGGTCTGGCTGCAATTTTTGTGCACAAGTTGCTTTGCCTCTGTGTTTCCTCACTGTGTGCACAAGCATGAGGACTACACTGTAGCTTCAGTGAGGTCCTTGTAGTTGAGTGGGCCCTGTGGGGCTTCTTGACAAGGACTGGGATTACACTGCACTGAGCCCACCAGTGAGGTTTGGAGCCAAAGCTTCTGAAGAAATGCTTGGCTCTGGGCTGAAGGTGGGGAAAGTGAGGTAGGGAGGAAGTTGTGGGTCGCCCACAAGAAGGTGTTTGGGAGCCTGGGGTCTTTCTCCATAAAGCATTACAGGAAGTCTGGAGCCAAGTGCTTCAGGGTTGAAATTGAGGAATATCAGGCTGGAGGGGACCCCTGAATGCCAGCAGAGAACTGGAGCAGGTTGCTTATAGCTATGTCTGGTTGAATTTCCTTTGAACAAACTGAAGTGTGTCCTGCAAACCCACTAAGGAGGTGAAGAGCATGGAGGCACAGGATGCACAAAGAGAGGTGAGAACTGGGTCATGTTGCCTGGAGAAAAGAAGGTCAAGGGCTGATCTAATAGCACTTTTTCACAACTTAGTGGCTACAGAAAGTGCAGGCTCACATGTGCAGTGAAGGGTGGGAAATAAGATAGGGAAATTCTAACTAGATGGAAAAAATCTCACAGGCAGGATAGGTAAGTGCTGAAAAATGGACTTGTAGGGGATGTGAAAACATCTTTGGGGACACAAAATTCAACTGGACATGGGGGAACACTGCAGTACAGAGATGGGACATGAGGGAATAGGTGCATGAGTTACAGAGACGGGGAATGTGGGCATGGGTGATGCAGGTGCATGGGAGAGAGGAACATGGGGTATGAGGGGAGGGGGCAAGACGAGATTGGGGCACCAGAGGACCACAGAGGGAGGAACAGTGACACGGACACAGTCACACCTATGTGACTTTCCACACAGTGGCAAGCTGTGTTGCTCTGGTATGTGCTCTCTGTGGGCCGGTGGAGTCCTGGGTGTGTGCGGGGTGGTCCTGGGGGCACTTGGGGCTGGGTCAAGGGGCTCGTGTCTCCGTGTGCTCCTGGGGCTGAGACCCTCAGCTCTTTGGGAGTCAGTGGAGCTGGGTTGCAGCTCAGGAGCATAGCAGGTGTTGACCTGTCACCCCCTTATGGGGATTGGGGAGCAGGGGATTATGTCTCCTGCCTGAAGACTCGGGAGGAGGCCCTGCTTCACCCTGGGCACTGGAGAAGAACAAGGTTTAGAGAAGGGTCTGAGGGGCCATGGACCCCCAGCGGGACCTGCCCAGGGTAACATGGACTCCTGTCAGCTTCAGGCCCTGCTGCCTGTCCTCAGGGAATTCAGTGACCCCACTGCCCCGGCCCAGGGACTCTGGGGCCTTGGACCTCCCTCTGCCTGAGCCTCTCCCAGCTCCTGGCTGGGGCCACGTGTCCTGTCCGGTCTATAATTACCCAGACACATTCCTAGGGGGTCACAGGAGTTCCGCGGACCAGCAGCAAGCGGTAAGGGGGACAAATGCATGGCACAGCATAACAGGCCACGCAGTAACGCAGGACACAGCATACAGCAAGCGCTTCACTGGGCTGCAAAACACACAGCCTGAGCGAGGACATGCAACACCACGCAAACAGCAAGCAACATGGTGGGGGCAGGAGGTGGTAACAATGCCATGAGGGTCAGCACACCTCGACAGTATGTGGTGCAGGGGAGCATGACATGCAACATTACAGACTACTAGCAGGATAAGGCATCAGTGTGTGACAAGCAGCATGACACACAACAGGCAGTGCACAGCAGGCGCTGCCATGCACCAAGCAGGTCTGACAGGTGCTTTGCTGGGGTCTAGCAGCTTGGTTGCTGTTGGACCATCAGTAGTTTCAGCTATGGGGCAATAGTTGAGGGCTTGGCCGTGTCTGCTACGGGACTGCAGGTCTGAGTGGTGACAGTGGCCTGAGCTATGGGGCTGTGGGGCAGCAGTGTTGGCTGTGGGTCAGTAGCTTCATGCTAAGGGTTCAGAGATGAGGCAGATGAGGGGGTCAGGTTCAGCTATGGGGCAGTGAAATGGACTGTTCTCACCTATGGAATGTGGTTTTGCCAAGAGGCATCAACATCAGTCAGGGAGCAGCAGCAGAGCCTGGTGGCCCTGGCTGTGGGGTAAAGGCTTTGGTGGTGGATCCAATGGCTTTGCTATGTGGCAGTGCCAGTAGCAAGACCCTATGTCCCCAGCAAGTATTCCTGCCATGGGCCAGAGGCTCCAGCTGTGGAGACAGAACCCTGACACCATGCTCCTCCATATGTTCCCACAGGCAAGATGTGGGTGGCAGAGGGGCCGGCCCCAGCCCAGTGGAGCCTGCGGGATGGGGCTCATGCTGGACACTTCTTGACCATGGCTGACCACCTCCGCACCACAGGACAGCTGGTGGATGTGGCTGTGGGCCCGGAGGGTGACATGGCCCATGCTGTGGTCCTGGCCTCCATCAGCACTTTCTTCCACCGCTTCCTGGAGGACAGGACCAGACAACTCCGCCAGGATCCCCCACCCCATGTCCCCCTGCCACCTGGGGCCACACTGTGGGGCTGGCGCGCTGTCCTCACCTTTGCCTATGGGGGAATTGTGCCCCATGGCCGGGAGAAAGAGGTGGAGGAGGCTGCCCGAGCCCTGGGTGCTCCCAGGCTGGTGGCTGCCTGTGCCCTTCGTCTGGAGACTGACCCCCAGGAAGAAGGTCCTGAGCCCCTGGAGGAGCAGTGGGAGACTCTAAGAGCCATGGAGCAGCTCCATACCAATGGTGTAGGCTGTGACCTCCAGCTCCAGGCAGGTGATGAGGTCATCCCAGGTGAGCAGGGAGTGGGCATCCCCCATGAGGGGCTGAAGAGTGGGACAGGGTATTCTGGGAGAGCCAAGTCCTCTGGTGGGGATGATAAGGCTGCAGCTCCAGGTGAGGAATAAGGCTCTAGAGGTGCCTGTAGGGCTGCTCCCTTTGGGAGAGCTGGGGCTTCGATGGTCATGGGGCCAGGACACTTGAGGTCTGGGGGCTGTACAGTGCAGAGGGTCCCCTGCTGCCTCTCATCATTATTCCTCTTCCTCCTAGTTCAGCGACTGGCCCTGAGCTGTTCCTGTGACTTCTTTCGGGCCCTCTTCACCTGCCCCATGCGGGAGGCCACCCACGACCCTGCCGCCCCACTGGTCACAGGGCTGTCCCCAGCTGAGCTGCGTCTCCTCCTCTCCTTTGCCTACACAGGAGCTGTAGCAGGGTCATGGCCCATGGTCTTGGAGGCAGCTGAGACCTCCCTGCGCTACCAGGCCTGGGGGCTCCTCACTCTCTGCCTGGATGTTTTCACCCATGGCCTGACCCCAGAAACTGGCCCTGATGTGCTGGCCTTTGCTGTGGCTTACGGGCTGGATGAGGTGGTCCACGCAGCAGAGAACTACATCTTGGCCACCTTCCCCAGTGTGGTGGTTACACCAGCCTTCTTGGATCTTCCTGCACACCTTCTCATCCGCCTCCTTCGCTCTGATGGTCTGAATGTCCTCCATGAACTGGAAGCCTTGGAAGCAGCATCTCGGTGGCTTACAGCCAATGGAGATGGCCAGGAGGATCTAGCCAAAGAGATCCTGTCATCTGTTCGCTTTGCCCTCATGTCCAGCCTGGAGCTGAAGAAGGTCCCATCTGTGACTGCAGGCGTAGCTGACCCAAAGGTCCTCCGCGAGCTCATGGTAGCAAGTTTTGCCCCCATGGCCCAGCTGCCGTGCCGGGTACGTTCCTTACAAGAGGTGTTGGTGGTCTGTGGTGGAGACAAAGTGATGAGCAACCTGGCTGCCCGGAAGCCGAGCAGACACCTCTGGTTTGCAGATCGCTACCTCAGTGCTGTGGGGCTGGTGAAGCAGGTTGAGTGGCGGGCACTGGGACACTTTCCTGATGGCCCACGGTTCCGTCACGCTGTAACTGTGGTGGGCAACAACCTCTACGTCCTGGGTGGAAAGCACTACTACGGGGTCCATGACACCCTAGCCAGTGTCTACAGGTGAGAGCTACAGAGGACTTAGACTTGCCATGTGACACCAGGACATCGTGGGATCAGAGGAAGTGTTGGGAGAGCTAACACTCTGTGGATCCCGTGGATCCAAGACATTGTGGCGTTGCATCTGGTCAAGTGGCCCCAAGACATTCTGTGATGGGTTGGGTGTAGGACTCAGAGGTGCTCTCCTATTCTGGGGTGTTACAGGATTTTGGGAGTAGGAGCAGGAGGCTTCTGTCTGGAGATGCCTCAGGTCATTATGGGTTTGGTATTGTCCAGAAGGAGGGGATATTCCCATGCAGGGTGACCCTGAGGCATTCTGGGACTGGCACATTGTAGGTGGGTTGTTGGCCTCAGCGGTACAAACGTCAGCTCATGGTATTGTAGGTAACAGGCAGTCTCTTTCCCCTTTGCCTCTCAAACCCAGGTACCAGCCTATGGATGATTCCTGGGAGCGTCTGGCCAGTATGACATGTGGACGGAGCTACTTTGCTGCTGTGGCACTTGGCAATTTCATCTATGCCCTAGGGGGCAGCTCAGGAGAGCTCTACTGCACAGATACTGTGGAGTGCTATGACCTGGCCAATGACACCTGGAGGTGAGGCTGTTCCAGCAGATGCTTAGTTACCCTTTTCTCTTGGAGTCCCTTGCCTCAGCCATGGTGTCCACTGAGTGCTTTGGGTCACTAAACCTCCAGTGGAGGATAGACCTGCAATGGTATTTGGGAGAGACAACCATGTCCCTTGGGGACTGGGTGTTGGGCAGTGTTGCCTAGTGGATGGCAAATGAGTTTTTGGCCAGTAGTGTGCTCATTGCAGGTCTTGTTGGCCATCTGCCAATGAGACAAGTAGTTTGATTCCTCTCACTGGCAGAATGTTCATGGGTGATGGCCAATGCTGTCCATTGAGGGATGTCCAATGTTTTCCGCTGTGGTTGACCAAAGGTGTGGCAACTACAAAGTGTTGAACAGTGATGTCCCTTGGGTATCCATTCTGTGTCAGTGGATGTTGTCCACTGGGGTTCATTGGGTGTTGGCAAATGTTGCCTACTGAGTGGTCAGTGAAGCCATGGCTCATCAGGGAACTCCTGGATAGTCAGTCATTGCAGGATAGCCCTGCTTAACCTGTCCCTCATCCCTCTCTCTCTCCTTGCCCAGGAGGTGCCAGCCCCTGCCAATGGCTCTGTGTGGGCACGCAGCATGTGCCCTGGATGGTGCGCTCTATGTGTCGGGTGGGTGTGATGAAGCATACCAGTGTCAGGCATCCTTGCTCCGCTATGTCCCAGCTGCACCTGTCACACTCCTGGCCCCCATGAATGGCCAGCGAGCTGGCCACATCATGGAGGAGGCTGGTGGGCAGCTCTATGTGGCTGGGGGCCTGTGTCAGCGGACGGGGCAGACTGGCTACAGGGACCAGCTGACCTTTGAGGTCTATAGCCCGAAGCAGAACATCTGGATCCTCCTCAGCCCCCTGCCCCGTGCACATGTAGTTGGGGGTGCAGCTGTTCTGGGAGGGGAACTGCTTGTACTGGGAGGGTATAGTCATGAGACCTACCAGGATACGCACTTGATCCACGCCTACCAGCCAGGTGCCCGGCGCTGGATCACCCGGGGCACCTTGCCCCATGCCTATACTGACCTACAGGCCTGTGTTCTCACTGTACCCCCTGCCTTGCGTGGCCCCAGCTGCCTTAAGGACCCCTTGAGATCAACTGAAGCTCCTAACAATTCTTAGGGTATCCTTAGCTTAAAAGCTCTGCACACCATACTGAGATACACAGGTAGCATCCATAGGTACCTCTATGGGACAAAAGTGTCCAAATCCCTCTTCCAGAGTGGGTTCCTTCTGTGGTGTCCAGCAACCTGTCACCCTCAGGGGACAGGACCTAGACTGTTGGGAACCTGTGGAACATAAAGATTCCCCACTGTGCTACACAGACTGTAGCCCTGTGCCTCCAGGAATACTCAATCCCCTTCTCTGAGCCCTTCACTAGGAGCTGGGAATCCCCCAATCTCCCCCATCACCTGGGGTGAATAAAAGTGCTTCCTGAACTGTCTGGGTCTTCTTGTTTCTGGTGGGGAACCTAAACATCCAGGTACTTCCAACAAGGAACAGAAGAGCAGGACACCAGTGACCTGGTGTCCTGGGTGGTTGGTGCTGGGCACTGGGACTCTGTGTGCCTGTGTTCACTGGGCATGAGCGTGTATATGTGTGTCTCAGGACTGAGAGGGATCTTCAGGTGCATAGGGGATCCTGAGGGAATAGAATCCTGGGAGTTCCAGGATTTGGGAGGGCTGATTGGGGGGGG
>VZTX01017057.1:0-11862 GCA_013400915.1 Pardalotus punctatus
CCCTGGGCATGAGAACCCCTGGGTGTGAGAGCCCTGGGCATGAGAATCCCTGCGTGGGAGAACCCTGGGTGGGAGAATCCTGGGTATGAGAAACCCTGGGCATGAGAACCCCTGGGCGTGAGAGCCCTGGGTATGAGAACCCCTGGGCGTGAGAGCCCTGGGCATGAGAACCCCTGGGCGTGAGAGCCCTGGGCATGAGAACCCTGGGCATGAGAACCCTGGGTGGGAGAACCCCTGGGTGGGAGAACCCCTGGGTGGGGGCCCTGGGTGGGGGCCCTGCATCTCCCTTCTGGGCTGCCCCAAACACAACGGATCGGTCCGAGAGCCCAAACTGCCTCCCAAAGCCGCAGATCGTGGCCATTGGGTCTGTCCCTGAGAGCCTCAGACCTGTCCCCGCTCTGGACAGAGGAACAGACAACAGCAAGTGTGGTTTGTCTCCCCAGCCTGTTATAACTACAGAGGAATTAATGAATGAATAAATGAAAACATGAGGAAAGGCCTTTGGTGCGATAACTTTTCTAAAAATAGCGTCAAACACTCCTCCTGTTCTAAGATAAGCGGATCCATAGCAGAGACAGGACAGAGCGAGCAGGATCAACACACTCAGCACATGGGGAAGGGCTTGGGCTCCCAGCATGGTCCCTGTGCCTGTGGAGAGGATTCACAGCCTCCACATCTCCCAGCTGAACACATGAACTGCTTTAAACCTGTATTGCTTTAATTCAGGAGACTTAGTCTAAGCAACTGTGGCCTTTATTTCAATATTACAGAGGACAGCCCAAACACAACCCAAGCAAGATTAGTAGGAGTGACTTTTATTCTAAAAACTCCTCTTTTAAGGATATTCTTTAATATGAAAAATCTCATTGCAGAACCACTGAAAATTCAAAATCTAAGTATAAAAATAGCTGTCTTTACCTGGTGGAACAGCAGGGTGTTTTATTCTCTGGTGTTTAAGTTCACTGCCTGTTTAAAGTTCTGGTAGATGATTGAAAAAGTGAAAACAAGAAGGGTAAAGGAAAATAATTTCCTCTGTATCTGTTCAGTCCGTGTGACATCGACAGCCAGTGGAGGTGGGACCTGTCCTGTCCAGCTGCCACCACCAACCCCAGTCGGACCTGTCCTGTCCAGCTGTCACCACCAACCCCAGTGGGACCTGTCCTGTCCAGCTGCCACCACCAACCCCAGTGGGCCCTGTCCTGTCCAGCTGTCACCACCAACCCCAGTGGGACCTGTCCTGTCCAGCTGCCACCACCAACCCCAAGCCATTGAAGGCAGCCCTGGTTGTGTCTGTTCAGGTCTCTGTGGAGGCCTGGGGGCTCTGGGGTGGCACCTCCACCCTGTCCCTGAGCCTCCTCCAGGGAGACACCGCCTGTGCTCCTCACTGGCCAGGCTCCTGTTGCAGCTGGATCTGCAAAAATTACCGGGACAGCAGCTTTCCAACTCAAACACAACTGCACCTGCCTTCCTGTTTCTACCAAAAGACTGGTGCTACTTAATTTTATTGGTTTTATAGCGATTTTTTTCTATTAAGATTAAGAAGATTGTCTTTTAAGCACAAGAAGCAATGCTATATATTAATAAATAAATATAAAGCATTATAGGATAAAACTCTGAAGAACCTCCCATCTGACATCGCTGGCTTTTTGAGGAAAAACAAATGCTCCTCAGAAGGAAAAAGTTAGAAATAAGTGGTAGATTTACTTATGGATAAATGACAATCCCTCAAAAACACGCTGATTTTTAGGTTTCTAACATTTTCTGGGAATGGAGCTGCCTTTCTGTTTGTCAATACAGGCAGCCAGTTCAATTATTATTTATCAAGGCTACACAGATGACAAATGGCTTTGCTTACTGCTGGATTTCTTATCTTTGGCAACTCAGAGTATCAATTACTACTATTAAAAAGAAATAATTGCCCTGAGTGACAAACCAGCACACAATCAAACTGTACATAATTGCAGCCAGCACATTGCATTATGTCACATTATGTCAAAAAAGAAATCTGAATCACGGACTGAAAGGCAAAGGCACTTCTGTGCTTTGACACGGGAATGAACGGTGTGTGCTAAATCCAGGGACTGAAAATTGTGGGGTACAGGAAAAACAGAATCCCAGTGCCAGCAGCAGCAGCAGCAGCAGCGATGCAGCCCCGGCAGCATCCTGGGGAGCCCAGGGCTCTGGGGTCAGCGGCACCAGCCCTGCCAGAGCCCCACTGTCCCAGGCTGCTCCAACCCCAGTGTCCAGCCTGGCCTTGGACACTGCCAGGGATCCAGGGGCAGCCACAGGGAATTCTCTGGGAATTCCAGCCCAGCCAGCAATTCCCAATTCCCAATATCCCATCCAAATCTCCCCTTTTCCAGTTTAAAGCCATTCCCTGTGTCCTCTCCCTCCATCCCTTGTCCCCAGTCCCTCTCCAGCTCTCCTGGAGCCTCTTTCAGTACTGAAGGACTGCAATTAGATCACCCCAGAACCTTCTCTTCTCCAGGCTGGGCAATCCCAGCTGTCCCAGCCTGTCCTCACAGGAGAGGTTTTCCATCACTCCGTGTCCCGCTGGCACTCAGGGCACCCCAATACCCCACCACACAACCCCCAGCCCCTCCTTTGGGGAGGTAGGAGGGGCTCATTCCCCCAGGAGTTTCTGAAGACATCTTTAAAAGGAGCAGAAGGTGGATCCTTCCCCTTCTCCAGAGGCTGTTGCACAGCAGCCTCTCATGGAAGCTCGTTCCTGGCAGCCCGAGCCTTTCCTCAGTGAACCAGGGCCGTGTCCTCGGAGCATCTCTGGAAGGCAGCCGCCCACTGTGAGCTGTGTGTAGCTTTTCAAAAAATCCCAGGAGTTCATGTCTTCAAAGATGCTTCTACAGATTGTAAAAGATTAAAACTAAAAGCACTAAAGCAGGAAAAAGAATCCCTGGCTGGTTCCATGAAAGCGTGGCTGCCATGCTGCACTGGAGCAAAGATCCCTCTGGTACCACGATGCTGTGAGTGGACTGAGGGATTTAATTTTTAGAAAGAAAATGTAGGAATGGAACAAATGGAAAGAAGTATCCCAGAAAAGCATTCCTGTGTCTGCTCCCTCCAGCTCAGTGCTGGTCCATCACCTTCCTCTGGAGCTGCCCCTGCTGCCCTCCTCCCCTGAGCTCCTGCAGTCAGTTCCTCGGAAACTCACAGCCCTTCAGCACCCCCCTGCTCACCAAGAACCCTGGTTTGGGTTTTTTCCCTCAGTATTTCCCTTTCCAGACCTGCACTGATGCATTTCTGGGTTGTTGCTGAGCCCTCGACCATCCTTTTCCCAGCACTAACCCAAAGACACTTTTCCAGCCAGGAAAAGAACACCTTGAAGGGCTTTATCCCACTCTGCACCACGGGCTTGCTTTCCCCTTGGTGTGGTTCCCACTGCCGGCTCCCCCAGCTCACTGCTGCTCTCCCACCACCCCGAGGAGCCCGCTTCTCCCCGCAGAGAAGTGTCTCATCCACATGACATGAATTTATTCATCAGTGCCAGGCCCAGCTCCCATCTGAGCGGGGGCTCTGCTGAGAAGCACGACCGTCACCCCAGCCCTGCTCGCTGCCTCCTCTCCACACGCTTCTCTCCGTGAGTGTTTTCATTTCCGTTCCACATCGCTGCCTGAAATGGGGGAAAAGACACCACCATTACCCCAATCCATCCAGTCACTGGCTTGGGATTTTCTTATTGCCTACGTCCATTATACTAAAAATAAACCTGACGAGCTCATTTAATTTTAGCCTATGAGTGTCTGTATGAATATTTATAATGCTCCATATTAGAAATGCTGAAAAGTTCCAGAGCCTGAGAACACGGCAGCAGACCCCGGGGAATAGAACAGCTCTTCCTTTTTTTTTGTCCTATTTCGAGCTGGTTTCACACATCCTGCATTCCCGATGTGAAGTCTCGCACTGAATGTCTCAACTGCTTAAAGCGCTTTGTGATGTTTTGTGCTTGATGAACACAGACTGAATTCCCATGTAAGAAGAAGGGAGTGTTTCCAAAGGAATTCCCTGTGAATTTGTGCAAGGAGAACATACTTACTGAGGTGCTTTTCTGTTCAGATCTGGCTTTTGCGTGCTTTTCATTTTGAGGCCGGGTTGGAGGAGCCTGGTCTAGTGGAAGGTGTCCCTGCCTGTGGCTGGGAGATGGAACTGGATGATCTTAAGGTCCCTTCCAACCATTCCATAATTCTGTGATTCATTCTGGAAAAAATGAAAATGCGTTTTCTCAGCTCTCACCTGCCCAAGCCCAGAGTTTCATGCCCTTCTTCAGATAACAAAACTCTTTTCACCTCCCCTAAAATCCTCACTGCGCCCCAGGACAGGAGGCACCCGGGGTCTATTGAAAAGCTGCTAAAGTCTGTCCAAGGTGTGGGAATTGCTGGCCATACACAGCAGGGGAATATGCCTGAAAAGCTCAGGAATCAAATGTGGAAAATCTTGCCTCAGGGGAAATTTTTCCTAATCCTTTTTAGTGAAAAGGGCATTTTAAGCCCTGAGATGAGCAAGTAGCCAAAGGGCCAGCTCAGGCTTCCTTGGAGGTCACTGCCCGACCAGGATGTGCCCGGCTTCCCCAGGTAATGCCACCTCTGTCCATCCCCACCTTCCCGGATCCTTCACATCCCTCGTGAGAAGGCTCTCAGCAGAGAGGGGCTGTGGATCTTTGCTCTGGTACTCCCTTGTTCTGTTCCTCCTGCTGCACAGTGCACCAGGAGGGATCAGCCTATCTGAGGGAGAGTTTTAGCACTTGAACAGAAGAGCCAGGATGTGAGAAACTCTTGAAGTGAAGCCTTTTCCTTTGGAACAGAGAAGGTACAAAAAGAAAGAAGGGAAGTGAGGGGTTGCCAGGCTCTGTGATTCTGCTATCAGAGACGAAGAGTGACACGTGACAGCAGGTCCAGGTCCAGGGCAGTATTTGGGTCACTTTCCTTGTAGCCAGTGCAGGATGTGAGGGGAGCGTGGAGGGAAGGAGGCAGAGATCTGAGGCTGCTCCTCCTCCTCCTCTGCCTTCCTCTAGACTGAGCACAAGAGCAGCTGCAGAATCTGGTTGCGAAAGGACTGAAATGAGTCAACCTCTGATGCCAGCAGGGAGGCAGAGAAAAAGGCAACTGTGAGGGACCCAGCAGCTGCTCTCCTTCATCCCTCCCTCAGCAGAGCAGTCCTGGAAGGGTGGCATCGCTCTCATCCCTCCTCTCCCTGCCTGCCCCTCCTTCACCGCTTCTGCCTGCTCATCCTTTCTCTGTGTCACAACTGACTTGGCACCAAGCTATATTTTTCTTCTCATGCTCCCAGAGACATTGGAGCACTTGAAGTGCCATTATTGCTGCTCTTAAGACTTCCAGGTTTCTGTACAACGAAGAAAATCGATACAAGCACTGCAATAGGTGATGACCCCTCCATAGCTTTAGAAATTTTACATCCTTCTCCCTTCTCTGCTTTTCATTATGTCTAATTACCTGATCTATAGCTCCAAAGAGGAATCAATGGGGCTGTATTGCAACAAATTATTGTGGATTCCCTTAAAAAAAAAGAGGTTCAGAAAGTGCTATTGAATATGACACTTCCAATTATATAAAGCAAATGAGCTTTCCATTGGCGCTGGAGAGCTGAGAGCCAGCTCATTACTGACGGCTCATATTCCACTAAAGGTACAGTCAGTTTATTTTCCACATACTTTAGGACTTTTCCCCGCACTTTCCCAGGGAGGCTCTGTATCCTTAGCACTGCACCCTGACCCTGCTCCCTGTAGGATTGTATTCCAGTGGCACGGTGTGTTGGATACGCAGGAAGGTGGGATCCACGGGAGATCTGTGGTGTGTGGGTGCTCCCCTCGGAGGTGTGTGCATCCAAGCAGCTGCACATCACTCTGATAAATGTTCTTTTCCAGTAGCACCTACGAGTTTCCCTAGTTTAATAAAGGGGTTTGTGTTTTCCTGAGGTATGCAGAGAGAAATCCAGGAGCTGTAGCAAATTGTTCTGCCTGGAGAAGCGGGGTTAGTGATTCGCTGGTGGTGAGTCAATGCCTGCTGGACACCGACCTTCCCCCTCAAAAAATCCCTTGATTGCCCAGCCCTTCTCCCCTCACTCATTGCTCCACACCGGATCCTTTCTGGAGTTTCTGTTCCGTTGTCCAAAATCAGGTGCCAGTCTCACCTCGGTGAGAAAACATGCCTAGGAGGAAGTCAGATTGAGTTCTGTATCATAAGAAAAAAAAAAGCCATTTTTAGATATTCCCCACTGTGGGCATCTTCTCTACTGTGCACCATAACCCGAAGTGTGTGACCCTGAGCCCTTGCACTGCTCCCAAACCTTGAAAACGGAGCTGAAGGATTTCATCTCTGCAGGGCCCTGCCTTCATCTCAGGGATAGCATTTTAATTAAGAAAATTCCATTATTTTGGTTTTTCTCTCAGCCTGTCTTTGCCACCTTCCATGGTCTCTCTCTGTTTGTCAGTTGTGCTTGAAGATCTGACACTGCTGGAACTCAGCTGAAAGGAACAATTAGGAACGTGGGCACCCTTTAATCACCCGGCCACTGTAACAAGTGGGGACAGATAACAACGGAGAAAATCAACCAAAAAAATAACTGTGCTTTTAATGTTTCTATGGAAATTTATGGAAAGGAAGTGTGATGCACAGGCATACCACCTCATTTGGTATGCACAAGGCACATCATGCTGAGCTGCTAATGAGATAGCAATTTGGAGGTTTGGGAAGTGCTGGCTATGCTTTGTGCCCACAAGAATCAATGAAAACTGATGAGTGAAGGTTTACAAAATTCTGTGTAAGAACTACAGGAGCCATGCCCGGATGGAGGGGCAGAGCTGGCAGCAGAAGCTCAATTTCTCAGATAACGTCTGGATCAGCTTGAGTTTTTCCTACAGGTACAGCAAAAAGACATACCTGCTTTCCACTTCAGAGTTGGAACTTCATAAATATTTTAATTTGCCAAGTGCCTGCTATTTAATGTTTGCATACCAAGGAAATGTGAATGAACATTGCCATGCATGGAGTGCTTGGAAAACAAATTTGGGCACCTTTGATTGTCTGCCCCACTGTGGAATGGAGGGAGCCTTATCCACCATGTCCTGTCTGTTGTCAGCAAGCAACACTTTGGGATTATTTGTATTTGAAAAAACCAACCCCACCACTGAGCTGAGTACCTCTGAAGACAGGAAGTTTTGCTTTTGGCTATTAAAGGAGCAGAATAAAATAAATCACTTATGCTGAATAAATCATTGATTCTGAGTTACACGCGAGTGCTCCTTGGTGCTGGCTCCCGGGTGAGACAAGTGGGACACGTTTGTGTGACTCTGCTGTTGAATTTGCAGCCTGAATCTGTCCCAAGGGCTTCCCAAAAATAACTGTGTTGAATAACTGGGTTGAAAAACAAAGATAGGCAGGGACCAAATCCGGAGCACACAGCAATGCAGCCTCTGACACTTATCTCTGTGCTGCAGTGAAGGTGCAACCGCCAGCAATGCTGCGAGGGAAAAAATCACAGAATCACTGAATCCTTTCTGCTGGAAAAGCCCTCCCAGCCCATGGAGGCCCGGCTGTGCCTGATGCCCACCCTGTCCCCAGCCCAGAGCTCTGAGTGCCACAGCCAGGAATTCCTTGGGCACCTCCAGGGATGGGCACTCCAACCCTCCCTGGGCAGTTCCAGGGCCTGACCCCCCTTTCCATGGGGAAATTCCTGCTGCTGTCCACCCTGAGCCTGCCCTGGCCCAGCCTGAGGCCGTTCCCTCTCCTCCTGTCCCTGTTCCCTGGGATCAAATCCCAAATCCCCCCCGGCTGTCCCCTCCTGTCAGGAGCTGTGCAGAGCCACAAGGTCCCCCCTGAGCCCCCTTTGCTCCAGGCTGAACCACCCAAAATGTGGATAAACATTTTCCCACCTGAGCCCCCACGGATGGAGCCTCCTCTGCCCCATGCCAGAGCCAGGAGGTGTCCAGCACCCCAGCACCTCTGCCTTCCAGCAGCACCCCGTGCCGTTCTGGGGCAGGAGCAGCCAGCAGAGCAGGTCAGTGCTTTGGAGTGACCTCTGCGCCCTTGGCGTGCTGGTAGCCAGCAGTGCCTGCTGCGAGACAGCCCCGAGCATGAGACACATAATCTGCATTTATTTCAGCCCTGGATCAAGGAAACACATTCATAAACCTGAGGTCCTTGCGGGTTCCGGATTGATGGAGCAGTCTCGCAAACGGAGGCTGTCCCTGGCAAGAGGGAGCAAAAAGCTGCTGGCAAAGAGGTATTAACTTCACTGTGCTGCATTTTATGAGGCAACAAAGAGTGTCTTGGTTCTGTGCCGTGAAAGTAAATAGAACAATATTTCAGACCTCCTTATTCAGTTGTCCAAATGCACATAACCGATTTTTGCAGATAGGGATTTATGTTCTCTTGTCAGCATCCAATAAAGCAGAGCAATTGCGCCTGCCATTTATTTCAGTGCTGTTGCCTTTAGCTCAGCATCCTTGTGTACACTTTGTGCTGCCTGCCTCGGGTCCTGCCCAGCACCTCGGCCCTGCGGCGGATCCGCCAGCGCGGGATGCTCCGGACCACGGGATGCTCGGAGACGGTTTGGAGATTTTTTGGGAGTGTTCAGGGAGGGGTGGAGAGGGGAAGTCATAAGAGCAGCGCTGAGGGAGCCGGGGGTCTCAGCCTGGAGAAAAGGAGGCTCGGGGGGACTGCCCACCTCCCTGACAGGAGTTCGTAGCGCAGCCAGCCGTGGGTCACGGCAGGATGAGAAGCGCTGAGCGCTCAGGGCTGCTCAGGCAGTGCGCACCCCCCTCTCCTTGTGAGGCCGGGCTGGGGATGAGACGAGAGCGGCCGGTGCAGAGGAGCCTGCCCACCCTGCGGGGCGCTGGGGTGACCTGCCCGAGCCTGCCGTGCCCGGGGCAGCGCTGGCCGACAGCCGAAGGGGCTCGGTGAGCGGCCCGGGCACTGCCCGCGTCCCGACCGCTCGCCCCACGCCTTGGCGAGCGCCGGGCACCGCGGGTTCGCCCGCGGGATGACGCCGTGCGTGGGCACACGGGGAGCCAGCGCAGTCCTCTCGTTACTTTGCCGGCATAATTCAGCAAGAAAAGAGCTTTCTACGCTTCAGTGGCAGTTTCTAAAGATTTTTTTTTCATGTTTTATTCAGCTTGAATTTGTATTTCAGCTAGTAGTTCCTTGAGAGGAAATACAAATCGATCCGGACGAGCGCTGGCCGGTTCATCCTCGGGACTGTCTGTATAAAGAATTGCTCTGCGGAGACCGAGCGGCAACGTGACCGAAGAGCAGACGAGAGCCCTGGGGGCTTTGCTGTCGGAGCCGGGGTTTGGGCTGCTCTGCTGCTCTCCAGCCTTGCTGGAAATCCCTGCGCCGGTTTCCGCAGCCCCACGCCACGGAGGGCGAGATCTCCCGAGCTTTGGCACTGCCGGTGAAAGAGGGGCTGGTGGGCGAGGGGCTGCTGTATGCCCTTTTGGGAAGCGTGATTTGGGGAATCGTTTTGTTTGGGATTGTTTTCCCGAAGTTTCAAGGGAACTGAGGGCTGTTAGGTGACATGACAGTGTTCTTGAAATGCTGTGATTTTGACTATGACGCATTTTTCAGAAAATGCACATTTTTCATATTTCCAATATCCTCCCACCCAAATTTCCTGACAGAAATGTTTTGGACTTGCATCTTGAAGATGGCAAAAAGAAACCAGTGTTGAAATATTGAACCTTTTCCCTATGCACATGTTTATTTATGTGCTTGACACGGAGTAGCTTGACAAAAATCGTGTCGCTCGTTCCAATTGAAATGCACATCCCAAGTGTTTCTGCTTTCCATTAACACCTGGGAGAGGAAAAGGCTGAAATGTTGACTCTTTTGTGGTTTATTTCACAGAGGGTGGGTTAGAAACACAAATAAGGAGAAAAAAAATGAAGAAACCACTGTTTTGACTACCGGCTTCTATGAAGTCGAGGGCTAAAATATCCTTGTGCCCCCTCTGCTTGCCCATCATTATTCACCAAGGATGAGGAAAGAATGACAGGGCTCAGCACCCTTGTCTGCAAATTCAAGCCCATAAATGAACTCATTATTTTTTACATTTTAACTGTTCCAGTGGAATGAAATCCTGAACTCCATTTTTTTCCCCTGGTTTTGCATGTGCTATAAATGGAATTGCCCGTTGGAGGAGAACCTGGGGGCTGGTGTTTGTCAAACACAGGGAGATTCTCCCGTGTGTAAAACCAACCAAATTAAAACCAAGTGCTGAAGGTCTGTGTCCTTCACAGCAGGAGGATTCCCAGGGACGCTGGCAGGCTCCTGCAGCAAGGATGTGCAGGGCAGAGCCTCGGCTCACCTCAGCAGGGGACACACCAAACCTCCCCTTGCTGCTTATGAAACAGAGCAGGGAAACACAGGGCTCCAAAAGAGCTAATAAAAATGGTAAGGGACATTTATAGTGATAATTCGATGCTATTAATATAGGAATTTATTTTCTGTTTTTAAACTCGCAGTTTATTTTTAACAATGGTAACAGGCACCATTATGAAAGTTATACTGATATTTATGAATCTTAACATGAAAGAGAAGAACATTGCATTGAAAATGAATGTGCCAAGGGTAGGATTTTTCTGTGGAAAGCTATAAACAGCTTGCAAAATCTACCAATTTTAGCCTAGATTCTCATAAATGAAACAGCTTGGGCAGAGAACCTTGGGTGCATCCTTAGGTCAAGCAATCCTGGGACAGCCTGCAGAGTGACACTGTGAGGATGAGAACACCCAGTTTCTGGAGAGTTACAGCATGAACCTTTGCCTATGGTTCTTGGGGTTTTTCCTCCCAGCTGTCCTTCTTGTGCCAGTAGTTCTGCCCTCCTCATGACTGCTCCTGGTGTCTTCACAGCTGTCAATCATAGCCTCAATTCAGCCACTTTTTCTGTGCTGAACAAGACAGAAACTTTTTGCCATCCCTTGTGAAATACTCCATCCATTCTCTTGTCAGTTTGTACCCAGCTGACCTGAGTTTCCATTTGATTTTCTCCCCCTGCACATGTTTGTATATTATTCCAGGTGAAATTCCTCCAAGGATTTGTGCAGCAGCATTACAGGGAACAAGTCCTGGCTGCCAGTTTCCACAAAATGCTTTTTCTGTTTACAGAAGACTTTGCTGAGAACATGAATCTGCTCTGGAGCTCCTCAGGAACCCGTGGGGCTGCCAGCAGAGGAGCAGTTGACACGATCCTATTTTAACTGAATGGACATTGACAGCCCGGCAGTGAGAGCTCAGCAGCCAGGGTTCACAGCTCTCCATGGAATGCAGGTCCGTGTCCTTCCATCCCTGCCCAGGTTTGTGCTGCCCATTCCCTCTGCTGAGCAGCAGCAGCAGCTCTGGACAGATTCCCTGTGCAGCCTCACAGCAGCTGCTCAGGATCCAAGTGTGCTCGTGTTTGGTTCCTGCCATTCCAGGCAGCCACCATGTGTTCAGCACTGCCAAAACACCTTTTGGGGTGAGGAGATGGGGCAGTGCTGCAGGCGTCTTCATGAATTCGTTTTCACAGAGGGCACTGAGTATCTGCAGTGAGGTCTTGCAGTTCTTCCCACCGCTGGTGCATGGGTTCTGTGGGAGGCCCAGGAGGAGCAGGGATGGTGCAAGGCAGCTGCTTCCTCCAGGAGAGATGTGGGAGACGCCCTGGGCTTTGGCTGGGCATACTGCTGGCATGCTGCCAGCCTTCAGACTTGGCAAAGTCACTGAGCCTGCTCATCCAGGCACTGGCACCAAGACAGATTCACCCCACACCCATTTCCCATTGGGACAGAACCCTCAGGGAACCCCTGTCCCACTGCACCAGTGAGAAACTTCAGAGAATCACAGAACAGTCTGGGTT
>VZTX01017058.1:0-25342 GCA_013400915.1 Pardalotus punctatus
CCCCTCACGGCGGCAGCGAATCGGGCGGCGGCCGCGGCCCCGACGGGGCGGTGGTTGGAGAGAGCGCGCCCCTCACGGCATCAATCCCCGCCGCGGCCCTCCCGCCGCCGCTGCGCGGGCGGGGCTGGAACAGGCCGCGCCTCTCACCGCCCGGCCCGAGCCCGTGCGGGGCGGGGCTGGGATAGACCACGCCCCTCTTTCTCATCACCGCGCCCCTTATGACATCGCCCGCCGCAGCCCACAGGAGGCGCGGAGCGGGGGCCGGACTACGCTTCTTACCGCCCCGCCGCTCCCGGCGGCCGCAGGTCTGCCGGACGCCACAGCCGCCAAACGAGACCAAAACGAGGTCGTGCTCCTCACCTGCACACCTCACCCCGCCCCTCACGGCACTTTCGCCGGGCCCCTCGCGCGGACCGTTAGTTTGGATCATGCGCAGTGCGGCGTCTCGGCGTTCCCGCCCGGGCGGCGCGCGCGGGCTCGTGAGGGGGGGGCGTGCGCGGCCCCGCCATCGCCTCAGCGCTCCGTGAGGGGCCGGAACCGGAGTGGGAGGAAGCAGTGACGAGACACGGTGAGAGAGTCACAGAACCGGAGTCAAAACATGACAGAACCACAGGGTCACAGAATATCCTGAGCTGGAAGGGACCTACAAGTCCGACTCCTGGCCCTGCAGAGGACACCCCAACAACCCCACCGTGACACGGCCGTGATGTTGATGCTTCACGCATTGCCGAGCTCTCGGGGTTTCCACAAGCAGAGACGAATTCTAACTGATAAAAGTCCTCAATACAGCAAGACAGGGCAGCAAATGATGCATTATTCGTTTAATGGCTCTTTTGGCACCTGTCCAGTGGAGAACAAATTGAATGGCCCATTAAGCATTCAAATACTATGATAACTAATAGATTCAAGGATAGGGTAATTTATGATCTATTCGTTTTTGTTTTTTTTTTTTTTAAATGACTTTATTTAGAAAACTAGCACCCCTTGTGCTAATTTCTCCTTGAAGATGTTCAGCTGGTCTGAGTGACCAACTGAGGGTTCCTGTAGTCCAAGGCCAGACAGATGCCTCAGATTTAACTAGAATTAATGATTTTCTGATTAAAGTCTTTGGTAAGTGCAGCCCTTATTGCTTCAGTATCACGTAACCAGGAAGGCACTGTAAGATTCAATTGTGTTTCCTAAGAAACAAGCAGTTGGCATATTCCATAAATCCAAGTCCATGACAAATAATCTTCTCTCCCTTTTCAAATAGCACAGTTTCCAATCAGAGAGATTTGTTGTTGCTTAGCAATTTGAGGAAATCTAATACTAAATGGATTTTGTTAGGAAGAGAGAAAGGTGACAGCAGCTTGGGTTTGCACATCAGCTTTTTAGTTTTTCTGCAGTCTGTAAAAAGTCTTACTTCTCCCTCTAAAAGAAAGGAAAATGAGCAGTAGGTTGTGGAACTGCTAACACCTTCCAACTAGGCAGCAGGCTTTTCCCATCTTCCCTCTGATATCCATGTCATACACATGAGCATTTCCTCATGCTGCTGCAGGACTTTCACTGCATTGCTTCTGCCTCTTATCCCCCTCCATCCCAACCAAACCCATTTCAGACTCAAGTGACAATAACTGCAATAAAAAGCAGCTGATAGGAAGGGGAAAAAAACCCTCAGTTGTCCTCAGCTGCCCTCGAGAGCCACCTGGAGCCAGAAATGGAAGTGAAAAATCCCTGCACGTCCTTATTCCTTTTGCCAGTCCTGTTTTAATCCCTCTTCCACACGCTCTTCGCTCTGAGAGCAGAGCTGCCCATTTGAGTCAACCAGGAAACCACAGGCACACAGTGTCACCTAGTGGGGCACCACAGCCAGCCCGAGCTGCCTTCCACTAGGAGCATCAGGCATTCACCCATCTTTTCCCTTCATTTTTATAGATGGAGAGCAGCCCTGGGGAGAAGGATTTGAGGCGCTGGGGGGGGAGAGCTGGACATGCCCCAGGAACCCCCCGAGCCTGGGCTGAGCCCCCAGCNAGGCCACAGGAATGGATTTCCCAGAGGATGCCTCATCCCTGGAAGTGTCCAAGGCCAGGCTGGATGGGGCTTGGAGCAACCTGAGACAGTGGAAGGTGTCCCTGCCCAGGCCAGGGGGTGGAATGGGATGAGTTTTAAGGTCCCCTCCAACCCATGATTCCATGACAATTCTATGACTCTTTAAACACTGCCTCTTGTGAAATGAGGTGAATCCAGATTTCAATTATAATGGAAATGACCAAACTTTATTGAAGGTTTTGTTGTTAGCAGAACTGTTAAGAAAGCAGAATATTTTACACCTCTAGATCTTAACGATACTTATTCTCTTAAGAATACAGTACAAATAAAAGCTAATAAAAAAAAAGAACCTCCTCCTCCCCCAATTCAAGATTTTATTATTTGTAAAATAAATGAAGTCAAGTTTAAAAATGTTCTAATCTTCAACACTGACAATCAGAAAGTGTCACTGATTCCAGAGATTTTTGCAATGCGGCACAATTTCACAGCTGTAAGGAAAAGATTTATGGCAGCTTGATAGAAGTAGGATTTCAGAATTGTCAAAAGGCCTTAAAAATCTTATCTGCAGTTTAACATGATGATGACAAACTCCAAGTAAAAAAAGAAATTACAATAAAAACAGACAAAAACCTCCACTTCAAATGCGTATGAAATGCAGAAATAATGCCCTGCAGGCTGCTCCAAAGTGTTCACTTGTCTTTTGCAGAGACCTGGCAGCCGGCACAGCTCCTGGGGAAGCACTGAAATACACGTGGTCCAGCAACGGGCACCGTTCCAGTTGTGCAGGGACTCTTCAACTGATCACAGGCAGGTTTGAGACAGAAATTCACATTGCACTCAGTTTAGGATGCTGTAGTTGTTGGACACTATGCACAGAAATGTTTTTATTATTAAAAAAAGCCCAGTTGTGCCCTTTCCATGTATTAAAGTGCATTAAGTGACCATTTTAAAGCAGGCCAGGAAGTCCCTTTGAAGTTGGTCCCTAAGCACTGCAGTAGCATTTGTAGTGGTACCGGTGGTGTGTTCCAGAGGGCCTGTCCCACACCACCACGGCAACACGGTGGAATTGTTAGTGACATACCTATGGAAGCTCGAAGGGATAAGACAGTAGAGAACAGACCTGTTCTCATGCTGGGGACAGACACTACCTGCTGAAGCCATCCCACAGCCAGACACTTGTTCCATGCACCTAATGAGCCTCGTTGCAGGCTTCCAGAGTTTTCTAGTTGAGATAACTTGTACGTAGATTCCCTTAATGCCAATGTGCAGTGTAGCATCGCTTCATCGAGGAGAGCGGTTTGTTAAAGCTAAAAATACCCATTTCAAAAGGCCAGCACCTTGCAGCAATTTTTGTAGTAAAAGGCCAATTTATTCTTCATCATCATCTTCATAGTAGCGATTCCTTTTGATCTGTTCTTCCACTGATAGATCTTCCATGTCCTCCTCCTCCCAAAAACCAACATCTTGGGATTTGCGATTCTGGTTCAGAGATGATTCCTTAGCAGTCATGACATTGGCTAAGCCGGAATGTTTAGGAGAATTTGGTTCAAGAAGTTCTTCATTTGAAATTTCTGGCTCTTCTGTAGTGTGTTCTTCCTCATCTGTGTCTGCATTCACCTGGCCATTCTCTACAACATTACGCTCTACTGTTTTGATACCAGACAATTCCTGTTCTTCCTCCACATTTTTCTCCCCAGCATTCTGGATGTTCCTATGCTCAACCTTCTTTTCCTTTTGCTTTTTCTCTACAACAACCTCTCTCTCCAATTCCTCACTCCTTTTCAACGTGTCTCTTTCTGCCTTAGAAGGAGACGGTGAATTCTCTGTTTTATGGCCTTTAACAGACACTGTTCTAAACGAGGCTGCTACTGTAAAGGGGCGACTTCGCTCCTTCAGTGAGGAAGATCTTCTTAACTTTTTGAGATCCAGATCCACATCCTCCTGCACATCTGGTTTGGAAATCTCTTCTTCTGGGGGCCACTTCGGTTTGAGTACTTTGATGCCCTCATCTAAGGCACTTCCTTGGATGCTTTGGTCAGATGGAGGCGGCCAGGCGATCCTGAGCTTTTTTGTTTCTGCTGGTCGCTCTTCTCTTTCAGGCACAGCTGAAGCTTTTGCTTCCATACTTGCTGCCAGAACTCCCACTTTTGCAATCGGGGCATCCTCTACTCCTGGGCTTTGTGGAGTTTCTGTTACGTTTACGCCATGGATGGTTTTCTCCAGGGATTCTTCACATTCAGTTTTGCCTGCCCACAATTCCTTATGCTGTTTGTGTCCAAAGCCCTCATCGTAATTGCCTTTGGACTTGAAGAGCTGATTGAAGTGAGGCTTGCAGTAGATGTTCCCGCGCAGAGACGCGTACGTCCCCAGGCTGTTCAGGAAACAAATCAAACATTAGGACTCAGGACCACCAGCACTATTTTAGTTGTCTTACTGAAGAGACTCAATTTCAGTCTCCTACACATTCAGAAAAATGAGTTTACAGCCCTCAGGGTTTGTATGGCTCTTTTCAGGAATTCTTTACAAAGCTGGACGTTGTATTTTTCTCCATATAAAATTACATTAAGTTTAAAAATGGCATCAAATGCACCAGCCACTGGCAGAACTAGTGTGTTACCTCTCCTGTACAAATCACTGAATTATGGTGACTTCCAGCTTGGCTAAGCCTGAGCAGCACCCTCCTCAGCTGTGAGAGAAAAATACACTTCCCAGAGGGCAGCAGGGGAGCAGTGTGTGTACCTGAGTTTGCTGTTGCAATAGGAACAGCGGAAGCAGCTGATGTGAAACACCTGCTGGTTGGCAAAGAGCCTTTCCATGGGGTACACGGTCTTCTGACAGCCAACACAGGTTTCCTTCATTGGCAGCTGGAATTTCTACAGGAGGAAGAGAAAGTCTGTTAACTGGAAAATGCATTAACTGCTGGGGACTTGGTGTGGGTTCATGCACAGCTTCCTGAGCTCTCAAGAACTGCAGAGTCACTTTCTCTAATTATGGTGCAGTGGGGTCTGGTGGGCAGCAAGGGAGGAAGAGGCTATGACAGGCCCACAGGATTGCTGTGGCTTGATGGGGAGCCACGATTTCACCCCAGTGAATCCCACAGCTGAAGCATCACATGCTGAGCAGGGGCTGGGACAGAACAATGACAACACTAAAACGGAGCCAGTTCCCCAAAGCTGTCTCATCCCTTCCTGCAACCTCAGTTTTTCTTGATGGGAGAATGATGAAACATTCTGGTTGATTACAGTCAGTGTGAGACTTACCAAAATAATAAAAATATTGCAGAAAAAGAGAACCCTGAAATGGTTTGGGTTGGAAGCGACCTTTAAAGATCATCTACTCTCAATCTCCTGCCATGGGCAGGGACACCTTCCACCAGAAGAGGTGAAATAGCCTCAAAAGGTGCAGGGTAGGAGAGGAAAGGAGCTAAACAGGCTGCTCAACAGTTTGAAATTATCCATTTTTGTTAAATATTTCCTCTCAATGAGGAGGAAATAGTCTCAGCACTGATACAACAGCAGGAAACACTCTTGACTTCAATTGTAAACAATTCCAGCTCTATCCTAAAGAAACCACACTCAGGTTTCAGGACTCACAGCCCCCCAAATTTGCTTAAGATTCAAAGTGAGCGGAGCTTTGAGGTTAAACAGCTAAAATTCTTACGTGCTTACTGAATTTCCTGAGGGTTTAGTGCAAGGATAAACTTGAGCACTGAGGAGTCGAGTGTCACTGCTGTGCTGTGCAGCAACGATTACAGGTTTGTTTTCCAACAGCATCAAGGAAGCAAGAACATTGTCCATGAGAAAAGGTCACTGAATGCCATTTGCTTCTTGAAATCTATTAATGCTGGCCAATGGGGAGGGCACTTTACAGGATAAATTAAATAACACAACGTTGGCATTTTGAGGCTGTATGTTAATTACAAGTGATTTAGCAGCCCAGCCTCCACTCCGGGGTCTGCACAGACATATTCATAGTGTGGCTTTTCCTTGGCAAAGAATACCTGCTACAAACTTACAAAAAGCTTTACGGAAAAACCTGATGGCTAAAGAAAAAACAGGAAGGTCACACGAAGACATAATCCCAGCAATTTATTTATAACAGTCTAGAAACAATGGTTAGGAATGAAAGTTTCAGTGTGTAAGGGCAGATTGCTGAAGATGGAGCCAGCTCAAGTCACTTTGTCACAATCATAAAGTTTGCTGCCAATTTAATTCCATTTTAAGATGTATTTCAGGGTTTAC
This sequence comes from Pardalotus punctatus, assembly GCA_013400915.1. Classification (NCBI taxonomy): domain Eukaryota; kingdom Metazoa; phylum Chordata; class Aves; order Passeriformes; family Pardalotidae; genus Pardalotus; species Pardalotus punctatus. Next base: position 6,270 of record VZTX01017058.1, read on the forward strand.
AGGGTTTTCTACGTATTTCATTGCTTGAAGTTACAGTAGATTAAAGTTCCAATGATGGCAGCTTCACTAAAAAAATTCAGAGTTCCCTTTGAAAAAGAATCCACAGTTTCTAGGTGCTGCCCAAATACTGAATTTTGAGTCACTAAATGAAATCTCAATAAAATGAGAGTTTACTGATGCAAACAAAAATCTAATCACCTGTGCTTGCCATATGGAGCAAGGCAGCAACAATTTGCTTGCCTATCAAATTATTTTTCCTGAACGCTCAGTTTTGCACAGTGGCGTTGGTTTTGAGCTTTTGGCGGGGAGGGCTGGCACGTGCTTCTGCAATCACATCCCCGACAAGGAGAGGGACTTACTTACATACAGTGAGCCCTATGGCTGTGGAGAGGCCTTTTGGGCTGTGAAGAGACAGAAATTCCTTTCCGGGATACTACAAATAGGAGCTACAGGAGGAAGATGAGGCCAAATAAATATAAAAAGGACTTGAGAGAAAGCTGAGAGTTGAGCTCACATTAGGAGGGAAGCAGAAGGCAGGAGGAGAGGTTAGGAACCAAGAACAGGAGACAGAAGCTGGAAGAGACAAATAGGAACCTTGCATGAATAAACAGCAGCTTCTATCTCACAGTGCAGCATCTAAAGCAGTAAGTGGGCAAGGCAAAAGGCTGAAATGGTGTTGATAAGAGAGAGCAGAGAGCACCAGGACACGCAGGTTTTGTGTCACAGACTGAGATCACACAACTCACTGGCAGCTCCAGTTTCCCATACTGGCATTTCTCCCCTGGCACACTGGGAAGCCACATCTCCCCGGTCTCTGAGGTCAGTGCTGCTCCTCCCAAAGATGGGGAAAACAACAAAAGCCCAGTTGTTTCCTCAGGAGTGAGCCAGGAAGTGTGTGGCAGCCCAGGGAATCAGCATCCCAACCGCAGACAACACATGTGACGAGCAAGTACAGCCTGACCAAAACGTCCAGCGCTGCCATTTGTTATCTAAGCAGATTAGCAAATACATCCCTGTCCCAAAGTTCTCCATCTGCTTTATTGCTCCCTGAAGAAACTGTAACATCAGACTCATTACTCAGAAAGCCAAACCTGATTTTTATGGAGTCAGGCACCAACAGTGCCCTTACTATAAAGTTGCCACCAGTTGCAGTTACCTTGGGAACAGCTAGAAGAGGAGCAAAGCCTAGTCCCAGTCTGCTGAAGGCTCTGGAGACCAGCACCAGGACGCCAAGGCCCATCTCCAGGAGCACAGACAAGCCCTGAGAACATCCCCTGCTCGAGCCCTTCTCCCACACGGAAGAGCCGCAGCCTCTGTCGCAGGGGTGTAACAGAAACAAGCAAATCCCACCCAGTCTTTGGAGAAAACCTGGCTGCTCTGAGGTGCTTTTCCATCCTGAGTTAAAGTGCCCTCTCAATCACACACTGATGAGAACAAAGCAGGTATTGATCCAGTTACTGCCAGACCTTTATGCTTAAGCACATTTAGGCTTTTCGGTATTAAATAGGGACGACAGTTTGTTTTAACCCTCCCCAGCGTTTGAGACTAAAGAGCTGCGTTACCTTCACAGCTTTTGGCGGGGAGGCCTCTTTAGCACCAAGGCTCTGCTGCTTTGAGCTGACAGGTTTCCGAGTTTCTGCCTCGCTCTCCAAGTTCTGTCCAACTGAGGGAGCAGAGGAAGGAGAAAAGGCAATTACAATGGCTTTAAACTGCGGGCAGCTTCTGCTCACAAGACCCACCAGAGTATTAGTTCAAGTTAAATGGTGAGGGAGCTACACTTAAGAGTGTTCAATGAGGGCAACAGGAGTTACAATTGTCTCAGAATTACACCTACAAATGAACTTCTAAACATGAAAGGAATTCTTATAAAGTCTGTGTTAGGTACAGGACCGATTTTTAGTACAAGACAGTTTTTATTCATTAACCATTTGATAGGGCTCACCATGGCCATCCTCCACTGGACCAGAGTGCAGAGACAAGCTGTTCTCACCTACAGAAACCTGCAAGACAAAATGAGATAATGAGCACCTCTGACTTTCTGAGATCTGAACAACCATGGCCTCAGAAACCCAGCAGGCAGTTTGGCCTGTGAGCACCGAGACAGGGAGAGACCTGAGGGGCTCAGGAAAGGACTTGTTTTGGAGGCACAAAAGGGTCCAACTGCCTGTCAAGAGACTGCTTGCTAGAAGGCACACAGCCTCTGGGTTCACACACACAAACATCAGATTTCTGTTTCTTTGTACACCTTCAATAACCCTCAGAAATCTTTCTTAATTTGCTGAGGTTCCTCCCAGGTTTTCTCACTTACAAATCCCTTGACCACAAGCAGCAAATTTCCTGGAAATTTCATGGCTCCTTCCAACATTTGACCAGTCTCTGACATTTAGACATACAGCAGAGACTGTGCTCTTGGGGAGAAAAAAAAGAAAATAACAAAATAAAAAAGAACAGCTGAATTTTAAAAAACATTTGTCAAACCATAAGCCTATTCCAAGGTTGGGACAAACATGCTGGATCTTCCTTGTTCATCCTCCTTCAGAAACAAATTAATAATTTAAAAAAATTTAAAAACTAGATGATTTGGATCTATACCAGTTTTAAATACTAAACATAATCATTGCATTGTTTAGGTTGGAAAAGACCTTTAAGGATCATCGAGTACAACTGTGAACAAAACATGCTATAGATAAAGTTTTTGATGTATAACTTTATTAAACTTGGCACTATTGCTATTAAATCAAATAGTTTTAAGTAGCTACGCTGAGGAACTAAAGTACTGTAACAAGATTAACTGCAAATCATCACTAATTCACCTTAATGATTGAAAAGTCCATTGCAAGCAACTGAAATTTGTAAATTAATGAGGTAATGAGGAGGCAAGTTACGTGTATTAACATCCTCTGGTTTGCTGAAAACAGAGCTGTACCCCAGTGTCCTGGGCAGAGCACGCACACGTTCTGAGGCTGCTACAGTCACACACGTCTGGCTACTGAACGTGCCATGGGTGCCGCGTGAAAAATGACAGAGGGAAGTGTCTTTTGTTTTCTTTTTGCCAGAGGATTCCTGTTTCTGACATTGATGACAAGCAGTTTTAATTAGGCTCATTTCCAAAGTTCACCGTGTCCCTTCCACAGGCCAATCCTCTAGACAATGCTCTATTCAGGTTCTCACTGCACCTGGACACCTCAACAAGTAACTCTGCAATTAGGGTTGAATACGAGAAATTTTGTTCAGATCTTCCATTCACAACAGGGAGATATTCTGATTTAACAGGTGCTCTTTTAATTAGCTCACCTTGGAGCAGGAGGCAGCCTCGACCAGTCGGACATGAAGCTGCTCAGCTGTCTCCGAGGAACAGCTGAAAGCAAAGATTTGGCCCCTTGCCCAAGGAAGGCTGGAAAGCTCTAAAAGCCCTCCTGGCATTAAGCTGCCACGTGTTCAGCCTGGCTGGAATACACAGTACCCCAATTATTATTCAGCTACTTTTATCCCGTCTGCTGTCCCCAGTTCAGGGAACAAATGCTCAAGTCCAGTTTACAGAGTCTCAGTTTATAGCTGAAGCTCAAAACCAGGAACAAACCCAAACTGCTATTCTCAGTTACATTAAATTTTAGCCACTAAATGCAGAAGAAACAGTGACAAACTCCTTTTATTTCGGTCATACAAAGCTGCTCATGGGTTTTTTTTAATTGGTGTGGATTTTTTTGTTTATAAAAATTCCACCATAAAACAAACCTACCAATACAGAGAAACTCTCCCAGAAAACTTAGCTCTAGGCATTCTCTTCCACAGACATTTGCTGGCTTATAATTCAGAGCTAGTCTAAAAAAATTAATTTAAATGGCAGGGATTCTGCAGCACGTAATTAATCTGCATCAGCTGCTCACGTTCAATTCCTAGATGGCATGTGGAACACGGAACCAGTGCATCAACTGTGCTTCCACAGACAGTTGCACTTAAAATTACACCCTCAATCTCCACCAGCACAGACATCTTACCTTCTCCCCATCCTGACAGGAACTGGAGTCCTCAATTGGTGCCATATTCTCCTTCTGCCCAGATTTGTAATTCTTGAGTTCACTCTCACTGGCTTGAATCTCACTCTATAGGACAAAGCACTGGAAAGGTGACAGGTTCTTTTCCCCTAAGAAAACACTTGCTTTCTATTTCTCTTGAGATGTTTTAAAAACTGCTTTTCTAGTATGTGGTGTGCTAATTAAAGGGCCATAAAAATGTATAGAAACTTGTTAAGTGACATATCCTTATGAGGGAACAGGATTGGGCTGTAGAATTTTACTGTGCTCTAAGAAAGTAATGCCAGTGTTTTCCTGAACAACCTTTTTCTTCCAAATTCCTGTTTAAAATCAACTCCTAAATATTCCCTGCTCAATCACATCTTCCTTTTCCAGAAATGTTAACTTTTCCCTTGGAATGACAAGTATTTCCAGACAAGCACTGCCTAAAGTACAGTGTAATTGCCAAATACAATTTGACATAAAAGCAAATCCCACATTTACTTCAATTCTAGTCAAAACCCTGATTCTGCTCTTTCCTGAGATTTTTGTTCTTGATAGACTGACTTAAGACTTTCACAGAGGGATCTTTCAGACTTTAAAACCAACAAAATCCAGTGAAACCTCGTGTTTCTTTCATTGCCACAGGACACAAGATCATTGGAAGCCTCGTGCTTTTCACAAGGCATCTTCTCTGTGACATGAAAGAAGAGCCACATGCCAGCACCAGCATCTTACTGCACTTGGAAACAAGTCTCCACAAAATCAACCATGTCCAAGAGGTCTGTAACTGAATGTTGGAATTTTAATGCTTAGATCTCTAAATCTGCTGTCGAGCACCTTTCCCTCCCCTTCCTGCATCCCTTGCAACACACAGAACTGATTGTTCCTCACCCCTACGCGAACCAAGTGTCCATAATTGTTCATCGGGCCTAATTACACCACAATGCCCTAAAACAGTTGTTCCCAAGAGAGATTCTGGCTTTCCTTTGTAGCCCAGATGTGAGAAGGGCAGCACAAACACCACACTTCCATACCAAAAAAGTCCTGGTTGTTTTGCCATCAGGGAAGGAGAAGATGCCAGGGTTAGGGCTCCTGTTGGAACAGTGGCACGGCAAACGCTGCCCTCACGAGCCCTCGTCTGCTCCATCTTACGCTGCTCTCGCCCACATGCCAGGCCAAAAGGGAAGAGATTGTGCACAAATGGGGCGTCCTGAGAGCATCAGGCTGGACTGACACTAAACCAAGAGCATTGGGGGAGCTGCAAACAGGAGCCTCTGGAGAAATGGCAGATCTCTGGCCATCAGGACAGAGTTTGGTGGCTCAGCCACCACTCTGAGCCCCAAACTGGAAAAAGCCTCAGGAAACGAGCCCAGGCAAGGCACAGGAGGCAGAAATGGGCAATTAGGTTAATCAGATTTGTTGCAGTGGCTGCAAGGACTTTCCATTCATGCAGGGAAGGTTTTAGTGACCCTCCTCCCACAGCTGGGGAATCTGGCCCACATGCAGATGAAATTCAAGAATCCTCTGAGCTGGGTAAGGGGCCTTTGGCTCTCCACAGAGACTCCTGGGAGACCCTTGGGTTCTCCTCTGAGAGAGAACCAGCACTTCAGGCTCTTATTTCCAAGGCAAGTTTCCCAACTTAAAAAGGCCTTTCTTCTTCAAATCTATTACCCTGGTTAATAAAAGTATTACTTGAGCAATAAAAGTTCCCATCGTTCAGCAAAAGTATCAGGAACTTCCAACAAACATACCTAAGCAGTTTTTAACAAAAGCTGAGATTCCTGAAACCTCCTCAGCTGCAACACTTCATTAATTGTTCAGTTCCTGATCAAATATTTGCAAAACAGGCAGAGGTTCATTCACTGCAAGAGTTTAATTGGATTCAGAGAGTGGTGAGAAGTCCTGAAGGGCAGTGAAAAGCAAAAGCAAGGAAAACTGACTGGAGATCTCAAGGCTGCGGGCCAAGAGATCCAAGTTCTGAGCACTGTGACGCAAAGTCACTTCATCTCACAGTGCCTCAGTTTCCCACAGTCCCTCAGTTTAGAGCTGATGGACAACCTGGAATTGAATTGAGTTTTCTTTTTTAAACAAAAACAACAAACATGCTGAGAGCTACAGACACTCAGAAAGAAAAAGAATGTCAGCTATGCTTCAGAAGGACCTCAGTCAGGGTGCCAGCAATTACTTCCTTGGAAGACTTTCAACATTGTTCCAGGAAGATGCAAATATACTTATTTCTTCCTGCAGTATGTAGGGACAACTCTTCATCAGAAATTACTCCTATGGACACAGAACTTTTTTCCGAAAAGGATGGCATTACCCTCAAGCAGCCTGGTTTCCATAAGATCTTCTTTCTAGTCTCAGGCTGGGACAAAAATTCACTTCCACAGAAGGCAAGACTCACCATGGGGATGATGCCTGAGGAAGTGCCCTGCTTGGACACAGCAGCCTGGTACTTGGCCAGCCTGTCCTTTATCGACGTCTCCGTTAAACGGGGCATGTCCAGGTTCCTCCTGGTCTCTGCTTTGTCTGGGCTGGTCTCTACAAGATACCCTGGGAAAAAAAACCACATGAATAATGGCTAACTTTCAGAACACTCCCTAAGATCCTTCTTGGGAAGAATAAATGTACGTGAGTAGTTGTTGCCATTCTCTCCAGGACTGCGCCATTGAGGACACAACGTGCATCACCACGTCGTGAGACCCAAGGGAACGGCTGGAGCTGCGTCAGGGGAGGGTGAGGTTGGATATCAGGAAAGGGTTCTTCCCCCTGAGCAGGGTTGGGCACTGAACAGGAATGGTCACGACCCCAAGGCTGCCAGAGCTCAAGGGACGTTTGCACAGCGCTTAAGAGTGCAATGGTTTAAAACCCCCAGCAAGGCTTTGCTCGTTAAACGGGATGCTGATGGACTTTGCAGCTGGAAGGTGGTTGCATTTCCTTCCATTTCAAAAAGGCAAAAGTTATTTCATTGAATCCTTGAGATGGAAAAGCCCTCCAAGACCATCAAGCCCAACCTGTGACCAATCCCCACCTTGTCACCCAGACCAGAGCACTGACTGCCACGTCCAGGCCTTCCTTGGACACTCCCAGGGAAACTTCTATTGTATTGTATAAAGCAGATTTGTCTCATAAACAAAAATCGAATCAACCCACCCAAACCCGAGCCCTGAGGTTTCCTGACCTCCTGTGCTGTGGCTCCTGTCTCCTTGGGCGGCATCGCAGTCCTCTGAGGAGAGGCTGTTCTCCGAAATCCTTCTGCCCACGGCTGCCCTCCGTGGCTCCAGGGGGCCCTGCTGGGGACAGACCCTCCCATCAGCTGCCTGGACCCACAGGGATTGCTGGGGGTAATCCCTTAAGAGGCACAGGTGTCACTAGCAAATCTGCTTTACTGGAATAAACAAGTCTAGCAGGTGACATCTTATTTAACCAATATAAAGTTTGATCACAGAGTACCTGACCCTCTGTCACTGGGAAAACACTTTCTTGAAAAGGTCAGTCGGTGCCCTTTGGCAGTTCTCTTGGTTGAAAAGAACCACAAAGATCACATTTTTAGGTAGTTCCCACTGCATACACAAAACTTCAGCCTAGATTTTTGCAATTTGTATTGAAGCCAATACCCAAGGGCATTGTATGAAGATTTAAAATCAGAAAAATTATGCAAGGAACCACCTATCCTAAATCTGCATTAATTTTCAGCCACAGAAAAAGGAATTAATAGTATTGTAATAAAAACTATCTAGAGTTACTTGTTTTGGTTAGGACAGTTCATGCATTTGGTACCAAATAATTCCCTGATTAGGTCTGATAAGGCTGAAGCTTAAGCAGAAGAGTGTTAGAGATAAATATTCTCAAATCACCAGGATAATCACTCTCTGCTGCAGAGCTGGATAGGGTGTCCTGCAGCACCACACAGATGCTCTGGCTGCCTCAAGCAGATTTTATTATTTGTAGAGACCAACTCCCCGGAATCTAAATGTCAATAAAAGAAAGCGTGAAAAGAAATTTCCGCAGCTTTGATAAAAGCTTGTGAGCGCAGAGTTAAATTGGACTCCATCAAGGCAGGATGTATTCACAACTGAAAGTCAACCTATAAAATCCTAGAAGGTGCTGGACCTTTGTTCCCTCTCTAGGAAGAGTTAAATCACAGTAGGAAATTCAGATTGAAGCTAATGTAGAGAAAAAGGCAGGTTTGGCAAGATGCTCCAACCACACATTTCCCCCCCAGTTCCAACGACTTTCTTATTTGCTGGTCACCAAACTGAAGGAAATTCCAAAGTTTGATTTTCACAGAACTGCAGTGTAAGATAATCAGTGTGAAAAAATCAGGCTGCTTTCCATACAAACTAACTTCACCAGGGAAAGAAAATGCAGCTGGAAAACCTCTTTTTCCATTAGCATGGGAAATAGTTTCTATTTCTGTGGTTTAAGACTTTGGTAACTTTTCTTACTGGAAAAGAGCTTTAGCTCTGACAAGTCTTTTCCCTCCACTGACCAATAGGCTCAGGTCTGGGAGTGCCTGCACACTTGTAAGGACTTGCAGATCCCTCATTCCATGAAAACTATTCTTAGATGATTCTTATTCAGCCAATGTCCCCTTTAACATCACCCCAAGCCCATGAGCCTGGGGTTCTTGCAGCTCAGAAATCTGGAGTCCGAAGGGTCCAGCAGGAAGAATTCAATCAGCATAAGCAGCTAAAGAGTGAGATATGGAGTGCTCTGACTGCACCACTCCAGAGCCCTGAGAGCTCCTCCTCCTGCCTGTTGCCACCTCACATTTGTAGGTGTTACACCTTCACCTGCAGAGCTTCTCTGTGGCCGAGCTGCAGAGCACAGAGAGTAAAAATCACAACCACCAGAATACAAGAGCTGTAGCTAGAGGTCAGGGAGATTTCAGTAAATCTACAAATATCCTACAAATATGTGTAGATTTTATATGAACTGTTTTATCTTGGGGGGGGGGGCAGGGGCAGGGAAGCAGAGTAAAAAGAAAAAAGATGTTTAACAGAGGAAGATGGGGGACTTTCCCCATCACAACTGATGGACGGACCAACTGCAGGGAATCAGCAGGATCACAGCTCGTGCAAGGTAACTCCTCTCACATGGAGAAGCCCCAGATCCCAGCCTTGGGGATTTGTCACTCCGTGGCTGGGCCACAATTCCCACGGCACAGCTGCTGCTGCTCTGGAAGGGAGCTAAAATATCCCTCGTGTGTGGAAAGCCCCAAGCTCTCAGACTTGGGCAAGTGCAGAAGTACCAGGAGCGCCGTTAAGGCTTTGCCTGGGGCACAGAGTTGGGCAAAACCCCGCATGGAACTTACACGGATCTCATTTCAAACCACCTGTGCCAGACATGACCCTGCCACGAGGTCACCAACACACCACAGACAGGTTTTGCCTTCAAGGAAAAAACACAAACCAGCCTGGAGACAACTTTTTCAGAAATGTTGCAGATCTGATTCTTCTCCTTCTCTTCTGCTCCCCCCTGGGTGTGCTTTCAGTGTCACAGGAAGGATCCTTTGAACATCAGGTATTTTATCAGTTCCAGTCTTTGCTTAGTGCTGAACCAATCCAGGCTGCGTGCCTGCCCCTAATGGGATTAGAGCAGTTTGTTTCTTTGAAAATGCAATAAAAGAAGATCTGCCTCCTATCTATTGCAGAAGACAGAGCAAAAACTGAGTGAAGAACTGAATAAATGATGAGATTTTACTTATAATCCTGAAAATGAGAGTAGGTTTGTTTAGAGTGGGAGATGGAATCAGGAAATCCAAACTCTAACCTGGATCCCTGCCCCAGACCTGCCCAGCAACCACAAAAGTTGATTTATCAGCACTGCCACAAGCCTCCAGCCATGGTGCTGCTCAGTTCACAGGTTCTGTCAGCAAAGCTCTGACAGCACCAACACATTAAGTCTTCAATAAATTCCAAGGAAAACTGCCCTCTCGCAGCTGAATTTACAGCTGGACTCAGTGACAGAAAGGTATTTTCCACCAAGGCAGTTCCATGAAGCCTTGCTCAGGAAAAAGCACAGGAAATAAGTGGGAGAGGCAACTGCAGAGCTGCAGTCGGCCAGAGTTACACAGTGCTGTCGTGGCTCTCACCTCACTGAGCCACACCTGGGTCCCAGAGCACCCCACTCCCCTGTACTGACATGACACCATCCTCCCAACCCAGATCAATTCCCAGAACCAGGAATCGAATTCCAGACACACCCCCGCTCCCCCACACGTCTAAACTTCAGAACATTCCTTTTCCCTTCTACAGTAAGAGTAACAGATTAACTCAGAATAGGAATTTTGAACCCAACCTGACCACTTTTGTGCCTCCTGGATGGTGTTCACTGGGTTTAGCTGGTTTTCAACCATGTTTGAATTGCTAAACTTGACAAACTATCAATTTCAGATTCACTCAGCTCTGAAACAATTTATTCCCCAGGCTGAGATAAAGTTACTCTTAGCTCATCTGCAGAATTCCGGGGAATCCTGAGTGATTAATCCCACAGCAAGAGTTCAGGGAAAGGCTATCACGGGCAGCTCTCATATCATGACAAAGACTCCAAAAATTCAAGTTGTGAAAAAACTTCACACAGACCCAAAACTCACTTTAATACCGAGTTGCTCCTCTGAACTCTAAATCGTTACATATTGAAACAACTTTTGTCCAAAATGTGTTTGTTTTACTCAATACTTCAAGAAAACCACCCGCAGTAAAACAAAGCCAGGAGGAGAGGAAACTATGAGAAAACTGGAAAATCCACCAGCATCGAGGCCTCGCGGCTGTGTTGCAAGTCCCCAGCATATGCAACTCATTTCGGAGTTAAGCAATTCCCCCCGGGACACGCCGGCTGCAGTCCACATGCGGGATCAGATTTCATGAGCAGTTGGAGGAAAAATGTGAGCCCTGAGCATTTGCAAGTCAAAACTAGTGAGGGCAGGAGCTGCTCTGGCCATCTCGGCTTCGTTTTCCCCCAGCGAGGATTTTGCAAGACCCAAAGATGAGGGAAGAGCGAGGAAAAGATGGGAGTATTTCAAGAAATATGTGTGTGTGAGTTTGTGTGACTTACACTGATACAGATATCAAAAACTCACTCCTTAGTGCTTCATCTCGGCTGCAACAGTCCTGGTTGCTGAGCTCACTTCAAACAGTTACTTATTCTTTCATATATTAAAAAATATATAAATATCTACGGATGTATTTTTACACAATTCACGTTTGCATAACTCATTGTAATCTTCACGTAAGACACAAACAATGCCAACTTACTAAAAAGAATTAATAAACTCCATACTTATTTTATACTTATTTTTCCCTCTTCCACTGAAACCTGTCAAAAGCAAATTCACTACACTCCAAGGAGCAATCACGAGCTGCCACAGCCCTAAGCACCCTGCACATACTTGTGCGGCTCGAGTAAGTTACTAACACCACGATGTGCTGTTTCCACTAAAACAATGAACACAATATTTGCAGAGCCAATAGCTGGAGCCACTCCCTCCCGGGATTTTCCTGACCCGCAGAGGCAGCAGCTGTAGTTTCTCCAAGCTGCGGAGGGACAGATCCTTACCTTGGGCTGAGGGGCTTCCCCCTTCTCGAACATCATCTTGAGCTTGGTCAGGGGCACGCTGTACTTCTCGATCCGCCCCGGGGACTCCGACCTCTCGCCGGCTTCGGGCTTTTCCATTCCTCTGGGCTCTCTCACGCCGCTTTCCATGTTGCCACGCTCCCGTGGGTGGCCGCGGGGCTCTGCGCTGTCACCGGCCGGACACTGCGGCTGGCCCGAGGCAGCTCCGGCCCCCGGCGATGGCGAAGGGGCGCGGCTGCTCCCGGCCTTGTGCCTCACCTCGGCGCAGCTGCTCCGCACCGAGTCCTTCCCACACTCCGCTCCCAGCACCGGATTCTCCCACTTCTTCTTCAGCACACTCAGATTCCCCCTCGTAAAGTGAGCGGGCAGGTTTTCTGTGTTCTGCAAGGATCAAGGAGTCAGTTCCAGCTCCCCAAAGCACTTCCTTTCCGTGCAGGAGGAAGCTCAGCACCGATCCCCGCTCCCGGCCAGCTGTGAATAGTTACAGCTGTGCCACATGGAGAAAGCATCCAGGATAGGGAAGGAAGGAGGGGGAGAAGAGAAAAGTCAGGAGTAAGGCAGGAAGTGAGCAAACAGGAATGGCCTTATAAGGCAAAAGGGAATCAAACCCCAGGAGTTAAATGCCACACAAAGGACCCGAATCCACATATGAAGGAAAGGGGACTCAAATCCACACGAGGAGGGTCTCCAGTCCCAGAAGAAGGAAACAGGAGCACAAGCAGCCATAGGAGAGGGCTGGTGTGCCAAATGCTGCAGTGTCTTCAGAAGACAACAGGTATCAGGCCTTCCAAAAGCTACAAATTACCTCCCAGAAACCACTAAATCCTTGGAGTTACCTGTTTCTGCTCTCAGATAACAGCAACACTTCAGTTCCCAGAGACCTGCCCAGGATTTTACACCACACAGCCAAGGCTCAAACCAAGCACCCACAACAAAGATTCTTCTGCTCCACTTTAAAAAGAACCAATAATTTGCTGGGATTTTTGTTCTATGTCACTCAACCCATTGAAAGCTCCGATGGGGACATGCACACAAGTCACTGGTTCTGCCTCACCCCAAGGGAACACCTGGCACGGCATCACCCCACACCCAGATTCTGCTCCGAGCAGCTCCCTCTCCCCAGAGCAACAGCCCAGCCCATGTTTGAGCCATTCAAGTCCAATACCTGCCACCATTGCATGTTTCCTGTCTCTCCCTTATGGAGACCACTCCAAACTCATTGCAAGTGGAGCAGGGCTGCCAGGCTTACAGGAATTAACCGGGATTAGCAGCTATATTAGGATTTAAGTCTCTCACCCTATTACTCTTCTGGTCACATTTTGAACACTGCTTTGCAAATTGACTTGAATCCACCTACACTTCAAATAAATCAGTGTGTTTGCTGACTGTATTGAAAAGACAGTACTAAAATAACAAGGGAAGAGTTGTAATGGAACAGAAACACTGAAAATTGTGTGGCAGGTTTCTGCAGGAACACCTCTGGAATCCCAACTTCCTAACACAAGTCTGTCCTGCTTGAGACTTGCCTGTTCCCTGATCACAGGAAGATTGACGGACACAAGCATAAGCAATCAAGAAAATTGAAGACTGAAAAGCAATTTTTAGAGTGCTTACTTTATCCCACCTATATCCCAAACAGCAAAGAGTAACTCCCCAAGCATTAAAGAAATCAAAGCAGGAGCTTTCCTATAGATCCTGAAAATATTGGCAGTGCTTTAAAATACAAATTACTCTGAGGACCAGGACAAAGCCCTGCAACCTTCGTGCCTGGTACTTCAGCCAAGGTTCCCTGACCCCGGAACACCCAAGAGCAACAGAGGTCACAGGAGGGAATGTGGGGCTGTAACAGAGCCAAAAAGGTTGGCACTGCCTCATCCAGGGGCATTTGCAGCCCTGGAAGTCACTTCAGAGAAGATCCTAAAGCTCTCAAAGATGCATGCTGGATTTCAGGCAGGCTTGGAGGCTCCTTTTAAGCACTTTTAAATTTTGTTAAGAAGGGAAGAGGCACCACACAAGTGCCTGAAGGTAAGAACAGGAGCTGGGTATTCCTGGCTTGCAGTTAACTCATTTTGCTTTTGCTTAGGAGAGAATTGGTGATTCAACACAGCTTTGGGCAAGAAACTTCATTTCCTTTCCTTTCCTCCACACTGGGAAAAAGCATGGAGAATGAGGCAAAAGCAAATCCTGTTCTAAGCCAGGTTTTCTGTGGGACACAAGGCAGCAATTGTGATATTCCAAAAAATCAACTGTCACAGCAATATTCATGCAGGTGATCCATCCTGGTTGCAGGCTGTGCTTATTCCCCAGGAAACAAACACTTACACTTCTCTTCTTCTCAGCGGTGGCTTCTTCAGCAGCTCTCTGATACCTTTGAGAGAGTGAAAAATAAACAAAACCCAAGTTTAAACCAGAATACTGAATGCTCCTGAAGACAGCAGAGGTATTTTTCCCACACCAGGGGTTATGTGCACTCCCCAGATCAGCTAAAACTAGAGGCTGGACCAACAGCAGCAAATAACACAAAGCCAAGCGACAGACGTTTTCAGTCATCCAGTTTACAGTAATAACATCCATTAATATTTTTCATTCCCTAAGCACTCTGATTCCCAAATAGAGACAGTTTACCTTGGAATAGCTGTATTGTTTCCACCACCCAGCTGTCTGCTGTGCCCCCTTGCAGGAATAACTCAGCTCTTTATACAGCAGCTGCTGAACCAGAACAAATTCCAGCTTGGCAAAAGCCAAAAATCTCCACAAGTGACAGTGGGCCGGGAACTGCCCCCATTCAGCACTTGCCTCCTGGGCAGCTGAGCCACTGTGGCAGCGGGAAGGGCAACCGCAGGCCGCTGCAGATAAGCCACGCTGGCTCATGAATCAAAGTCCTTTAAGGAGCTCTGGGAAACTCCCAGCGACCTGCACTCCAGCGGGTGTAAGTCTCTGCACAGTCCCCACTGCTTACTACACTGCACTGGGCCTTTGAAATACGAACATTAGTGACAAATGGTGCCATTTTAAGGAGAGCTCTGCCTTTCAGAGAGAAGGAACCCAGTGTCTGCTTGGGCAAAGGGTGTTTCTGTTTTCCTTATCTGTGGAATTCTGCTTTGTGTTACAGGCTGCTGCTGCTCTGTGAGTGTAACCTCCTCTTCAATCCATGCAAACACACTAACCCACGTCTCTGCACTATAAAGGGTCCACGTTTGGACACGATGTGCTGCGGAAGTGTTGCTGGAGGAAGAGGGGTCAATACTGGAAGAAGCAACAAAGAGGAGCACAGATGAAAGTCGAGTAGCACCTGGAAAATGGATGAGGATTGAAGAGTCCCAGCCCTCGCTCTGTGAGTCAGCCCAGCATGGGGCACTTTTTGAGTCTCTGCTGTTGCCATTTGTGTCTCTGACCTGACAAAACTGATTATATGGGATGTAAAAAAATGTTTTCACGTACAAATATTTAATTAACAGCATTTTAAAAAGTTGCACTCCTCCCAGCGGGCATCAGGGTGGCAAAGCCAGAGAGCAGGACTGTGTTTTTCCAAGGAACTGACCATGCCTATGGAGAGGGACACTACTCGATTAAGGAATAGCTGTTTGGATTACTTCCAGTAAGCCTTTTCCAAGGGATTATCAACATTTAGCAAGATGACCAGGTTCTGTAATCAAGTTTCAGCGAGTGAATAAATTACCTTAACGAGGTGGTGACAGCAAACAGCTTCTCCCTGGCCCAGAGATCCACAGAGGAACTCGGGAGCTGTGGTTGTGTAACTGTCCCTCTCCTATAGATTCCATAAAGTTTGCCCCACACTCAAGATCCAAATACTCCAAAATTTTGTTACCCTATTGATGCAGGAGTCTAGGAGACTCAACTGCCCAAATCCCATTGAAAATCCCAGCTGTAGCCTATATAATTCCTTAAGGAAATAAAAGCTTTTCCCGGAAATGCATTGGTTACTACCACTCAGATTTCTCAGGGTATACAATATTTATGGTTTGAGTATAACCCTTTATCAATCTCTCAGAGAAAAGGGAAGCTTAATATTCCTTTCCTACCCAAATGATATTCCTTTTCTCCTTAATATTCCTTTTCTCCCAAAGGAGAGGGTTAGGTTGGATATGAGGAAAAAGTTCTTCCCCCAGAGGGTGTCGGGCACTGCCCAGGCTCCCCAGGG
Source organism: Pardalotus punctatus (assembly GCA_013400915.1). Lineage (NCBI taxonomy): Eukaryota > Metazoa > Chordata > Aves > Passeriformes > Pardalotidae > Pardalotus > Pardalotus punctatus. Next base: position 22,026 of record VZTX01017058.1, read on the forward strand.
AATGGTCACGGCCCCAAGGCTGTCAGCGCTCAAGGGGTGTTTGGAAACACTCTCAGGGATGCACAGGGTGGGATTGTTGGGGGGTCTGTGCAGGGGAAAGCAACTGCAAGCGCAGCAGACCCTGCCCAAGGTACCAGCTGTCACCTGCACCCGCAGCTGGTGCTCCCTGGCCCCACAGCACTTACTTGGAGAACCTCTCCGCCAGGGCTGAGGATTTGTTCTTGTTGACCAGGGAAAGCTCTTTTGCGGTAATTTTCAAAGACTGGGAGGTCCATTGTCTTCTATTGAACGGGGAAGGCTCCATCTTATGTCGCCAAATCCCTGCTCAGGAGGAAGGAACAGTGTCAGCAATAAAAACTGGGAGCAGAAAAGAAGTTTCACAAAGTGATTTGCTCCTGCGTCCCTATTCAGGCGCTCCCAGCATCTCAGTGCCACCAACCCTGACCTTTCAGGGTCTCGTTCATCAACTGACTTAAAAAAGGCAGCAGATGACAGTAAAAACTTCCTCTGCAGATGCCATCGAGATGGTGCCCTGATAAAGCCACAGGCACAATGCGGGGGGTGGGAGCAGCAGGAGCCAGCGCGGGGACACAGGAGCTGTGACCCGAGGATGCCGGAGTGACGCTCCTGTCACACAGACACGAGCTCCAGGAAGCCCCAAAGTGCCCTCACTTGTTCCGGTTTCAAACCAAATGTGCTGGCATTTATGTAAGAGGGTTTGAGTTATGAAACTAAGAGGATGTAATTACTATACAAACATTTTTCATTCACTCTTGTGTTCACTCTCAGCACAGCAGCATTTCCTTTGTGAGCTCAAACAAGTCTCGTGTTCATGAAGGCAGCTGTGCTCCTCCTGTTGCAGTAGTTACTGTAATATCAGTTAAATAGTATTAATTACCTAAAAACCAGCTCCAACCACCCTATCCTGCTGAAACGGGAAGGGATTTTGTCCAGCTTTTCACTACAGACTATATCAGATTTATTTTTTACATGGTTCTCTTTTGTGGAGGAGGAAAGGAGGGGAGATTAATTTAAAGAGTTCTCTGATAAGACAAAAATAAAGCCTGTAGGGCAACGCCTTTCCTTTTTTCCTCTTTTATCCCTAGTCCCATGTCACACAATGCCTGTGGCAAGGGCACGAACTGACCCCGCAATACCAACTCCAGGCAGGCTCTTCCTTGTATTTTCCATTAATTCCTTTAACGGATTTGCACAGTCACGGAACTCTGGATCCAGTCTGAGTCCAGGTCTGCTGGACAACTGGTCACACGTAAAAGGAAACACCTTTAGACAACGTGGTGTAAACAGTTGGATCAAAGGGAGGAAAGAGGGATGTTTCCAAAATCCTCACAGGTATGGAATGCACCTGCTCAGAAATGACAGAGACGTGGGATTCTGCAAGACCTTGGTCCAGGAGAGTTCAGGGGCACGGGCAGGGCCTGGCAGTTCCCAGTGCTGGAATGGGAGCCCTGGGAGCAGAGGAGCCTCTCCAGTGCTGTTCCCTGCCTGGAGACAGAGCAGGCAGCAGGTGAACACATCCCTCTCCTGGGACATGCAGCTGGGAAGAATGGGCCTTTCTCTCACATTCCATAATTCCCTGATGTCCTGGAGAGAGCAGCACGCTGTGCCAGGACACGATTCATCAGGACAGCGATTTTGATGGAGTTTTCAGACGTGCAGGTTGAAGTATCATGACAAACAAGTGATGCTGGTTTTGTGGGGATGTTGAAACGCACTGAAACCACTCATCAATGTTACCTTTCCAGGGGCAGCTACCTGCAGCCTTAGCCTCTGAAAGGCACACAGAGACCCTTCCAAGCAGCAAGAGAAACTCAAACTGGAGTTAATTTTCTGAAATTCTTGCTTTTTTGAATACATTCTGCATCACCAAGTCTCCTGTAAACCTCCATCCAGGCTGCACTGAGAAGAAAGTGCTCTGCATTTGACTGGCCTTTGACAATAGCACAAATCACTATCCACACAGGATCTCATTTCCGTCTTCTCCCTTTTTAAAAATCATACTGCATACACAAATAAACCTGTATTTCTGTGACTGCAGGATGCAGCCCCCAGTCTCAATCCCCAGGAGCCTCAGAAGACACAGAGATTACAGATAGAATTTACTGCTGCAAAATCCCACAAAAAGAATTCTGTCCACATTGAAGACCAATGCTGAATAAGCCATGTCATGGCACAGTTTGAACTTTGTTTTGTGACTAATCTTGAGCCAAAGGGAGCTCACCTGAGGCCCTGCTGCAATTTAAATGGCTTTTCACAGAGCAGAGCCAGCTGGGCCCAGGAAACAGGAGCGGGGCATTCATCAGGGCTCCCCTGGCACAGGGAACAGGTGCTCATTGACACACGGAAGGACAGTTCAGGAAAACACTGAGAAACAAAACTGAATGTAATTGTTCAGAAAATAACCCTGATTTGGATGCCTGAGCATCCCATTGCAGATCCAGCCAGCCCTGTTCCAGGCTACATCTTCTCCCTACCGAGTTTTTCTGTTTCCCTGCCATTCTCCATCAAAACCACAGGTACAGTGAGTTAACTTTGCCAGTTTAGGGAAAAAGCTCTTCTTAAAGGCAGCACCTGCTGCTGGGACATTCAGCTGGAAAGGAAAGCAGCATATCTGGAATCTCAGTCACTAGAAATGACATGAAACAGAACTCTGACATGCTTTGAAACTTGTGCTCCCACATTTTTATGCCATTCCACATTCTTAGCACTTTCTCATTCATTTACACTTTTGGTGTGTTCAAGTATCTCTGGACTTTCTGTGTTGCTTCTTTTGAGTGGTTTATTCAGGGTATTTTCAGAAAATACATATTCAGATTCAAACAAGACTGAATGGTCTGCCTACTGCACTGGAGACACAGAGTCCAGAGGACATGGAGGAGACAGGGATCCCAGAGGTGTGCCAGATGTTAGGGAAGGATTGTGACTGAGCCACAATCTACCACAACACATCAAATCTGCCTCCGATAACTTTACCCAAAAGTTTAACAGCAGAATATAAATCCATCTATCTGGTAAGATCCTGAAAGAAAAACCTATTAACGCCCGCCCAAGGTGGAAGCGGTCGTCTCGTTACAAGAGGCGACAGGAACGGGCCAGCCCCGGGCACGGGGGAGAGCCGGGTGCGGCCCCCCCTTCACTGCTGGGGGGCCACGAGCCCCCGGCCCAGCTTTTCCGGACGGTCACGGGCCCCAGGCCCGGCGGGGCGGCAGGACGGGGCTCTGCCGCTGGCCCCCGCCCCAAAGGCCGAGCTCCGGTGCCCCCGCGGGGCCGGGCACCGGCAGGGATGCCCGGAGCGG
>VZTX01017060.1:314-25020 GCA_013400915.1 Pardalotus punctatus
GGGGCGTTTTCCCTCTCGGCGGCAGCGGCTGCGCGGGCGGGAGCGCAGCCGCGCCTTTGTGTCTAACTTTGGGCGCTGGGACTTTTCCGTCGTCTGGAGAATTTTTCAGGACCCAAGCTCTATATACATACGCGTGTTATTTATTTCAATAAAGAAAACCCGTATGAATAACAAGGCTGTTACCTGAGTGCTCAGCCTGTTATTGTCCGACTACGGGCTGCTCTGACTCGGCGTTTATTTGTCCTTTGCTTAAGACGGCGATGCAGGATGGTATTGCAAGTGAAATGACAGTTTTATAAGTTTTCGTTGTGGTTTCTGATACAATAGATTGGAGTGTTTATGCAGAGAGGGGGGAAAAATCCTCTGCAATATTAGTGGAATAAAGCACAAAGAAAATTATTGCCAGACATTACATTTGTTAAACTATGTTGATACTTGATTTATAACATGTATTTTTTGTTCTGGGCTGGTGAAAGAAAAGATATCAGAAACTGCCATTGTTAGAGTGGAGAAGAGACCCCGAAATGGGGAGTTGGTAGCAGCCTTGTCATGTAGGTGTGGTTCAGCAGTCCAGCTAGGACTTCATCTGTCTCTATTGTTGCTTTCTCAACCATTGTTGCTTTAGTTGGCTATTTCTCTGAATTCTTTTTCACAACAGTTTGAAGTAAAAGGCATCCTCATCTCAGCTAACCAGTTTCATCATAACCTGTTCATCTTTATTGCTACCATTGTCTCCTGGGGAGAACTACTGAGGCAGGTGCTTTGTCATTCAGAGCCTCTTCAGCATTGCACTTGCTTAATTCTATCTAATTTTTAGTTGTGTTAGAAGTGAACTGGCTACATTGTAATTAAATTATTAAAGATTATAGAGGAAATTGGTAAAATTTCATCCCTCAAGACAGCTGATACTCTTCCTCTGAAGAAATGCTCTTCAGTCTCTTCTTGAATCTTCTATTGTACAGTTGCTGCTGCATAGCTCAGTTGCTGCTACCTCCTGCCACTAAACATAACTCCCATTTACAGCTTTAGAGATTCAGAGGGAATGTTTTGGTCTTTTAATTCATCATTTTGGAGTAGAAGTCACCTCGCTGCTTCTAGTATCAGACCATCTGATTGAGATTTTTGCCTGCTAGGAAAAATCCTTCATGAAATTTTGAGGTACCTTGTTCTGGATGAATACAGTGGGAGTCTGAAGCTCTATCTACATGAGACAATTACGGGCTCTTTGGAAAGCCTGCTGTAGTCTGGGGAAAAAAACCAAAAACCCACTTCACGCAACCATTGTTCTCAATAGAGCTTTAAATGCATTTTGGTTCTTTAACTCTGCCTCACTGTCTTCTCTGGTGTATCTCCTGAGTACCATGACCAAAAACTGTGGATTCATGCGCCAAACTGCAGAGCAACGTGTCAAAGAAAACATCTGCTGATAACACATCAGTGGCGTGATGCTACGCAACCTGGTGGAATGCAGAGTCATTTCTTAATATATCATGGGGAGGGAATGGCGAGGCAAGACGCATTTTCAGTAATTACATTTGGGATATGACTTTCCTAAGGGGGCAGTCCTCCAACCCACCATCCACCGAAAGAGAAGAGGGGACTGAAGAGAAAGCTTCAAGATTTTTCCACTGATTTAGCAGATGTTACTGGGTGTGCCCTGCCTGCTGTCTGATTAGTCCTGTATCTAGTGGCATTGTACTCCTAAGACTGCAGAAAGAAATAGCTCCAGTTCAGCCATGTTTACAGCAGTTAACATCCACACTGCTAATCCATCATTGGGTTGACCTTGGATTTTAGTTCCAGGTTTACCTTCATTCTACCCAAAACTTGATTTAGTCATATCATGCATTTAATACATTATGTTACTCTCAAATATACATGCATAATTTTTGCATCCAGACTGCTGAATCATGCGGTTGCAAATTTTGGATAGTCTACACAAATTCTAGCTTCAGCTTCTAGGACCGCTGCGTGCATAGGGTATATAGGCTTTTTTTCCCCTTGGTTTTGTTTTTTTTTTTCTGTTTTTTTTTTTCCTATTTATTTTGTGTTGAGTCCTGTATTTTGGACATTGCCTGGTTCAGCATTCTTGACTACATGTAATCAGAATCTTGTCCCTACATCAAATTAGGATCGCAACTAAAGCAGCTAGGAATGGTGGGCAAGTACTGTCATTAGCAAAACTGATGAATCATAGTCTGTGTTGCTTAAGTGACCTCCAGAAAGCTTTGTAGTTTCTCCACACAAGCTTGGTGTCATAGGCCAGGGAGCTGTTTATCTTCAAGCTTCTTGAAGTTCAGCACTCATTCATTCAGTGTACTTCAGCCTTGTGATCAATATCAGTTTAATAGTGATGGTTTTCATATGTGCTCTATGTGTATGGTATTATATCATCTTGGCATTCTTGCTCTCAAATATTCCAACACGTGCAAGATATTTAAGACTGTTTAGATGTATTTGTCTGCCAAAACTCATCCCAAAAATGCACCATATGACTAAGAGATTTCTGAGAAAACAAAGTAAGGAGATTTGCTGAAGAGCCTTGCTTCTTGTGCCTCTGAACAATGATGCATCATTCAGGAAGTGGAGGTGGTTGGTTATAGCTCAGTTATTTTTCTCAAGTAGTTATGAAACAGACAATACTGTATTTTCAAATTTTTCTAGAGATTCAAATGGTAGCTACTTAACTGTTGGTAGCAGGTTACAGTAGTAAGCTTGCTACTACCTTTACTAGGATGCCAACAAGGAAAAGCCCTGGATGTATTTTTCTTGCACAGGCTTCAGGCTGTTGAAATGCAGATATTCATATTTGCATGAAGAACCTACTCAGAGCTGCAATGGGAGACTGGCACTGCAGATCTGGTTTTTCTGCTGTTCCTCTTTTCTCCTCATCCTTCATTCTTGCAGCATGGTTTCTGCCAGTCTAAGTCCTAACATTTCTGCTGCCATGAAACACAATATATAACATGGGAAGTAGTACTAACAGTAACATCCACATCCTGAAACCCTGATAATTAGTAATGGTGTTGGTTCTAGACCCATGGTGAGGGGTTGGACACACACCTCTTTAGGATTCTGCTTGTCAAACCCCAGAGTGGTTTAATGCAGCAATTTCATGCAAAGGCGTGGGTATGTGGGGAGGGGCCGACAGATATTTCCTCATCAGCAATCCCTTTTATGTTTGCCAGTTCAGTTGTGTAGATGTAATGATGCTCTTTTAGGACAAAAAACTCAATGCAGTTTTTTTTCTCAAAATTGCAGCAGTGGCTGGACTTACTTGTAGTGCTACTGCCTACTCATTATTTCAAAACTAGAAGATTTTTCAAAACAATTTCAAAACAAAATTATAGAAAAATCTGAAGTGTGTTTTCTTTTTTTTTCTTTATTTTTTAAATTATTATTCTTATTTTTCATCAAAATTTTATGGAAAAAACTAGAAAGAAACTTGTCTTTTGGCTGCAATTACTTTCTTTTTCCTGGTCAAATTTCAGTCCTTAAAAATCTACTTTGGAATAATACATTTCTTGTTCATAAAAGTGTCAAATGTCTCACTTCTTAAGTAGCTGGGGGGAAAACAGTAGGGAACAGGGATGTGCTGTTTAGTTTTTAAAAGAAAAAAGATCAAGCACAGCTTTTTCAAATCTCAAAACTAGAGTTCTGACACTTCATAAATAAAAGATCACTTAAAGTTTAATTTAAAATATGGCATGCTTCAAAGATAACTGAATGAAGAAGTCAGTGATTTAATATTTTGTATTTAAATTTAAATTAGCAACATGCTAGATAATGCTGTCTTTTTCTTCTCAAAAGGGTAATGTGACAGAAGTGTCCTCTGAGTGATTCACTCTTTCAGTTTTGTAAACCAGTATATTGCTATTTTAAAGTCAAGTCTGGGACATTGGTAACTTCTTGTGAAGTGGCTACTACAGCAGTTCTAAAACTGGGGCTTAAAGAATGGTCACCTTTGGAAAGGCAGATTGTGTTTTTTTGATTCCTGTCAGAATCCTGAGCACATTCTAAAAAATATCTGTGTGCCTTGAAAGGAAGTGAGGCTGGGCTTAGAATTCAGAAATATTCAAATAGCATGAATGCAAATAGAAGAATACTCAGCTAAAACTTCCAGTGCTCATGTATCAAGCTAGATGTGTTTTGTATTTTGAATTTTAGGAATCCGATCATGGGACACGAACTTGGTCGAATGCAACTTGGATCAAGAACTGAAACTTTTTGTGTCTCGCCATTCAGCGCGATTCTCTCCTGATGTTCGAGGTGAGTTTAAGAGCACAACTAGTAAATTACACTCTGAAATTGCCTGGCCCATTAGTTTTAGGGACTTTTTAAAGATAAGAAAACTTGCTTTTTGATTGAACAGTTTCTTCATGTAGCACCAATCCAGTAGTCCCAGAGACTGAAGCTTTTTATAGTTGGTAGAGTACACACATAAAAATAGCCGGGAAGGTTAGCTCTATAGTTTGACAGAGCCAGAACTGATGTCACAGCTGTTGCACAAATGCAGCTCAAACCCTGTCTTTCTTCCCAAAGGACTTGGACTTTTCTCTTTCTTGGTATGAGAAGCTGAGTTATGGTGAGTCTGCCTTCATTCACAGGAGCTTTCTTTGGCTTGTATGAGGCAATCGGAAATTTATAGGGTTAATAACACTAAATCTCTTTTGCTGCCTTTTTTTCAAGCCCATTCTTCCTTTAGAGGATTCATTCAATAAAGCAAAACATTTGTTTTCCAATTTTGTGAAGTATAAAATTTGGGTTTGTTCTGGTTTCCTGAGAATCAAGTGTTTGGTAAGTTTTCTAAGATCTCATTACTCATAATACAAATGCTGAGTGAGTATGATGAGTTTAATGAGGTTTTTTCATGCAAAAATGTATTATCTTCTCAGAGAAGTAGCAGTTTCTGTCATTGATGAAATCATTGTGGCCTTGTGCATGTGGAGTACTGATGTGTGTCAAAAATTCCAGGTTCAGGGATATCTCTCATGTGTGGTGAAAAAGAGCTGTGAAATTTTGTATTAGGCCACTGCGTCACCTGACTGAGGTCAATCGTTATACATTGTTGACAAAGAGATCCTGATGCCTTGCTAGCATCACAGCATTGATGTGTTGGTTTTGAATAATGTACAAAAATGCCTTGTGTAACTTATTTTTTCTTCTTGCAGCACATGTTAAAGCAGTTTTTCTGTATCTCCCCATATCTGTAGACAATAAAGCACTGCCAGAGTTAAGAAAAAATTATATACATCTGTAATTGTTCCTCTGATTTGAAAATCACCATAACTAATACAGCAATACACAGCATGAAGATTTTTGAGTCAAGACATGTAGCTCCTTATTTACGTGGAAGTAAACTCAGGCCTAGAATATATGTCTTTCATTTCATTTTAAATGTCATTAAGCCAATTCCACTTCTCAGTGACACTTGTTGCTTTGCTTTACAGAGAGGGAATTTATCTTTAAGGAGTGCAAAATGCCATGTATCCCATTTTTAACATGTATGTGGTTTTTTTTTAAAAAACTTCAGGCAGACAAGAAGATCCTATGTTTCTCCTGTAGCAAAAACATTACAGGACTCCTAGTATTTTTACTGTCTCTTTTAGGTTATATATTCTAATACCCCTGTATGAATTAAAATAAAGCAAATGCTGTACTTTCATATTATCATATGAAATAAGATAAGATTGTGCACCCCTTTGTAGCAGCAAGAATGTGGAATTGTTTAGGAGTTTTCCTCTAGCAATTGTATTTTTGATTGATTTTTTTTTTTTTTCCATGTTTGTCTAGACTTTCCTGTTTAGGGAATTGTGTTGAATTCCAGCTTAATTGCATGTGACTGGAATTCATCAACATCTCTGACAAGCAGAAATGAATGTGGTTTTCACCACTGCGCAATTTTTAAACAATAAACTGCCAAAATCTGTGTTTAAAGAGCATTAAGGGAGCCTGAAAGTTGAATAAAGGCAATATCAAGGCATAAAGCTATCCCTTTTGACCAACTTCTTGTGTGAAATTTTGTGGAGATGCCCATCTATGCCTCCAGAATCCCATTGTACAGATCAGAGAATTATTTTAGTTTCTTTCTGCTGTTCTCTGATACTGAATTCTGCATGAGGCTCCTTTGTATCCTCTCTGTTTGGCAGAGAGAAGGCTTTTTTGTTGCCATTTTTTGGATAAGATTTCAGAACGTTTAATATCTGTTACAGCACCCAAATATTAGTTTTGGGTGTTCAGCCACTGAAAGGGTAGATTTTGATACTAAAGAGATGATTGTAAGTATATATTCCTTTATGGTCCCAAACTCAAAAATGGAATTTACGTAACTAGGTGACTTTTTGTCCAAGGGGAGTATTCATCCAAGGTGATGGGGTTGTCTGTGGAATGTAATTAAACAACCTTTTTTTTCAGCCTTTTGAGTCTGAAGTCTCTGTGCAAATCGCATGTAGGGACAGTATACTCTTGAGGAAGGCTCTTGGTGTAGTCGGGTCCAACTGCTGGCTGACTGACTGAAGTCTGTTTGATTATTAAGTTTAATTATGGTAATAGCAGTGCTGGCTCAGGACATGCGTGTGTGCTTCTTGTAACAGCTTGAGGATATGCACAGCAGCAATGTGAAGGGTAGGAATCTTTCTCTGAAAGGAAGCTTGGAGGACGTGGGGCCAATCCTGTCCCATGCCACACACCTGTGATGTTGAAGGAAAGACATGAAAGAGATTGTCTGTCAAAGCATTCATGCATTTTCACTTAAAGAATTTAAGGTCTAATCCTTCTCCCTGTGTAATGAATAGCAATGTACATACTGGTACTGCAGGGATCATGACTAGATCCCAATACTCTTCTTGTGTTCTTTTCCAGGGGATGGGCATTTGTGCATATTGTATTCGGCTGTTCTGCAATTTGTGAGTGATTTAGTATTCCTGAAAAATAAGATTCAGAATGGAAATGCCAGTGGATCTTTTCTGCTACCTTGTAAAACAGCTGAGTTAGCAGACTCCTTAATAATAACAGATCTTGGAGAGATGATATTGCCAGGTGCTGGTGAAAAATGAGTAACACCAGTAATTAACTGGTTGCCAAGACAACAGGCAACTTGACTTTAAAGGGGTTCTCCAGTGGTGCCTCTGTTTTCTTTGTCATGTATTGATAACTTCCATCTTATGATAATATTGAAAGGACAAAAAATTGCAAACAATGTACAAGCTGGTAAAGGAACTGTGCATCTGGTAGTGAGGCAGAACAAGTGGAGAGTCTTGGAAACAGCTCATTTGAAATTGCAGCTGTACCTACCAATCTTTGCTTAATTATCAAGAAAGTTTCAGCTGCATAAAGCAGCTCCACAAAAGACTATGTTTCTGGGTGGGGGAGGGTGAAGCCATTGATGGCTTTTCTGTAAGACTTTTACGCTGCTGTTTTATCCCCCAGTTTCCACCTGGGGACACTTAACTGATACATTGGTCCATATTCAAGCCCTTGGCTAGATAAAATCCATTTTATTTAAATGGCTGTTCACCCCCAACCTTCTAATAAATACTGCTCAAGCTATGCACTGTGATTCCTTTGTACTTTTTTCTGTGGTTATCAAGAACATATATATGTGTTTTCTATCTGAATAGTACCAGGAGGCCTCCAGTTGCCCATTAGTGCAGACACCAACTGTGGACTTACATGAGTCCTTCCTTACCTGTGCCAAAGACTTTGTTATTGCCAGTCTGCCTGCAGCCAGAGGGGACCTTGGCAAAGTGCAAGACATGTTTGAATTCCTCTTGGCAGCTGCCTGCAGCAGCAGCACCAGCTTGCCTTTTTCAGGCGTCCTAAAAAGTCTTTCCTCTGGGATACTGTCATTATTCCAAAAAACCTTAACAACTTCCCTTCTGAAAGTTACCATTTCAAAAGTTACTGTTTAGGACTGCTGATAACCTGTGGAGAATTTTTGGATCTGGGAATTTTGGTCATCAATGTGCACAACTCCATACTTTGACGAAGTGGTGTTTAGTCCTATTTCCTTTGTCAAAGCAGATCTAAACCCAGTTATCATCACACCTAGTAGCTTGCCATGTGAACTAATGGAGTCACTGATAAAATCCTGAATGGCATGGGTTTAGTGCTGATTTACTTGAAAACTGCTGTTCATTAAAATTCCTCAAATCCGAGTACATAGGTATTTGAGCCAAACCTATCGTTTAAAATGAAAGAGAGGGAAAAGAGACAGGAAGTTAAGACCGGATTTCTCAGGCACTAACAATGTGCCATAACTGTGTAGGAATTAATTTTGCTGAAGATATCAGGTAGTCTGATACGCACATTTAGGGACATGCTACAAATATGATTCTTCAGATATTGAGAGGCTGTGATTATAGCTGGAGTATCTGTTTAGAGTGGAGTAATTCTAGTGTGTTGTATGTTTGGAGAGGTTAATTTTAGTTGGTTATGAGACTTGCTTTGTGTCTCAAAGTATTTGCGCATTGCAAGAAAGAAAATGGAGGCAGACTAGGACTTGAAAAGGTAATTGAGCTGACTCATGCTGCAGCGGCTGCGAGCGGTGTCCCTGCAGGGTCACCTGCAGCTGCCAGTGGTCCAGGGCTGCAGCCCTGGCCCTGCCCAGCAGCATGAGCACAGGAGCCCCTGCATCCTGGTGAAGGATCTTGATGGAAGCACATGCACTAGACTGCTTGTGAGCTTTTTTTGGGGGAATGCTAGGATTTTGATGGTTCAGGAGAGGATTACAGTGCAATAGCTTATGTGTTTGAATACAAGAATTGTCAAAGCCTTCTTTTCTTAGTACTATTTAAAATTCCAGAGATGGGCTAATAAGTTACTTTATCATCTTTTTTCAGTAAGTAAGGTATTGCACTTATGTGACAATCAATCTGGCATTGACTTCCATTTTTGCTTTTTTTAGGAAAGATCTCACAGAAAATTAGCATGAATTTGCATTGCTCCCAAAACACCAATACCTGCTGATGCTAAGCTGTTAGTGTGAATCATTAAAGTTAGTGAGAGGTTATTTTTAAATGCTTTGTATCACAGGTATATATAATAAGTTCAGTGGTTTTAGAATAGCCCATGTTATAAGGGAACAGGTTTTGACTTGTGTGAAGCAGCTACCAGAGGCACGGGATTAAGTTAGTTATGAATAGTGATAGAATTTTAACCACATTATGAAATTTGAATCCCCATTCCTCCTTATTTGAATGAAAATTAAGCATATCTAATGGTATATTCACAAAGGTTATTTTGCTAAGAGTTATCTTACAGAATTACAATTCTTAATTTGTCACCTGTGAGATTCCTCAATATTTTTTGTGATATTTTGTCTGTGTGGGTTTTCTGAAATGGAAGACGTCAATAATATTTTATTTTTGACCCCTGGCCAGTATCATTTACATATGATCTACCTCTCATCTCTTGCATCATGGATTTATAATAAAAATGTAACCAGAATATCACTGCCACTTTTTAAATCTAATTTCTCTTTGTCATGTGCAACATTTTTGTCAGATGTGTGTTTTTCTTAATTTGGTTAAGACTTACATACTTGACTTGTCTGAATTTTCTGTTACTTTCTTATCTAGCACATCAGTTGCTTGAGAGAAACATGAAATGTTTTAATTTGACTTTATAATGAGAAGCAACTTGATCCAAAGGCCACTGAAATAATTTGATTGGATTTTGGATTAGAGAAAATACTATCTAGTATTTTGAAGGTAGAACCAAGACCAAAATACCACGTAATGAGCGAAAAAGTGACCATTTAGTCTTCTTTCTTGGAAGACAAAAATGTTACTTTATTTGCATTGAATTGCCTACCACTATATTCAGAAATATAACCAGACCCAAGTGAGAAGAGTTGAAACACTCCTTCTTTCCAGACTGCATGGAATGGGGAACTCATGTTAATTCTCATTGCCAGCTGTAGAATGAGAGTTGCCGCTGTGGCTACTGCGATCAACCTTGCAACAGCGTGAAGAGCTCCGGCTGTCATCTGCCTTGTAGAGACAGATATAAGAGGTGCATCCATGCTGGCTGCAAATCCATGACATCCTGACTGCACACTGCCAGGAGTATCCCACAGTGCCTCACAGTCCCTGTGAGTGAGTAGGGGAGTTAAGTACTGCAGTCAGTAATAGTCACAAATAGAAAGGTGGATAGTATTGTAACAAAAGTGCATGTTTTTCCATCAACCCCCAGATGCCCCACCAAAAATACAAAATGTTTATTTTGGGCTTGCTGGTGGTAATCTGTTCCTAGTGCTGAGACGAAAAGCAGTGCTCCTGGTGACCTGGATTTGCAGAATTTAATCTGTTTATGATTCAAAACTAGCTGCTGATACAATAGGAAATTAAGTGTAAAAAATTGTATTAAAAATAATAACAAAGAACTTGTGTGAATTTCCATATTGCTTTGGTGTTGCAGTTTTATGTATTTTAGTATTGAAAACTTGTCTGTAATGGTGAGATGGGTCATTGTCCTGTGTCCCTATGCCCCCGTCTCCTGCATAGCTGTGTGTGGGACATTATGCCCATCTGGAACTCTGGAAAGCTTGGGGTTTTATTTAAAACAAGCAATCAAAATAAAACCCAGAAGAACCCCTCAATACCAAACAAAAAAAACCTCTTGTAACAAGATTAGCTATATTCTTAAACTGTATAATCTCTGAGTGATTCTGAGGGGCTATGGAGGCTTTCACCTGGAAGTCATCTTGCCACTGCCAAAGGCTGCCTTTGGAAGCTGGACCAGTATTTTAGGAATTGTAGCTCTTCTGGAGAAAAGACTGATCCGAGCTTTGGCTCCCATGTCCTGAGTCACAAATAGGCTTTCCTAGGTCTTGTAAGCTGTTTATGGTGGATTGAGCATCTCCCCTACCCCTGAAAGACTGGAAAGTGCAAAAATAAGAAAAGTCATAGGTCCAGATGAAGGTGAATTAATAGGTGTAGCAAAAAATGACAAAATCAAAGTAACAACTAAAGCCAAAACCTAACCAACAAGCACAGTGAAGGAAAGCGCACAGCACCTGACACAGGCAGATTCTGAACAGCTCCCACTTTAGTAATTAAAAACCCCACCTTCTTCCTCTGCTGTAGCTTTTGTTGCTGAGCATGATGTTACATAGTGGTGTTTGTGTTCAAGTCACTTTTTTTTTTGCTGACACCATTGTTGAACTTCTAGAAATAAAGGGAATGGAGTTTGACAGAGCCTTAAGAGACTCCAACTGCAGGAGCCTTGCTTCTGATCTTAAGGCTTGGGAACAGGAGCACACATCCTGTCAGGGGTATTATGGCCCTCCAGCATACTTTCTTCACCTCAGACTGTGTCCTGTAGTTTTCTTGGTCTTCTAGAACTTGCACAGCACTTAAACAAATTTAAAAAAAAACTATTTTCATGTGGCCAGTACTTTAAATAGATACAGAAGGCAAGCCTTCAGGAGTATCTCAGGATAGGATTTAATGCTTGTCGCAAAATTTAATGGCATTGCTCATAATAATTTGTATAGTGCTATTGATTTCTTCAAACCTATCATTATTAGCTGCAAATCTCAAATTCTGTAAGATCATTAGGCATGGAAGATTAAAATATTTTTCAATACTAATTAGGCTTTTGTACATTTACCAGTTCCAAGCAACTTCACAAATTTTATCTTCCTGTCCATTGTTTCAATTCCATTTTTATGTTTCAATCAACTGTCTGTCTATCTATCTCTCTATCTGTCTATCTAAGACGTACATGAACTTACATGAGGTTGTTTTTTATTGTGTCCTACAGTGTGAATTACTGAATCAAATCAAAACCCTGTTACCTTTCAATATGACACGTGAAAGACAACAAAGTTACCCAAAAGAAATCCAAATGGAGATGGCATATTACTTATGTGACCCCTTAAAAAGTAGGGATGGGCATCTTTGATCATAGCACCGTCTCAACTGCCTAAATAGTTTGGCTTCACCAATTTATTCCTGAAGACTCCATAGTAAGAATAATTGCTCTGTACCTAACAACCCTCTGTACCTATTAAAGCCTATAATTATAACAAGAATCACATTTTGTCTTCAGCTTTGGTGGGGTAGTGTCACTGTATGTCAAGCAGGGGATTATCATGTGAAAGGAGACTTTGCCAACATTCCCATTTTGTGATGAATACCAGGACCTGATAGTATTAATCTGTTAGGAGCAGTTGAGTGGGAGAAACCCATTTACTGGGTTGTGCTAAGGGGTGTGGGTTGTGGGTTCTCCACAACCATTTATAGACAGTAATCACAGGAGGGAGATGATACAAAACATTCAAATTTCCTTAAACAGTATAGACTTACTATTCAGCCTATTGAACTTTATAATACAACCATGCATTAGACCCCTACTTACCTAAAAAGTAGGGATCTTTTCTAAGTAGGGATTTCTGGACTGTTTCATGGCCTGTGTGCTCCCTTTGTAATTAAATTGCTTTAAATTGAAAGCAAATTCTGGGCCAAGGAATAAGCTTCTTGCAGAGAATCTGGAAAACATGTACACATTTACTTTATTTTATGTGTGTGTATTTTTTTGAGTTTCACACAGCATGTTACATTATTGCAGAGTTGATGCTTCTCTGGCATTCAGCCCATTCCTAACTGGAGTCTGTTTCCGTGCTGGTGTTGGAGACGGCTGGGCATCTATGAAATTACCCATGTCCTCATATACCTGTCAGGCATTCCTAGAGTGCTCAAAGAATCAAATGAGTTTTTAACACGGTGTCTACTGCTCTACGGGGCAACAGTAACATGGTGTATTCTGTGTGGTATATTGAGGGGAATATTCCAATCCTGGCAGAATTAACACATTTTCCCTTCTTGTCTTGACTTTTAGTCACAAAAAAAAACTCCTCAGGGACGATGTTAAAAGAAGGGCCTACCCAGGAATCTGTTTCACAACTGGAAGGGAAAGAGTGGTGGTACAAGGCAGCCCTGTGTAGAGCTACCTAGACAGCTGCAGATGAGCTGGTACTCTACTGAGTGCAGCCCCAGAGTTCAGTCCCTCGGAGAAGAATGAGCTCACCAGTGATGGCCTCTCAGAACACCCATTGGGAGAGTCTCACCACACCAGCATTTAGTTTCTACTGCCTTGTCTCAGAGATAGCTTTGGTATACCTGCAAGGACAATTTTTGCATGGATGAAGCATAGATCAAAGGCTTTATTCTGTAACACTAACATTTAAAACTGCTTTTCCTGTTTTCCTGTTTTGTTTTTTTTTTTTTATTTCTTGAGCTTACTTTAAGCTTTGTATTCTGTTCCCTTCTTACCTGAAATGGGTGACATGCTGAGTTTTCATATTAGCAGGTGTTTTCAAGACTTCAGAGAAGCTTGTGTTCATCTAGATGACACTTTTCTTCCTTTAGCCATGGTGTTCCTCCTGGGGTCTTCTTATGTCAGAGTAAGTCATGGCAACGTAGTGGTAAAATGTGAATGGAATCTTGTCAGTATTGGATTTTCCAGGCTTGCTGCCTTTCTTGGAGCCACACTACAACTGACAATAAATATATGTTTACTTTCTAAGAGATGAGTTTAGGAAAAGCGGTGGTGAGGGATGACTCTGTTCACAAATCATATTTTATCATTTTTAAATTTTATTTCTGGCTTCCCTCCGCTGTTAAGTATGTTGGAATTGACATCTGTCACTTGCAACTTTTTTGCTGGTCTTACTTTTAAGCAGATGGACATCTGTCAGTGATTTTTAATTTAATCTAAGCAACAATCAGATTTATTTAGACCAAAGGCCTTGCTGACCCCCACTAAATCTTACTCCCTGTACAATCCCATGTTTCTGACTCAGCTGAAAAGATGAGACATTCTCAGAAAACACTAGGGCAATATTAGACCAGTTGTTTTTTGTTAGATAGTTTAGATAACTTGGTTGGTTGTTGGCTGTGGAACTGTACACAATAAAACATTGTATCAATAATTACTGAGGGGGAAAAAAAAGATAAGGAAAAGATGTTTTCAACCTAGCAGGGACAGTTCTGAAACCAGCAGAGATGTGGCTTCTGTGGATCTGCCTTGCTGTAGTCCTATGACAACAGTCACTGTTTTTTAAGTGGAGCTGCCAGACAGATATTGTCCACTATTTATGATCAAATCACAAACGGGCCACATAAAGCTTGGAATCACAGTTGCTACAGCTGAGGACATGATAACAAATTCACTGCTGAGTTTGATTTTTTTTTTTCCAATTTTTAGTGTAGAGGTTTAGACTCTCAATATTCTCACCAAATTAATAAAATTTTGAGAGCTATTTTTGAGATCCTGTGAAACAGGAGAACCACAGAATCATAGAACTTGATGAGTCGGAAGGAAACCACAAGGATTGTTGAGTCCAACTCCTGGCCCTGCCCAGGACATGCCAAGAATCACACCATGTGCCTGAGTGCATTGTCCAAATGCTTTTTGAACTCTGTCAAGGCTGGTGCTGTGACCGCTTCCCTGGGGAGTCTGTTCCAGTGCCCAACCACCCTCTGGGTGAAAAGCCTTTTCCTGATACCCAGTCTAAACCTCTCCTGACTTGGCTTCGTGCCGCTTCCTTGAGTCCTGTCACTGGTCATGAGAGTAAAGAGATCAGGACCTGCCCCTCCACTTCCCCTTGTGAGGATGCTGAAGACCACAATGAGGTCTCCTGTCAGTCTCCTCCAGGCTGAACAGACCGAGTGTCCTCAGTTGCTCCTCTTTTGGCTTCCCCTCCAGAAGAACAGGAAAGTATAAGCAATCTCAGTCTTTCGACTCCATTTGTATTTCCTCATTATTCATGATGTCTTTTAAATTGTTATTACTTTCAAATTTAGTCTTTTCCAGTTCAAAATTAAGGAATAATACTCTTCTTCTGATTCAAAATCCATTCCCACCAACGTTTCTACATAAAATTCATCGTATCATGCAGCTAAAGCTACTTTATTGAAATCTTCAAATGAGCAGTAAAAAAAAAAAAGTCAAACAAACCAACCCAAACCAAACAAATGACAATCTGCATCACATTTCTTAACATTTCCCTTTTTTGAAAGTTGCTTGACAAGTAATTATGCTCCCTCATGCTGCTTTTGCCAGCAGATGGCATTCTCAGTGCCCATGCTCACTGCCATGCAGTAAATGACCACATTCTAAAGTCAGTATTACAGAACTTCTGTACTGCTTTTAGGTCTTAGTTCTTAATGTGAGACATATGTTTCTGTTTTGCTCTGAGATCTTGCTTGGAGTTTAAATTTTGGAGACTTCAGCACTGTTGATTGAAAAGGATGACTCCCTCAATGTGAAATGGGTTCAGCAGACTTCAGATCTCTCACTGTCAATGGAGGAAAAACAGAGCATAGCTCATGCAGGTCAAGAACTTTCTCAGGTTGAAGACCAAAGACAGTGATCATTTCATGAAAATGCTTAACATAATTCTGCAGAGCTAGTAGGGAGAAAAGCAAGATCATTACACATAGAGCTAGATTTGTGCATAAATTAACACATCTCTAGATACAGATAAGAAAATCAGCCTTGCAGATCATGTATTCTCTGTATTTTCTGGATATCTCCTGTAGACCTGAGCTTCTCCTGTTTAGAAACCACAATATAAACCATGCCAAGACCTAGAGTAGGGCCTCTCTCTCTTAGAGTACAGCATGAAGTAAAAGACCTGAGACCTAAGCAAGTAGAGTCTGACTCACTTGTCAAGTTTAGTATATCTCAGGTTTTTTCCCCTGTCTCACTCTATGTTATGACTGTCTGTTAGGAATAAATGAGTGTGGTAGCAGGCAGTTTTGACAAAACAGTTCAGTATTGTCTGTCTAAAAATACTTGCATGTGTTCATACATGATAAGTCCCAGTGTGGCATTTTTCCTTTCTCAGAGATGTAAAAAAAATCAGTTCTTTTAAGTGACTGTAGAATACATGATATATCATAAATCAAGAGACCTGAAGTTTACTTCTTCATTTTGCCCCTGAACTCTGTGAAGACCAACTATAGCAGTCGTGCTCAGATGCTGTGGACAACCCATGATCTGGATTATTCAATTGCAGTAATGTAATGGCATTTAATTCTTTTTGTCTTGCTTCAGCTTTCCATCAAGGCCAAGTGTGCCAGTAGAGAATCTGATGTCAGTGATTTATGCAGTGTGATCTTCATTAAAATTCAAAATGAAGCCACCAAGTCTCTTCAAGTAAGCTAGTAAGCTACTAGCCAGATGTTAATGTAAACACTAAAGGGATCACTCAAATTGATTTGAAAATAACAGTAATAAAGATGAAAAGCTGAGATTAGCCAAATTGTATAACTCCTTCAGATTTCTGAGCTATATTAAAAAAAAGAACACGAGGACCTTTTTATTAAACAGCACCTGCATACATCTGCATGGGCAAAATCTCTTCATATATGCAAATACCAGTAAATGGACAATCAAATACTTTTCATCTCATTTAATTGTGGTGGAGTAGCAGGACTCTGGATGCTTACTGAAAGCAGCTGTTTGTTACCACTTATTTTTAAAAAACACAACCCAAACAACAAACAAAATACCAGAAGATGCCCAAAGCCATAGCCAGCAGTTTATCTTGCATTGTGATTACTGAAAGACACTTCAACAAATTCTGCTTTGAATGAATGTAAATTACGAGGAATTTTACTGAAAACAGACAGGTCTCTCCTCTCTACCCTGTTACGTGTTAGGGCAGCATTGGAGCACTGTTGAAGAACTAAAATTTGTAGATCCCGTCTGTAGAGAGTTTGACAGAAATGGTGTGGGAACTGTGGTTTGTAACAGGTTTCTACATACAGTAACATGTAACAAGGCTGTGTTGCTGTGGCACTGCTTCAACTCAAGCATAGCAATTCTTTTCGGTGGTTTCCTTGAAAGTCTGCATGGTGCTGGAGTTGGCAATAGATTGACTTCCATTAGATTTAAACCTCTCTAGGAAGCTGAGTGTCTCCACAAAGTGTAAGCCAAGCTGGTGAAATCCTGCCTTCCATCTTTACCAAAGCTCCTTGTCAAGTGGGAGTGAAATGCTTTCAAGTGCTGCTGCAGGGCTGTGGTAGTATGTGTTTTGTGATTGCTAAAACATTTCTGCCAGTCATAAATCTAGGAATTCTTATAAGGTGAAAGTTAAAATGTCATGGGAAAATGAAGTAAATGACATTTTGATTACCCTTCCAAGTCTGGCTTAGTGACTGACACAACCTTCAAATCTTGAGGAAAGAAAGAGAAGTGACAAGGAGTAGTTTGTTTTTTGCCTTTTGTCACCTCTGCTGTGCCACACACACCCCCCCCCCCCCCCCCCCCCCGCATGGCTGCGGGTTAATTAGAAGAATTTGAGGCTGAGCATGTGGAAGGGAATTTAAATTGCATCTGTATGGATTATGATCTGGTGGAGTTCATTAACATGCAGGCACAGTTTCTGTGCCTTTCTTCCTTTCCCAGAGCTTGCAACTTCTAGGCATTTCCACACTCCCTTAGATCTGTTGTGCCTTATGGGCCTGGCCCGCATTTTCATATTAACACAGTTTAATTAGACAAGGAGAGATTGCTGTGACACCAGAATGATCTATGGCTATGATAGATCAATATTTATTACAGAATTTTTTTTTCAAATGAATGTCTGCCGTGTTGCACAGGTTTGCTCATTCGGAGGCCCTGGAGCCATTTAAGTAACAATTAAATCCTCTCTGGTGTGAAGTGGAATATTAAAAAGGATTAACACTGACTGACCATGTATTCTCTCTAGTTTCATCTGCATTCCTATGCTTTGCTATTCCTGTCTGGAATGTAGGTTTGATAGAGGGATTTGGGTTCAGAGACCGCTGCCCATTCCTTGCAGCAGTGTAGAGCCTGGTGAGAGGATGTCAGATGGGTCACGGCATTGGCTAAAAGTTATCAAGCCCAAGTGAAAATATGTAGCTGTAGAGCAATTTGCAACCACTGCGCTAGGAAGAAGTTTCTATGCCTTAATTCCATTAAATTATCCAAATTTGATGTGAAAGGTGAGTATGACATGGTCTAGTATGTCATGTGAAAAATTATGTGAGTGGCCAGGTTTACAGAGGCCATCCAGTATGCCACATGAGGAGCCCTTGCACGACCAAGTCATTGTTGATTTTCTTTTTGTGACTTTTCTTTACAAATTAATTTTAATGTTCTCTACCAGGGAAGCAGTTTTCCCTTTTGGGATGATCTTGGAACAGTATGCAAATTCTGCTCATTTTTGAACATTCACAAAGGTTTTGAAATAGAAGTGAAAAATCAGAACTTTTTAACAGAAAAAGTCAGAGTGAAAGACTTAATGTTTAGTGCATTTTCCTTATGTATGGCTTTATTTAATGTATGTTTGTAATAGCATATATTATAAATACCTCTGTTATTAAATTCGCATTTCTCAGGTTAATGTGCTATGAACTACACAGTAATGTAACTTTGTGGAAGTGTAGCCATCTCCAAAAAATACAGTAAAGACCACAATTACAAAGTTTAAAAGTATGCTCAAACTGGCAGATACATCTGATTTGACTAGTTCAGCATAAATGAATCTCTTTTATCTGCTGGAGTCTTCAAATATAAACTGAATTTGTAGCAAGTTTTGTATGTAAAATTGCTCCTTTTGGAAATATCAGAATTTTGCACTTGATCCCAATGAAGGCAGGGTCAACCCCTCCATTGTTTGTTTATCTTCTCCATAGGTAAGTATATTTTGCTTAAGCTAAGAAAGAATACCTGTGCACCTGTACAACTTAAAACTATCATCAGTCATAGGTCCGTTCACTGGCATCTAGTAAGTGTTCTCCTTTTAGTGTAATTCCCTTAGAAAATTAAGTGTGCCAAACTTAAAATATATCACAGTTCATACAGAAAAAATTAAAGTACTGCAATTCTGCATACATGACAACAAAAGCTTACAGTGGAAATCTAAAGGCAACGTTTATATTTCTTTTGTCAAGAGAAAATATTAAAAGTCATGAGATTTCTATTGCCCAAGAAGGAGAAAATAAATACTGTGTTGTTTTAATCTTTGGGGGAAAAAATGCAACTATGTTGTTATCATGTTCCTTAAGCATCTCCCTGTGTTGTTTTTTTCAAATGATGAGGATGATTCTAGAAGTGTACTTGAATTGTGTTCATTTAATACTGGGAGGGTTAAATGTCTCACCAGTGCCAACACTTTGTCATTATAATGAAGTACAATTCACAAGTGCCTGTAATTACACAGTCTGTGCACAATCAGCAAGATTTCTAAAGGGAGTCTTCCACATCTAAAATAACACTTTCTTCATTTCATAGTCTTAATTTCACCTGACATTTTGCCAGCCAGGGCACAAACTTTCTGTAGGAAGCAGGAGAATATCCCATGTCTCCTTTAGACAAAAAAAGGTAGAAAACTAAGTTATTATAAATCTCCTTCTAATTATGTTACTGAAATACTACATCATGTAGATTGACCTGCTGTAGATGTTAAATATTCCTTTTATTGTTTCAGCAATTTGCTCTATTTGTTATGCATGAAAAATGGTTTTGGTAACCCATGTTGATCATACTTGCTAATGAACCAATGCCTACAATTACTGCACTTAAGCACATATCTTCAGAACATACAATGTTAGAAGGTTGCTAATGAGCTCAACAGTTGCTGAAGACACTAATTAATTTAATCAGGATTATTTTGCCTGCCAAAGCATAGGAGGATGGATGCTGCCACTGAAAAATGCTGGAGCATTTAACCCGTGGCTGTGTATTTAAAGAAAAAATTGGTTGTCTGTCTGTTTCAGAAACACTGGTAATGCAAAATGTTATCTTAGTTATAAAGGCAGTAGATATTTACTGCCTTACTCAGATCAATTTATTATGAAGCAGCATGACACTTTGTACTGTGAATCTTAATAATACCCAGAGGCCTTCACATAAAAATTGCTCATTTAATTTTCACTGGATTACTTTTCCCATTTAAACAACAATAATAATGTGACGTGCAGAGCTCAAATAACTTGCAAGGGTCCTTTCCCAATATTCTTAACCTAATTTTGAAATATTAATCTCTTTAAAATGCAGCTTCAAATTTCAAAGATCAATTTAATTTTTTTTTTGTTGGCCTTATGTGGAAAGCTGAATATTGTTATTAATTCTCTTAGTCCAGCCAAAGCAGTGTCCTTATCACCAAAGGATATAGGATGTTTTTTGAAGAAAAACTTGAATCCAGCAGCTTGAAAGAAAGAGGGCAGTAAGCACAACTTGAGCTAGATCAGTGATTTCCATTGTCAAAAAATAGGGACCCAGCATAACACTTAGCTCTGTGTGGCTGGAAACCAGACATGTAAAAGATGTGCTTTGTGATTGAGATGGATATTGCTAATGGAATTGCCTGTGAGAGCATTGTCTGCCAGAAAATGAATAGATGAGCTCTAGCACAGCCTCTCAGGCTGCAGACACCATGCTCTAAGGCAGAGTAGGAGTGTTAGTGACAGCAGTTCTCAGGGGAGGAACGATAGACACTGTGGAATATATCAAGGTGGAGATCAGTGATAAACAGACAGACTAGATGGCTTTTACTCACCTTCTATGCAATCTCTGGATGTCGCCTTTGGCTATAAAAGAATAAAATGGCAGAAATTTACTGTTATATCATTCATTTCTACTTGGGCTGAAAGAATGTCCTTCAGTTCCTTAAGATTTAATTATGTCCAGTTTTTGTGGCTGCTGCTGGAAGAAACCTAGAAGAGGGAGAGAGGCACTTTTTTTTCCTTTCCCCTTCATTTTCTACCTTTTTCTGTGTTCTTTCCATCAAAATGCCCCCAGGCACCAATCCATGGGTCTGGAGCTGTGGTCTGCTCAGAGCTCTTAAATCTTCTGATGGGCTTAAGCAGTGAGTGAGAGTGGCTGTCCCCCTCAATGGGGATAGCCAGGGACTCCCTCAGTTTTCACAGCTACCAGCTGCTTCCGTGCTCTCGCAGTGAGAAGTGCAGAACACAGAAGCCAGAGTAGACACAGGCATTAACATGAGAACCAAGTTTGCCCACTACTTCTCTGCATTTTCTGATTAGAAATCATCCACGTAAGGCTGAAAGAAAAGATCTCCAGAATCACTCTGGGTGTTGCAAAAAAAGCTTGGATTTGTTTATTGTACAGCTTTGTTTTGAGATAGCTTTTAGAAGAAGACCACCACAAAGTGCTGGACTTGGTAAATCCATCCACCCTGCAGCCAGCCCTAGAAGAAAATTGGTCTCATGCTGACTGAGAGAGGAGGAGGAGCAGGTGGTGGGGGAGACTAGAGGAAACTTTATTTTCCCTGGTGTTACTTGAAGGTTCACTGAAGGGGAAATAGCAAAAATATTAATATTAATAGCAAAAATATTTTGTTGGTTATATCAAAGTGCAGTGAAACTAGTATTGCCTTAATTTTATTTTTTTTTTTAATTAGTAAAAAAGTTCAATCTAGACCATTAAAAAGCCTGTTATTTTCTTATATCAGCCCAAAGAAAGTCTTACTATCTCCAAAGTGATATATTTTTCCCCTGGAGGCAATATTTATTAACAGCCTATGTTGAAATTCAGACCTGGAAATAGCTTTTGTGTTCCCATGAAAAAAAAGAAAAAATAGTTCTTCCCATGAAAAAAAAATACATATATATATATTCTTCATGTTCCATGCCCTCTTCAAACATCATTTTTAGGTTAATCAGTACTAAAGGAGAATTCTTGCAAAGCTTAAACCTTCAAAATTTTACCAGGTGAGTGGCCCTTCACTAGTCAGACAACCTGTTCAGATGAGTCATCAGCATAAAAATATTTGAGGATAGAGAGAGGTTCATCATTATTGCGTTTCTTTATAGTTGGCTTTGGGGTTTTTTGTTATCTCATTCCTTTGCTAACAGCTCCCTTCTACTGTGTGTACCTGATAACTGGGGATAAATTGCAGCAAATCTTGACATGGTTGCATACTTCAGAACTTTAAATGGTCTGTTTAATTACAAAGAAATCTGCATTTGTTAACAAAGTAATAAAATGCAGAAATATTAAATCAGTCCCCAAGTGGGAGACCATATGTGTGCAGGAATGCTTACTCTACATGAATAGTTAGCAGTTTATATGTGCATCTATAATTTGCATAAATGATACATGGGCCAAAATTGACAAAGACCTTTTTGAAAAATTATTTTAGTATTATATTTTCCTGCTCTTTAATGAAACATGAGAGATGAGAAGACAAGCCTTTAATTTGCACCTTATTTAAACATATTTCCATTCTGAATTTCTGTAGAAAGATGGCTGAGGAAATTTTAATTTATATCAGAGGAGCACATGTGGCGCATGTACAGTCAAATACAACTAGTCAGTGCTGCTGCAAGCCATCATATCTACAGATAATTCTGCTGCTGTGACATCGGTTATATGGCCCATATGGTTATGCAGACCACACTGTAGTGCAGACTGACAGAAATGAAGGAATACACAGGAGCTGACTCCCCCCATGGAGCATCCAGGTGTGCCCTTGTTCTGGATGCATGGGTCAGGGAGTCAGAGAGCCCATGGTGTGTGTTTGACCTCTTGGAAACTCTTGTTCCCTTTCTCACACTTCCTTGGACTTGCTCATTTGTTTATTTTGTTATTCCATGTTTTTTGAGGGTTTCCCATTTAATTAGACTCTAAGCCCATCAGCATAGGAAATACATAATTTTCATAAAAGACTGGATTAATATAAAGGCCAGAACTAGATGATTCACAGGAAAAATTTAAGCTGAGGGAGGTAATTTTAAATGAGACTTTGTGTTTTACCGTATTTATAGAAGAAACAAAAACAATTTGAGGACAAGAAATCTAACTGAAACCCAATGTTTTTGTGAATTTTTATTATTCATTTCAAACAGTACCATAGACTTTTAACTTCCCATACCTTTTTCCTAAGGGAAGCAAATTACTATAGTCAAACCATGAAACACTTAGAACAAGTAGCTTATGAAAAAAAACCCTGAAAATGTCTCAATTGTGTCTGTACTCCTAGGCCATTCCCATGATATGGTTATGACCTATATTTGACAGGTATACTACAAATGATCTTAGACTGTCAGATGAATTCTGAGTAGAAATATAGCCAGATCCCAAGAGAAAATACAAGAGAACATTTTTTTTTTGTCAGGGAATTATATTATGTTTGTATCCATTCTGTCTATTTTCTTTGCCATGAATCCAGATGTTGTCTTACACTTGTTCTTGCTTCACACAGAAAGTAGAGATGGCTGCTCATGATAGGCCTACTTGCAAGCCTTACTTCAACTATTTAATGTATTGTTATAGAAGTTAGCCTGGATTTTTTTAGAAGAATCAAGCAGAAATATGATACTGAGTGAACATAAGATAACAGTGAAAGAAACTGGGCTGATCCTCATCAGATGTGAGCTACACACCCTTCCCCAGCTCTGTTGCCCTTCTCTGGACCTGCTCCAGCACCTCAATGTCTTTCTTACTGTGAAGGGCCCAGAATTGAACACCGGATTTGAGGTGTGGCCTCACCAGTGCCAAGTACAGGGGACAATCCCTGCCCTGGTCCTGCTGGCCACACTGTGGCTGATCCAGGCCAGGATGCCACTGGCCTTCTTGGCCACCTGGGCACACCCTGGCTCATGTTCAGCTGCTGTCACCAGCACCCCCAGGTCCTTCTCCTGTGGGCACTTTCCAGCCACTCTGCCCAGCCTGTGGCACTGCCTGGGGTTGTTGTGACTAAAGAAGAGTACGTGGCAGTTGGTCTTGTTGAACTTGACACCACTGGCCTCAGCACATCAATCCAGACTGTCCAAATCCCTTTGTAGAACTTTTGTACCCTCCAGTGGAGCAAAATTCCCATCCAACCTGGTGTCAGTCCACTCGCCCAGATCAATTACAAAGATATTAAACAGAACTGGCGCCAGTACTCTGCCCTGGGGAACACCACTGGTGACCAACCACCAGCCAGATGTAACTCCATCCACCACTCCCTGGGCCTGGCCATACAGATGATTTTTAGCCAGTGAACAGTGCACCCATCCAAGCTCTGAGCAGACAATTTCTCCAGAAGAATGCTGTGGGAAACGGTGTCAGAAGCTTTACTGAAGTCCAGGAAGACAACATTCACAGCCTTTCCCTCATCCACTAAGTGGGACACTTTGTCATAGAAGATCAAGTTAAACAAGCAGGCCCTGTCTGTAACAAACCCATGCTGGCTGAGCCTGATTCTGTACCTGCTGTATGATGACACTTGAGATAATCTGATGTATGACCTTCCCTGGCACCAAGGTCAGGCTGACAGGCCTATAGTTCCCTGAATACTCCTTATGGCCCTTCTTATAGATGGGCCATTCATTGTCACATTTGTCAACCTCTGATCGACTGAGACCTCCATGGTTACCTACAACTGCCAAAAAATGATGGAAAATGACTGAGTGAGCACTTCCACCAGCTCCCTTTGGGTGTATCCCATCCATACCCATAAGACTTGTGCAGGTCTAAGAAGTGTAGCAGATTGCTGACCATTTCTCCTTGGATTATTAGGGTTTCACTCTGCACCTTATCTCTGTCTTCCAGCTCAGGAGTTTGCATCCTTGAAGGACAGCTGGTCTTGTTATTAATGAAGTACCTGAATCTTTTCCTTACCCTTAGTTGATATGTTTCCCCCCCCCCCATCCAATAAGGGATGGAGATTTTCCTTAGCCCTCTTTTTATTGCTCTTGTATTTATAGAAACATTTTTA
>VZTX01017065.1:0-30594 GCA_013400915.1 Pardalotus punctatus
CCACCCCACAACTGCCCTACAGCCACCTTACAACCTACAACCACCCCACAACTGTCCCTACAGCCACCCCACATCTGCCCTACAGCCACCCCACAACCTACAGCCAACCCACCACTGCCCTACAAAGCTCCTCCAGCCGTC
Organism: Pardalotus punctatus; assembly: GCA_013400915.1. Lineage (NCBI taxonomy): Eukaryota > Metazoa > Chordata > Aves > Passeriformes > Pardalotidae > Pardalotus > Pardalotus punctatus. The sequence continues at coordinate 142 of VZTX01017065.1, forward strand.
CTGGGCCGCAGCTGAGCTGGCAGATGTGAAAAGCCAATGCCCTGTGCTGGTCCCGCTCCCCGAGCGCCGTTCCCACATGGAGAACACGTGGAGGGGGACAGTGCCACAAGGGAGGACAGTGCCACCAGCACCCTCCGGCCATGGCCCCTGTGCCCAATCCCCCGGCAAGGGCCTGGGGGGTTTCTCCCGGGGGGATGCAGCGAGGGGATGCTGCTGACAGATCGAAGGATGTTTTTTCCCAAGAAACAATCCCGACGGAGGTGGGAGAGCAAAGCCATTACCGTGGAGGATGAACTTGGCTCAGTCGCCATGGAAACGCTGGCCGGGACCCGGCACCGCTCGCGTGTGCACGAGGCCCGTTGACCTCACTTAGAATTATTACCTTTAGCCAAATAAAATAATTTGTGTTAATAAAGAGACCATTTTCTCTCGGCTTCCAAGCGAGCCTTCCCCAGAAGGCAGAGTGACTCCTTAATTACACTTTTACTGCAAGGTGATTAATGTTCAATATGTGATACTCCGTTTAAATAAGTCGCTTATTAACACCTTTAATATGTTTTAATTTTTTTTTTTCCCCTTTCCCCCCCTCCTTCCCCCGGCCCTGTGCAGCGCTAGATGGAGCTCTGATATTGGCCATGGGGCTGTGGGGGCACCCATGGGTGAGCCGGACATCTCCTGCAAGGACAAAATGATGGGAGGACGTGAGGGGAAGCCCTGAGCGCCGAGGTCCGGGGGCAGCAGGGTTGGAGTGGGGAGCAGGAGGGGAAATTCAGTTTGCTGGGTGAGCTGTGGCCATGCCCACTCCAGACACCCCCAAAATGCTCCAGCTCTTCCCATCTTTGCAGCCTCATCCCTCTTGTGAGAGCTCGGGGCTGTCCTGGGGTGCATCTGAGTGCTGAGGAAATGGGGGAAATGCCCCCTTTTTGGTCATTCCTCTCTTAGTTCTGGATGTATTTTTGGAGGTGGGTGACAGGCGCTGCTGGCTGGTGTTTCAAAACAGAAAAACATCTCCATGACACTGCTTGAAATGGCCTGTTCCTCCCAATTGCAGCTCAGCTACTAAATGAAAAAAGTAATTTTATTTTATACCCGATTTCTTCCTTTTGGAACTATTTTTATTCATGCAGCAACAGCCGTTTGTAAATACACGTTATTATTTGCCATATAAAGAATGTATTATTCCCAAAATGGGAGCTCACGGAAACAAACCCCTGGCGTTGGTGCAGAGTTTGGGAATGACGCTGGAAGTTTGGAGCCCTGAGAGCACACAGGGAACACGTGGGGGGCAGGAATGCAGCGGGGCACAGCTCCCAACACCTTTTTAAAGAGCTCCATTTGCTGCTACAACGAGCAGGGCTGCTCAGCAGAGGAGAAATGGAAAGACAAACACACCAGGCACGGAATTTCCACGGCACGGGGAGCTGCTGCCTTCCTGCTCGGGCTCCTTTTCATCCTCCAGCTGGGATCTCCGAATTTCTGCTTGGCCCCTGGTCAGAGCTGGGTGGGAAGAGATGCTCCAGCAGCCCCAGGGCCAAACATGACAATTCTGGGCCAAACTGCCAAAAAAGTCACCTCCACGTGGAGGGGTTGACTCCGTTTTCCTCCCTTTCCCCTGCTTTCTGCTGGAAGTGGGGTGAATTATATTGACTATTATATATGGAGAAATATTCTATATATCATGTATAGAGGAATATTGAAGGGAATTTGTTACAGAGCTGCCCTGGCTGCTGCTGGGGGTGTGTGTGTGCTGGGAACCGCTGCAAAGTTAAATAAAATTGCAGAGAAACAAACGATTTCTAAACGAGTTTGTGCCTTAATTCACCCCTGAGAGCACCTGAGGAAGGCCCAGGTTCTCCCAGTTGAGCTTTTCCTCAGGAAACTCCTTCCCCCCAGTCAGGCTTCAGGTTGGGATGGCTGAAGGTTATAAATCCCTGAAATGCAAATTAATTCCTGCATTTTGTTTCCTGCCCTCAGCTCGGAGCCTTCTAGAGGGAATTCCAGGTTTGGTGTTTGCAGGGGTGGGCTCTGCTCCCCTGATTTTATTTCACTGCCTTCCCCTTCTCTTTTTTCCTCTTCTTTTCCTGCAAAAAGACGTTTTACTGGAGGGATACCTCTGAGACCCCAGCTCCAGCTGCTCTCCTTGCCCTGAATTCCTTCACTTTATTAAAATTCTATTAATAGAAAATGCCTTGTAGAGCCCTGGAAGGGAGGTAACACCTCTGGTTTTCTCTTGCTCTGTTTTTATCCAGGGTGGGGGATGCTGCTGGGTTTGGTTTTAGTTCCTCATTTCCTTGGAGTGGTTTGGAAAACGCAAGGACTTGACTTGTGCTCCATCTGTGAGAACACTAAAGGAATATTGGAGGAAATGCTGCTTAGCTGGTGTAAACACTAAGACCCCCATTAATTCTGGGGCTAAATTAGACATTTTCTTAATTGTTTATCCTGCAAGCAGCACTCTGACAGAAAGGCATCAAACCGCACCGCAGGTATTTGGGAGCTCACGGCTCCAGAGGGCTGAGCTATGCATCATCCAGCATCTCCTAATAGTCATCCCTTTCAGGACTAATTCCCCTCGAAAATGAGCTTTTACTGCATTAAATAAAACTTCAGGTAATTCTGAGAATAATATTTCTGGAGTGCTCAGGTGTAGTTGCAAGTGTTTTAGGATTTTCCTTTCTCTCTCATGGAGAATACAGATAAACTGTACTTTCTTAATCTCTGTGTTTTGTGTTAGAGGTGTACAAGCCATAACCAATAGGTCTTTGGGGGTGGATTGTCTTTGGCCAATGGACACTTGTTTATTACTGTGTATAAAAAGAACTTCTTGTAAATAAATCCTTCTTGGAGCCTGTCTGCCTGACCTCTCTACCTGCTTCCACAAATCCCACCAACAACAGAAAAGCAAACCATACTCAGGAGCTGGGGAGGGGCTCCAGCTCAGTCCCCGTGGAGCTGCGGCCGGGGCAGCGCTGGCTGGGCAGGGCTCTGCCCTCGCTGGGTTTTATTTCCCACCCTGGCCCCTTCTGTACCATTCCCTCCTTGCAGCTGTGTATTTTGCTCTGTCTTTGTGTCTGACCTAACTGGGCCTGCTTTTCCTGGGTGTTTGAGCTGGCCAGGTGAGCAGCAGATAAAATGAAGTTTGTCCTGGCTGCGGGGCGCCTGGTGCCGAGCAGGGCTGGGGGATCAGGGATTATCCTGGGTTGGCAGAGACCCACAGGATGGGTGGTGAGAGGAAAGGATTCCTCAGATCAGCACAGCCTTCCCAAAAACACAGAGCAACCTTTAGGGGTACCCCGTTCCCCCTGGCCAGGTTGCCAAGCCAAGCAGCGCCTCCTCTCCACCTGAAAAAACTCCTTTAAAACTTAACAGTGGCCAGTAATGAACCAGCAGAGGTTTATGGCCTATAAAGGATGAAATGAATGTAAGTAATCCTCATAAAACCTCCTGATTTGTGCCGCTCCTCTCTGCTCTGCACAGCTACCGGGGAGCCCCGCGGCTGGTGAGGGTTAATTAGCAAGGGTGGGTTAATTAGTAAATGCCAGCCCGGGTTTGGGCAGCATCTTCGGACAGAGCTGGGGATGCTGCCCCGGCCTCTGCATCCCACGAATTCCAGTTCTCCCTTCCTCACTCCGATCCTTGGTAAATGTGTTTTTCCAGCGGCTGCTGCATCCTAAAGGTTTTCTCGCTTTCCCCTGACCGACCGCACTGAACGCCCTGCGATGTGAATAATTCTTAGAAAAAGAAAAAAAAATCACACCTCGGTTTTCCTCTCTAATACCAGAACTAAACCAAAATGGGAAATTCAGAAGACGAATGCACAGGAGCTTGTACCTCTGACTTGGAGTCTGCAGTGGGTTTTTATGGTGGTTACTTATTTTCCCTAAATTGATGAGACTTAAACTTTTCACCGATATACAGGTGAAATAATATTAAATTCCCATATTAAAGATCATCATTAACCTGTTTGGTTTTTATTGGGCTAACAGTAAACACAACAAGCTGTGAATGGGGCGCTTAATTATTTCAATGAATATTCATAACATACAGGATCCTTAGAGGAAATAAAGAGAGGAAATTGTTCTATAGCAATGGGGAGGTTGATAAGAAAAGGCTCAGCTTTAAATTGAGGGAGAAAAATGAAATACACCTGCACTGTAAATCCTTGATAGATATATATTTATTTTTTTAATTTCTGTATTTATATATATATTTTTAAGACATGGATACAAGTCTTGCTAATCAACTTATTTGAGAAAAATTAGTTTTCAGTGGGCATTGTGTATGTTTAGAATAACTTTTGTTTAAACAGGAGAAATAGTTGGAGCCTGATGCTGCAGTGCCACAACTCAAAATTCAAATATCATCACTGATTTCTGTAAAAGCACAGGAGTTTGGCTGCAGGAATGCCTGGAGTCCCTCTTTTTCCATTTCCCTCTTTCTGCAGCATCCTGAATAACTCCCAAGGTGTTTTCTGCTCTTGCCAGGTGTTTTGGGAGTTGGTTCAGTAAAAAATCACCCAGGCACTGAATGATCTGCACAACTTCTTCCTGAGAGAGCCTGGAAGAGGCCCCAAAGTCCTTTGTCCTCCATTGCCTCTAAGGGCAGGTGCATTTTTAACTGTACAGAAGTTATAAAATGTCCATACAGACAATAGGATTGGGTGCCATAAAGGGACGTGTGACTTGTGAATTGAGACACTTGGTAACTTGTGGAATGACGGCTTAAAATGACTTTATTTTACGGCCGGTTTCTGCCATCTGAGTGATGTTGCGTGCATTGGTTGTATTTATAACTTAATAGCTTTTCTCAATTTTATTGTATTTTTTATGGGACTTGCGGCTTTATGGTACTTCATAATTTTTCTCAGATTCATTAAATCCCGTTGAGGGTGGAGCTGATGGCATTCCCAGTGCCATGGGGCAGCCTGGAAGCCAGGCTGGATGGGACTCTGGGTCTGTGGAAGGTGTCCCTGCCCATGGCAGAGGGGCTGGAACAAAATGAGATTTAAAGTCCCTTCAAACCCAAACCAGGCTGGGGTTCTCAATAACCCTGGAAAGTGCAGGAACCAGCTCCAGGCTGGGCTCACACCATGTGAGAAGAACCTGGGATCGAGGGAAAGGATGGAATGGGTGGCGACAGCTGGATTTCAGCAGCTTGGGCTTCGGTATTGCCAAAATCCCGCAGAGTTTCCCCAATTTCTGCATTACCCTCGAGCCGTGCTGTGCTCTGTTCGCTGTGACCTCTCTGCTTCTGTATCAGAGGTGACATTTCAGCGTTTTGAGGGCATTCAGGGGTTTTGCTGCTCTGTCCTCCCCAGTGTGGCGGACGCCAGCCCAGGCTGTCACCTCGCTGCGCTCACGGACTGTGCCCGGAAAAAGCTCTGCAGCTCCTCAGCTTTGGTGTTTCCTTCTGAAACTCGCCCAAAATGATGCTGAGTTTGGCACAGCTCGGGTGTGACTTGGGGCAGGGGTGATGAGGAGCCTTTGGAGCAGCCTGGGCTGGCACAGGGTCACGGCACGGGGAGGAAAGGAAGGGGAAAGTTTGGGGCACGCACGGAAAAGGCTCAGCGGCTCCTCAGGGTGGTGGCAGCCCTAAAATTGCGATATCTGACACAAAACCAGCAGCACCTTGTGGTTCTGCGAGGGTTCCCCCTCCTTTTTTAAAAAAACCAAAGGGCACCAACCTCCGGAGCCCCCGAACATCTCTGTTTTCAAAGAAAAATGTCGTTTTGGCTGGCACTGAAATAGAGGGCAAGGCGCAGAAAAGCTGCGGGCCCTCGAGGGCAAGTGGCACGAATTCCCGAATTCCCAGAGCCCGAGCTGGGGCTGTCATTGTGTCTGGAATGGCCCTTGAGGAGGAGATGCTGCTCTTCAGAGGCGCTTCAGCTCGTTCCCCGGAGAGCGGGAGATGTCGGGTTCTTCCTTTTGTACAGTTGGGAACAATTTAATCCCGAATTCCACTTTTGGGGAAAAAGGGGGAAACGGAGTTGACTTCCTGCGGCAGGTCCGTGTCCCCGCAGTTTGGGAGGGGGCTCCAGACCCCCTCACCTTGCCTGCCTCTCCCTATTTACGATCCCCAGAGATAAGGAGCTTCCCACCTCGCAGCAGCTTCATTACAGGCTGTTGGTCTGCGGGCCCGCAATGCATTTATAATTTTTATTGTTATATCTTTTAATTTTATTTTGCTTTCCTTGCTGTCTGCGAGAAGGGAAGATAGGAGTCCATATTTATTACAGAGCAAACGATCTACCTCTGCGAATGTATGTATCAGTTAATTTAATCTCACCAGTTTTATTTAAACTGTTTTTCCTTCCTTTCTTTACTTCCCTCCTCCCGTCTCTCCCCCCTTTTCCTCCTCCTCTGGGCGCAAGGTGATCAGTTTGTTTAAAAAAAAAAAAAAAGGAAGGGAGGGAAAAAAAAAAGCTGGAAAGTAAAACTATCCCGTGCCTTTTATAATGTGGATTGAAAAGGCTTTTTCTGGTTGCTACGGCATCGCTGTGCCTTTCAGTGCTTACGCCTGTGTGCCTCCCGTGGCCCCCGTCTGATTGACATTTACAAATTACCAAGCTGAGAGTGTTCAATCTTTGACCCGTGTGTTTCTATTCAGCAATGAGTGAGATTTGCAAGCATTTTGTCATATAATTACTGCAAATCCCTTGAAAATTTCCACAACAACGCCTAGATGAATGGTAATTTGTGCAGACAGCCGCTGGTGCCTTTACAATACACTCAGATGCAAAACAGTCTAATTTTTTTTTTTTTCACCCTAAGATTTCTGGGGGTGGGGGGGTGGAATTGTTCTGCGTGTGAGCGTGTTGTAAAATATTTGGATTGTTAGATTTATTTGCTTACACAGCCTATATTTGTGCTGATTTTATTGTATTGACTGTATGCATTTTTTTCCTCCCTTTCTACAGTTTTATTGTGCCTTGGTCATATGCATACATCACCCTCATTGTTCTCCAGGAAATTTATTCCACCTTTCAGGCTGCTCTTGATAGGACTTATTGCATTACTAGTTAAGTGCTGAGATTTGCTACTACAAAGATTTGAAACAGCCCCTTGTAATGTTTATTTGCCAGACATGGCTGAGATCGTATGTTTTCATCACACTCGGAGTGCATCCGTGTTTCGGGGCTGGGTTTGGGGTTGGGTTTGGAGGGACGGATTGGGTGCCTCTCCCAGTTGGGTGGCCAAGGGGGAGAGTGTCGAGGAGCCAGATGGAAGTGGGTGTCCAACACCTGTTGAAATAATCATATTTATTCATGGAACACCCAGAGAATCACAGAACTGTGAAGGTTGGGAAAGATCTTTGAGATCAAGTCCAACCATCAACCCAGCAGCCCCACGCTCACCACTAAACCTAAATGGAAAATCACGGAATGAATTGATTGGAAGAGATGTTTAAACCCATCAAATCCAACCTTTCCCCCGGCACTAAACCGCATCCCAGGGGCCTCATCCACACAGCTTTTAAATCCCCCCAGGGATGGGGACTCCACCCCTGCCCCGGGCAGCCTCCAATGCTGCAGCAGCTCCTCACATGACTTGCAACACATGGAATGAAGGCTATAGATCTCAGCTGTGGGAATTCTGGGATTGTGATCCGTGCTTTAAAATGAGCTGTTTCGGCAAATAACGTTTTGGTGGAGTTTAGTAAGTGTTTGCCTTTAGGAAACACTTTCAACTTGTCCAACTCACCTTTCCAGAATTTCCCTGCACTGGTGCATGTGTATATTTACATTTATAGTTATATTTATAGGTATGTGCTGTGGCAGCAGGAGCCTCCACTGGCTCTGGCTTTTACCGTGACCTGCATTCACTGCCTGGCATGAGAATTGTGATGTAGATTTGTCGTTGTTTGTTAAAACCCAAACAGCCCTGTGGGAATTTAATAACTAAACTGAGTTTTGGTACTGCTTTTGTTTTCTGTCTTCTGATGCCGGCTGGGTTCCTGGCCCAGGTGCAAGGGCAGAAACTCTGCTTTTTGTGGTTTATTTAAGGCGAGGGTCACTGTGCCTGACACTGGTGCTGTCACCACGGGGTACAAAGCAGGACGTGAGCGGAGCCGTGGGAGGCTGATGGGGGATGAGCCTGGCTGGGGGCTCTGGTGGGCTTTGAGAGCAGCTGCTGGAGGTTTCTGGAGGCTGATCCATGCATGGGAGCAGCCCCGAAGCACAGGGGTGCTCGGGATGAGCCGGTTTGGGCGCTGGAGCTAAGTCGGGCTGAGGCAGCGCCGGCAGAGAGCGTTTTGTTTTTGCCAAGCACCTTCCACAGCCCGTGGATGATTATTTATCATCACCGTGGCGTTCTTGCCGAGTCAGCCCTGCCTGCACTGCAGCATTTTCCCTTGGCTGAGGGATTTCCTCTCCTGCCTTTGCCAGCGATTCTCCCGAAGCCCCGCGAGCAGCAGCGAAGCATCTTTGGCCTTGGGGAGCCGCGGGGTGCAGAGCGGGGTTCGGAGGGATTTCCTGCGGCCACTTCCAAATCAGCCTCGGCATCACCTTGTGGAGCCAGGAGAAGGAGTGGAACAGGAGGGGGCTGGTGCTGAACCTCAGCAGGGCTGTCCGTGCCGAGCTGTCTGGGGCGCGGTGACGGATCGAGGCAGAGCTCGGCTCCGAACGAAGCACGGCTGTCATTAGGCTGGAAATGCAATCTCTGCGAGGGAAGAGGCCATGGTAGACTTAGCAAGATCTGCTCCCGTTATGGGAATTTAATGCACCTGGTAGAATCTAACTGCAGGTCATCAGGTTTTATTGGCATAGTGCAGACATGCAGGGTGATGAACTGATCTGGCAAAACATTAACAAAGATAAAAAATAATCCCGGATCGGGTTTTGTAGTGGGTATCATTGAAATCAGAGCAAATACTGCTCTTCAGGTACTTGTCTGCTCATCCCAGGTAATTTCTGCCGCTGCGCTGCTGGTGTAGATGCTCTTTTATACAGAGTTTGCAGATAAATTTTTGTCTGACACATATCTAGAACTTATGTAGTCACCTACTAATTTAAACCAATTTGCCCTAGGTGATGGGTGAATACACTTGAAAATTAAATGGGTCTGATTTAAGCATCCCTTCTCTGAAGCCAAAGATTATATAATTAAATTAAAAGAAAATGTGTTTTATAATAAACTGTATTTCCTCTTGGCAAAATCCAATTTTGAAACAAGATTGTAATATCATATCTAAAAATGTTTTCCCATGGGTATTACCAGTCTATTTCATTTAATTGTTTTCACCCATCATATTATGAGCTTTCAAAGTAGTGAAATGAGTGTGGTTTTTACGAAGAACAAGGGAGGAAATGGCAGGGAGAGGGAAGGTTGGCTCCTTTCCCAGGAGGAGCTTCTGGAAAAGCAGGGGTGGGCACTTTGTTTCTGACCCTGGGTGATGGGAGGCGATGGCATGGCCAGCACAGACAGGGACAGGCCCTTGGCACCTCGGGTGCTCCTTCTCTGGTGAGGCTCTGGCACAGGAAGAAGCTCAGGGTGAGGATTTTGCACTTAGGCAGAAAATATTTAACACTTGGAGAGTGAGCAGCTGGAGCTGCTTCCCCAGGCTGGCTGTTCTTGTCAGCGCAGAGGGCTTTGGTGGTGCCGGGGGTTTTCCTGGCTGTTGCCTGGCTCGTGGATGGGCAGGATCAGAGCCTTAGGGTGGGAGGGACCTGTTGTAGGGCCGGCAGCATTTTGGGGTGTGACCCCTGTGGGTACCACAGCCACCCTGCCATCCCACTGCGTGCTCGAGCCGGGGTGAGGGGAAATTCCACATAAATATAGGATCCATTTCCAGTGAAATATGGGCCAATTCCACCTGTAATCAATATGCTCGTTTTCTTCTGTGTCCATTTGTGTGTTCAGGTGTTGTCCCTGTGTGCCCATGGCGCTGCTAAGGGACACGGGTGTCACCTCCAGACTCTCACGGCTGACGATAATTGGAAGCCAATAATTGGAAAACGCCCTTCCACTCTGAGAATGGACACCTCTCACCCACATATCTCTTTTTATTTGCTTTAGGAAACCTTGATTCTGGTTTGTTGGGTTTTTTTTATCTCTCCAGGGGTACCTGACCGCTCTGAGCATCGCCAACACTGCAGGCAGGCCCGTGAGCCCCACCATCCTCTCCTTCTGCACCTTTCCCCCACCAAACAAACTTCCCTGCTGTAAAAACTTCCAGGACTCGCTGTCTTTTGAACACCAGAGGGGTTACAGGGCTCCCCAAGGGCACATGGAGTCAGTGCCACTTCTCGGTGCTGTCCTGGGTGCCCAGCATCACCCGGAGCTCCCCAAAACCCAAGGCTCGTTCGAGGCAGCGCTCAGCAGCCTCATTAAATCCTTGCCAGCCTTTGGCAGGGACAAACCCAGCGACTTCGTGGGCAAACGTTGATTAAGGCAGCAGCGAGCAGGAGTTGAAAGGCTAATATTGTGAGTTTTAGCGCGCCGGGGTGGCGCTTGCCCGAGGTGAAACGGAGAGCGCTGCTCAGCGATGCTCCGGCCGAGATGGCACCGGGACCGGGGGCGAGGGAAGGACGGGGGGATGGAGATGGGGAAGCGTTTTCCACGGGCGTTCGACTGCTGTCAGCCATTTTAGGTTCTGAATCCTATTTCCCTGGTGCTTCCAAGAGGAGCTTTTGGGGGAGTCCCCAGCTAAAACTCAAATTTGCATTTAAATGGAGATTTTTTTTTTTAATGAGCAGGATGCATGGGAGACTAAGACTATTAGGTTTCCTTGTGGGAGAGTGCAGAATTCTCTCACCTTTTACATCCCAGCCCCTTTAATGCACACTTTAAATTAGACATTAAAAAAAAAAAAAAAGGAATAGTGCGTCTTTAAGGAGAATATAATCATAAACAAATAAGTCTGGTTGCCCTTGCAGCAGAACTAATCTTCCCTCAGCTGAGCTGTGATATAGATCAGTAACAAGAGCCACGCGCAGGGGGTTCCTTTGAAATGCATAATACCTCCTCGTATAAATTGGAGTTGGTGTGATGGAGCTGTGAGATGACATATTGTGGCATGACCCCTCTCTACTGATTGTGGGTGAACCCTGCAAAGGTAAATCTAACACGGCGCACACATCAGACAATTTCATTTTCATCACCCAGGGACAAAAACATGGCAACAGAATCTTTTCAAATGATAATCTGCATGCTAGGTGCAATATTTTCCCTTCCTCCTTTCCTTTTTTTTTCCCCCTTTTTTTTTTTTCCATGTTCAATTCATGATGTAGGTGAAAGGAATTATAAATTGCTTCCAAAGTTCATTCATTCCCTTCTTCTCGTTCTTCCCTTTCTTTTCCTCCTCCTTTGGCTTTTGTTCTCTCTCCCTTTTCTTCCCTTTCCCCTGCCTTTGTCTCCTTCTCTTTTACTTTTTTTCTCTCCTTTATCTCTCTTATTTTTATTTTCCTCTTCTGTTTGCCCTTTTTCATCTTTTTTTCTCTTTTCCCTATATTTAATATTTTTTTCTTTTTACCCCCCCCCTCTTTCTCCCTCTCTTCTCTCTCCTTTTCTTTTTTTTCCCCCTCTTTTTTCTCCTTCCATCTAAAAGTTTGGCATTGTGTGTGTGTGTGTGTGTAACTGATTCATTCTCCTCATCCCCTCAGGGACATCCAGTAATAATGATTTATAGGAGTGCAAAAATCTCTGCTCTTGCTGTTACCAACTAATATTCCTCCTACCCTCCAAAAAGGGAGTTTTCTTGTCCACGATCTCTCTGTACAAAACCTCCTCCCTCGCTTCTCTCCCCCTTTGCCTTCCCGCACTTTTCCATTCAGGTATTAGGACAAATCAGCTGGTTTGCCTCATGCCAGCCAGGAATATTCACTCCTGCAACACCATCTCTCACCCAGAACTCGTGCCATCGACTCAAACGATGCCATGGCTCCTCTTTGTTCTCGTCTCCAGCGGGTTTGTGTTGGGTTTGATTCTTTGAGATTCAGAAAATGTTGAAATTCCCCTTTAATGTAGTGTTTCTGATGGACCATAAAGCATTCCCCTCCCAAATCCAGGTGTGTTTCCAGCTCTCCGAGCTGCCTGGTGCGATGGGAATTCCAGTGCCAGCCCGAGGAGCAGGGCAGAGGGTTTGGGTAGCCTGGAGGGTTTGTGGTGGCAGCAGTTCCTGGGCTGAGCTGGACTGGGGCAGCTCCAGAGGCATCGCCTGGCACAACCCCCTGGGCTCCCGTGGCCAAAAACTGTGTTCGGTGTCACACAAACCGCTGGTACCCAGGGCTGTCCCAGGACTGTGTCCTGAAGGCAGAGAGGGGCTCAGGAGTGACCTGCAAAGCCCTGGTAAGAGATGCCAGTCCTGGCACTGAATCCCCCTGTCTGATCGTTCTCACTGCTATAATTTATACTAATTAATTGCTCTGCTGATCACCACGCTGGCAGTGCCCTGGGCTGGCTATTTGTGGAAGTGGCTGTGATGCTCCAGGCAGGGACCAGGAGGTGTTGGGGACAGTTCTGTGGGGATTTTTGACATTTCTCCTCCTCCCTCTGTGGGATTATTGCTGGCACAGGTGGAGCAGCTTTGGGGTGGCGCAGGGTGAGCACAGCAGAGCAGGGGCTGTCCCTGGGGTGTCCATCTGCCTTCCCCCACCGTCCATCCCTCGGCTGCTGGGCAGTCTTGGAGGGAGCCGGGTGTGGTTTTGGGGGACAGCTCTGTCACCTATCTGTGCCTCAGTTTCCCCATCCCTTTAACATATCCCTATAACAGATCTTCAGTTTGATTTCCAAAGTGGCCCAAAGAGCTCAGTGATCCCACAAAACACGAGTTTCACCCCCTTGAGAGGAGGAGTTCTGCAGGAACAAGGAGAGACTGATCCCCCTTGGAGAGGAAAAACGGACAGAGCAGCAAGATTTTTGATGAGTGCGCTGACAATTAAATAATCCCGCCCCAGCCAGGAGTGGGGCGCAGCGGGAAGGCTCAGATCTGCCGCCAGATTAGGGCCATCATGGGCCCTAATCCCGTCAGCAGCTCGGTGTCCCTGATGCCGAGTGACACGGCCATTGCCGGCGTGAGCGAGTGACACCGAGATGAGTTTGTCGGTTCCACGTAGCGTGATTGCCATCTCCTCCTCGCACAGCGCGGGAGCCAAATTGGAGGAGAAAAGGTCAGAAAGCCCTGGTCATCCTCTCCCTTTCTCCCAAGTCACTTGCTGCTCTGGATGGAAACGAGAAATGACAGGTTCCCGTGCCACTTGGGATGCAGGCGGCCCGGAGTGAGACAAAAAGGAGCGCTGGTGGGAGCAGGGGTGGATGGCAACGAGAGCAGCCTGTTAATAACGCGCTGCAGAGCCTGGGTATTGTTCCTGGCATCTGCTAACTCCAAAGTGACACTGACAAGTTCTTTGATTAGAAAGAGGTCCCCACCACCTCCTCCCCACCGCCCCTGCTGAAAGGTTTGTGGAAAGCACCACCCTCTCCTTAAAATCCTTGATGCAGAGGGAGGTCAGTTGGGGAGCGGATTTTTTTTTTTGTCTTCTCTTTCCATTGTGGTGCAGGAATGTGTCAGGTCAGGTCCAGGAGAATCTCAGCCTGAAAGCACTTTTGTTTGTTTGTTAGTTTTTGGCTTTCTCCTTCTTTTCCCCATTTTTCACATATTTTTTCAGAGGAGGAACCATAACCATACCACCCATCCTTCTCCTAATTGTTGACCCCCCTGCAGTTATCCCTTGGTGAAGAGCACCTCACCAGAGTGCTCTCCATGAGAGGTGTAATCACTTTGGGCTGTTTCTCGCTGCTAATTGTTTTTCTATTTTTATGCAAATGTGAAAATCCCCCTNCTCCTTCTTTTCCCCATTTTTCACATATTTTTTCAGAGGAGGAACCATAACCATACCACCCATCCTTCTCCTAATTGTTGACCCCCCTGCAGTTATCCCTTGGTGAAGAGCACCTCACCAGAGTGCTCTCCATGAGAGGTGTAATCACTTTGGGCTGTTTCTCGCTGCTAATTGTTTTTCTATTTTTATGCAAATGTGAAAATCCCCCTTTGATCCTTCCAAAAAATACTATTTTTACAACCAAGTGCTTTTATTTGGGTTTCAGGGAGGAGGCCGGAGGACATCACAATTAGCAGGAACCAAATCCTACTACGATGCTGATGTGAGCAGGTGTCCACAGGGACCAACCCCCAAAAAAGGATGTTACCCTTTGAGGAGGGAGAGAAAAGCAGGGCTCCTCAGCCAGGGAAAGGCAACCTGGAGGGAACGAGGGGAGAGCCACTGTTTGCCACAGACCTGCAGGACCTCGGGGCAAGATGGGATGGGGAAGGAGATGAGGACAGGGAGGGGAGGTGAGAAGAAGTGGCTGTAGGATTCTCTCTGTCAAGGCATGGGAGATAACCCAGCTCTGTGATACCTCACCCAGCTACAAAGATGCTCAGAAAATTATCTTCTTTCCATCATATTTTTATTTACAGCTCTTCCCCAAGTCCCCCTGGGATGTCTTTAATGGGGTGCATGGGATTTGTTTTTTTCTTTCTCATTTGTTGAAGAAAAACTTTTTCCACAGGAAACATGGGGAAAATAAGTGCCAGTTTTGTTCACCTCTATTTCTGTGTAAATGGGGTTGTTAGAAAGAGAGACTGTGCCTGGGGTATGCAGAGCCTCACCTGTCTCACAGACAAAACCCATCACGCCTGACGGCACAAATTCAATGATTTCACTGCATTTCCAGTCGGAGGGAGAAGCACAGAAATGAGAGGAAGAGAAATACACACTGTCCAGGTGGAAGCTGTTTTCCCAGCACTGTGATTTTTCCTGGGAACTGAAAGCAGCAGAAGCTCAGTCTCTGTGGCAAGGCTGCTCCACAGGCAGGAACTTTGGCAGCCGCTGTTCCCTTTTCTCCCTGGGTGCTGCTGTTTCTGCGCTGAGCTGCACAGTTATAGATTTTAAGATAAGGTGCTTTTGTTTCCCAGTTGTGTCTGGGTCACCGTTTGGAACTGATATGACAGGCCTAAGGCTAGCAGAGAAATTTGTTACAAGTTCCCATTTCGGGAACGTGTCGCCAGTCAAATAGCCTATTTACTCTCTCGGGGATCTATTTTTAAAAGTTATTAGCAGATTACTGGTTTTCTATCAACCTCAGGCACCAATCTCCCAAAGATACTATTGTACTTTAATAAGGTGCATTTGATAATCCTCAGATAAAGGCATTTGAAGTGAGGGGGGGGGGAGAGGGAGAAACTCTTGCGCTGATCCAAGTAAGGGACACACAGACCAGAAAAGGGTTAAATACACTCATGTTTCTAAATGGCTGAACTACTGTATGTTGTAGTTTTCAACTGCAAATCATCTTTAATAGCAGACATCACGGGATGGCTCATTACATTAAGCTATTTTTCATGCTATCTCCTGTAATATCCTTTAATCCAATGCGTTTCAAATCACCTCAGGCTAAAATAAGAGACATAGCGATGTAATAGCCTAGTGTATTAGTGGGTTAATTGCCCTGTTGTACTCTCTAGTAGATATCTCTGGAATGAGTTCTATATTAATTGTAAATTGCTTAATACATTTAACTCGTTGAGCAGCTTGGTCCTCCGCTCTGTCTTTAATGAACAAGAAAACTTTGGAGTTGGGAATAGTTGGGATTTTTGGTGGCTGACCCCGCAGGGCGCCCGGCCCTTCCCCACGAGCTCCGAGCGCTCACGTCATCCCTGGCGCTGAGGGACAGTCAGCCTGAGCACTAAAAGGAAATTATTGCTGTTCCCTGGCAGGTGCCAAGCTCTGCAGCCCGCAGAGCCCATCGCCTCGCTCGGAGGGTGCTCAGAGCCAGCTCGCTGACCCCACGATCTGCAGAGGAGCAGGGCTGGCACTGCAGAGCTGCTGACATTGTGCTGAGGCCACCCTGAACTGGACGGTCAGAGGAGGGGGGAAAAAAAGGAAGGTTTAAATAATACATAAGATTTTGTCTTGCCAGCGCTGTGGCCGGAAAGGGAAGATGGATGGAGCGCTCTGCAGCTCTGCCAGAGGATGCAGCAGTGGGTCAGTGACACGTACAGCTCACAAAGTATCGCCCGTAATGTGCAGCAGCTAGTTTTCTAAAATTACTTTTGCAGCACCAGGCAGACGTGTCTGCAGATTTGCAGTCACTTTTCTGAAGATTGGAACATAAGTGTCACCAGGCTACCAGAGGGTAATGTCACTAATTTCTTTGGATGGCTCCCAGTGTACGTCAGGGGGGAGGAAAAGGAACGGGCACGGTGGAGGTTGGAGCGGGTTGTATAATTTGCAGGTGAGACATGCTTTATTCATTTGTTTTGGGACATTCTGGATTCTAAAACTCCTGGCAGAAATGTTCGTGGCAATCTAAAGGAAAGGCACGGAGGAGGAATGCAGAAAAGTTCCTTGCTTTGAAAATTCAGAAGGAACTCTTCTCTGGAGTGCCACCTCCAACCCCGCAGGATGGGACTGCAGGTCAGTGGTCAGAACTGAACCTGTGGGACCCCAAGTCCCGTTGGCCTGGCCTGGCCTGTGCAGCTCAGTCTGTTCCCAGAACAACGTGGCCATGGAGCAGCACACTGGCTGAATTCCTGATCCCTTTCTTTACACCTGGCATCAGCTATATTTTTTATATTATATATCATATCACAAAGATGCGGTTCAGGATCAAGATTCAGCCTTTTGCAGCGCTTTAACGATAATCTCAGATTCCAGTGGCACTGATGGAGCAGCTCCTGCCAGCTGAAGGTTTCACAGAAGAGCTGCTTTGCTTTCAGGTTTGTAGCAGAGGGCTCAGGCAGGTCTTTCCCACCCCTGACCTCCGTGTGCTTTACATGGACACTTCGGGCTAAAAGAAATAT
This sequence comes from Pardalotus punctatus, assembly GCA_013400915.1. Taxonomy (NCBI): domain Eukaryota; kingdom Metazoa; phylum Chordata; class Aves; order Passeriformes; family Pardalotidae; genus Pardalotus; species Pardalotus punctatus. Next base: position 16,942 of record VZTX01017065.1, read on the forward strand.
CATCCCTCAGGTTTAAAACCTAAGGTGTTTGGGAGAGAATCTGAATTTCATAACTTGTAGAGGAAAATTCCTGTGAAACCAGGCAGATAGTTGGGCTTGGAAGGAAAGACACAAAGTGCTTAGGCTGCTGGAAAAAAAATCCATCAAGTAATTCTCTATCTATAAAATAGGTGGTAATGCAATCTGAGCTTAATTTTGATGGCACACTGTACTTCATAACAGTGACAACACCTTAAAAATGTAATGAAAGGCCCTGATTTATTGCTGAAATAATCCATTTAGCACTCCAATAAATAAAAGGAGAAAATACAACCAATGTTTTGTCAGAAGGGGGGAAAAAGAGAAAAATTGCAGTGTGTAGCAGTTTTCTGGAAATGCATCCAGAGGCTGTGGCCACATGTTTTGGGGTTGATTATTTTCCTGAAGACGAATATAAATTCACAGTTAGATTTTAAGATTTAGAGCTGATGCCCACTCTGCATTCTTGTGTACTTTAAAACCAGAAGCCCTGTGACATGGCAACACAGGGCCTGTGTTTGATGGACAAGGGGGAGGAGAAGGGGAGGAGAAAACACTGAAAAACCACTAACTTACTGCCTTACAAATATTTGATTTTCAACATGCTCTCGTAGCCATTAGGAAGTGCAAAGCAAACATATTTCCCCCTCACGCCAAATTTGTTTTAATGACATGATGTTACCTCTGCAAATGCCGGCTCCAGCCTCCCTCTCCCCATTTCACTTGGCCCACAGAGGAGGCTGGCGGGTTTTACACTCCCTCTACATCACTTCTATTAATCTGTTTAATCTGCTCCAGGGCCTGGCAGTGGCACTGACGGGAAAAGCAATAAAATCCTCCCGTGGCAGATGTCTGTATTCAGGTGTCCTGAGCTCTGCTGGAGAGCAGAGCTGCTGCTGTTCTCTAGAGATGAAAAAACTTTCCGACACCGAAAGAGTCACTCGGCAGAAGGAGCTGACTGAGGAGCCTTCTGGACCCTGACACCAAGGGTTTCAAGGCCGTGGAGGCTTCGGGGTGATCTAAAGGTGACTTTCCAGTAGCTGAAGGAGCCAACAAAAAGGTGGAGAGAGATTTGAGAAGAGCCTGGAGAGACAGGGCAAGGAGGAACGGCTTCACAGTGACAGAGGTTTAGAGGATATGAGGGAGCAGTTCCCCCCTGTGAGGGCTGTGTGCCCCCCAGCTCCCAGCCCTGGGCTCTGTGTTGGCATCAGCCAGGGCTGCCCAGAGCCTCAGCCATCACTAAACTGAACGGGAAGCAGCACAGGTGAAAAAACGAGGGGAGAAAAACCATCAAAATGCAGCCACGCCGCCCATTTTGGGGGGATGTTTTGCTCTGTGGCTCGGAGCATCCCTCACTGGTGGGTCCATCCCTTGTGGCCACATCTCACCAGCCAGCGCTGGAGGAATGGCTCCGGTGCTGGCGTCCCACTGCGCCCTGCCCGGCCCTAATTGGCCTGTTTGTTTTGCAATAAGTGATTCCTGCCTGTCTTGGGGTGGACTGTTTTTCACACCATTAAATGAAGTTCTGCTGTATTGATCCCTGTTTTTCCAATTTGAAGCCTGAAAAGTGATGAAGACATTTTCTTGTTTTCTCATGTACTTTTCCCCCAGTTCATTTAGGTGACCTGTCTTTAGTTCCTTGCTCTGCTCGCTGTAATTGCTTCTTCAGAGTAATGTTACACCGTGAGCGTGGCACTGCAGCCGGGGATGGCTTTGTGGGAGTGATAAGGACAGTGGAACAGAACAGCATTTTACTCTGATAAGGGCAGGAGAACAGCACAGCCTTGGAGAAACAGATAAAGGATGGAACTTAGGCAAACAGAAGCCATGCAAAAGGCGAGCAGGAGGCCAGCTCAGCCCTGCAAGGCTGGCAAAGCAGGAGTCACGCACAATAATGATATTGTGCTCGCTGGAAAGCAGCGGTTGAGGAAGACACACCTGAAAAGGACTCTGGAGGTTGAAACCCGACCCCAAAAACGATATTAGGATGTCAGCTAAGGGGTGTGGTTATGTAAAATAAGTAATGCGTGTCCATCACGTAATTGGGGATCGCTCATGAATGTATAATCAGGGTGCGTGATTAAAACTCTGTTACCTGACCCTCGGGGCACTCGGTTAGAGGAAGGATTCTGAGTGCTCAGCACAATGCCTGCTTTCGAACCCTCAAAGCTGTTAGAAAGTTTCTGTCTGGCTGATTTTGGTATCTGGTAGAAGCCATCCAGCAATATTAACCAGGGAAAGCTTGTCACAAACGGAACTTTAATAGCAGCATCTCAGTGTCTCACTGAAACCTCAGTAAAACAGCTCAGAGGGTGAGAGCAGGGCCACGGGACAGCTTTGTCCCTTCAGGGTGCTTAATATTTTGCTTAAGAGATGGAAACATCATGGAACATGATCTTTCTTTGGACACACGTTGTCACGAGTGTTCTCTTTACCTTTGTGAGGAATCTCAATGCTCAAATGTTTGCGTTAGATTGTGCCAGGGATCTGTTTTAGTTTGGCAGTAATGTGAGGAGTAGGTTTTTTCCAGAAGAGATGGTAGAGTGGGTGCTGAACTCAGGTTTAAGTGGCAAGTTTAGTTAAGGAGGGAGCAGTGGTTGCTCCAGCTCAGCCTCACTTGCAGTTATTCAATGTAGGAGGTCTAAGCTGGGCTCCTACACACAGAGAAGTTTTCCAGTGGCATTGGTAGACTCCAGACTTGCAGAATTTACTGATGAAAACCAGAAGTGCAGTGAAGCCTGGGGAAAACATGGGAGGTTGGGATTGTTGCCTGTATCCCTGAGCTGTTCCCACCGAGTCTGGCACGGTCTGGGATGCTCCAGGTGGAGGGGGGAAGGCAGGACCACTTTGCTGGCTCACCTCAATGTGTGGATAGGGACTGAATTTGCAGTGTTTCACAGCAGAACCCCGGGTACCCCACAGGCAGCTTCCCCACGGGCCTGAATCCCTATAAAGCCAGGCAGGTATTCCCAAGACTCCAGAGGATTTTTCCTCTCAGTCTTTTCTGTTGTTTTTCCTTCCCAGTTCACAGGGAGACACATAAACCATCCTTGTTTTAAGGACCTTGTTCGTTTGTTTCTTACGGGATGGATTTTGGTCGCTTTGCAATAAACGGTGGCACTTTGTTTGCTTTTCCTTGCAGGAAGGGAGTAAAGCAGGCGATGAAGAGAGGTGGAATGGGCAACTCCTGCACAAGGCTGGGGGAATGTGTCCCACCTGGGGGGGCTTCCCACGGGAACACAGCTCATTCCCTGCTGTGGTGTCGCTTACTGAGGCAGCAGGGGGCTGAGAACATCCAGAGTCAAGCACGGCTCAGGTGAGCTCAGTATCGGCAGGAGGGATTTGTTCCCTCTTGAAAATCCTGAAAATGATCCTGTCAGGAGCGAGGGGCCTGGAGGAGGCTCTGACCTGCAGAATCAGGCACCAGGGGCACACCTCAGACATTTATTAGGGACAGTACTCATCTCCTTTATTATTATTATTATTATTATTATTATTATTATTATTGATGTTGTTGTCGTGTGCATAAGCCTGAACCGTGTAAGAACTTTACACAGATTTTGTTTGCTTGCTGCAAGCACAAGATGCAGAGGAAATTCCTTTCCTTGGAATGTCTTCTGGTCTAAATGTGTGGGAAGGGTGGAAAGATGGAGCTTTGGAGGGCAGGACCTGCCTTTTCCAGCATCTGCTGTTGGGAGGTCCCTGCTCCAACCGGCCTTCCAAAGAGTTGTCCCAAAACCAAGTTTATATAGACAATAAATAGGAAAAGGGATGCAGCAGAAGAATCAACTTGTACCAATGTATTATACCCAGAATAACTAAAAAACCCAACATACAGTTTGAGAATGTGATGCCATACAGACAACTGGGCAAATCCTGGGAATGATGTCCACTGGATCTCGAAGAGTTGGTACATTTCAAAAGGGTAATGCACTAGACACAGTAAAGAGCAGAAAACACCAAACAAGGAGGGTTCAATAATTTCCTTTTTTTCCTCTCCAAATCCTTGGAAAAAAGTGAAAAAATTAGGAAAGGTGCTGATTTGCAGAAATGTTCAAATCTGCTCATTGCATAAGAGATTGGAAAGGATTTAGGTTTTAAATTTTTTTTTATTGTAAACTACCTTATGACAATTGGTGATAAAAGAGCTGAGCTTTTCAAAAATCCATTTTAATAAAACACCATATGACCTCATAGATATGCATAGGATTTAGAAATAACATGGATTTTAATGAAGGTACTTGAAAGGTATGGTGCCATATTGCAATTTTATGGAAGATCTTAGATTAATGAAATTAAACGTGAACTGCATTGTTTAGATGATGAACTTAAGGTCATATCTGCAGCATTTGAAAGAGAAACCTTGAGTGGAGGGTGTAGAATCATTGATTTAGACCCTGGTAGACAGCTGAATAGCAAGCACTGAAGCATGAAGGTAAATTCCCATATTTCATTGTTAGAAGGTTAGCTGGTGGCTGCCAGCTTTTCAGTGATAATCACCAACCAATTCCACCCTGTTTCAAAAAAGATTTTGCCTTTGTGTGCTAAGACACTTTTAAAAACCATTACTGTTCAAAGCAGGGGCACAGTGTTTAAAGAGAAGCTATTTCTACAAAACGCAGGATGGCAAGGGGTTGATGCTGTCCTTGGATAGTGATGCTATTAAGTTCATTAGGATCATCATCCATTTAAAATGCTTATAAGGAGAATTGCCACTGTTTTGCTGGAAACACCAGAGGCACCTCCTCGTGCAACCCACAATGATGTGTCATCAGTGATTAGCTCTCTTGCTTCCTTTAATTTTTGGTAAGACAAGGGCCCTTTCAGGTTTAAGTCCTGTCTCCATCCCCAGACACACGCGGGGAATAAATGCAAGAACATGCACGTGTCTAATAGACGTGAATTTGTACAACAGGAAAATTGCAAGGAACGAAATCCTCAGGCCTTAAGAATAAGTGATAATAGAATGATACTGCCAATTACTGCTGGAGAACAGTGTTGTCACAGGGAGCAGCTCCTGGAGATGGAAGGATGAGGGGCGGGGAAAAGATTCCCTTTTGACAGTTTGCCGTTAAAGGGAATTTGTCAAGGATGTTAAAATTAGATCTAACTGGGCTAGATCCTCAGATGACATAAATCAGCTTGTAGACTTCAAACCCCGATCTGGCCACATGCTCCTCTTTGTTCTTTTTCCAATCTTTATTATCTGCGTCCTAACCCTGCCTGAACACTGTTCGAGCCCCATTGTCTGAGTGCTGTCCCAGCCCTGCTGATTAGGAATATTGTAATATTTACAGGGAGCATTTCGCTCCTGGAGTGGCCTGCTGGGGTGCAAGGCTCTAGCTGGGTACCAGAGAGAGCAAACCTGAAAAAGATGCTCTCAGGTGGGAACTGAAATTTTTATGTCTAACGTATTTCTTTGTATGTTCTCTTCCAGCCTGAGTTTTTGGCAAGCTAAGCTAAACTCTGCTGCATCGTGAAACCATGTGAAAGCTGCCAGTAAGGAAATTAAGTAAGAAATAGTGCTAGATAATGGTTGTAAATGCATTATGATCACTCTTTTCATTAGAAACTTCCTTGTTTTCTCCCTGGTGTACATTGCAAACAGCTTGCACATGATTTATCTGTGTGTGCTTGGGAAGGAGAGGCAAGGGGAATAAAGTCTTTGCCATGAGATGTTTTAAAAGGCAGCTGGGACATTTAGAGATATGATGCTTATTAAAATAAATGGAAGCTTCATGTCTAAATCCCCCGGTCATCCTTGAAAGTCTTGTCCCTAATGTTTATGTTGCGGTGGTTTCCAGATGGGGAATTGCACATCCCATTTCCAGAGCGTATCTAAGGGCAGTTGGGCAGCAAAACCAGGCTCACACGGGGGCCAGGGCCAGCTCATGCCAGGCTATAAAGCTTTGAAATGGGCCAGAGCATTTCCTGGGAAAGTAGAAAAACAAGTCCAGGTCCCACAGAAGTTAAGGGAATGTGGCTCCCCTCTCCCATTTCCAGAGGTTTCTGCTCTGTGCAGCTCTTGGGATTGGACAGACTCGCCCTTGCTGTGCCCAGCTCTGCAGAGCTGATTTGCTGAGCCTTTAATGGATTCATAATCGCGTTGTAAATCTTCCGACAAATATTTTTTAATTTTTAAGAGAAAAAAATATTGGCATTGGCCACTTTGGAAATGCTGGCCCATTAAGTCTAAACAGGGAAGTTAGGGCATGTTAAATATCAATTGATTATAAAACCCATATTAATTGACGTTTAGCAGCCCCGCTAATGGAGAGGAGCTCATTACATAGCAGTTAACCCTCAACGCATATATATTAAATAATCAATTAGTATTTATTTAACATACAATAACCTCCCTGTTAGAGCTAGATTAAAAGCCTCTTTATGGAGGCCTTGCAGAAAGCCCTGCACTGTGCTAACCTGGAGCCAGGAATTTGCATAAAGAGCCTCAATCTTTGTTACCTCAGGTGCCCCCAGGATGATTTTAAGCTGTTAAGTGAAAGAGTAGAGGGGCTGTGTTTGTGACAGCCACTTGGCTCGGCTGGAGAGGGGGTCAGTGCCAAAAATTTGGTGAGCTGCTGCCCATGTGGTCCCAGCAAGATGCAGAGATCTGGCAGGTGATGGGTGAGAGGAAAACAGAGGGATTTACACTCCAGTAAAAGGCCTTTGAAGTGGAAGAAAAGTATTTTCAAATGGAAAAAGAAAGGAGAATGAGCAGAGAGACAAGCAGACAGCAAGACAAGATAAAAGCAAAGAAGTGGCATGGCTGGGTAATAGAAATAGGACAAACTGGGGAACTCGGAAAAGGAATAGTTGAACTAAATTGCCCAAAATGAGTCTCTCCTGTGTTACGTCCTGAGCTGCCATTTATATCTGTGTGGTGTATTGAATATTAGCAAGGGGATTCACTCCCATCTCTCTCTGGCCTGAGGTGTGACAAGGAGAGGGATAGAAGGGAGCTCTGCTGTTTTCTTTGGAGCCTGGGTGAGTTTTATATTGGGGTCTAATAGGCCCAGACCCTATTTGGAGCTGAATTACATCACACACCTATGCAATAATCTCTTTTCTCGTGGGGCGAAGCTGGGAAATCAAGCAGCTTCTCCAAAAGTCAATTCTGGTTCTCAAAATGGAGCCAGCTCAAGAAATTGTCATTGATCCACTTCTGAACTCGGAGCAAATTTCCATAAAAATAATCAGATCCTCTCAGCTGCAGAAGTTTTAATGCCATGTGTTTCACTGGGTGGGATGGGCAGGCTGGGAGAACAGGAGCTGAGCAGTGATTTGGGTTCATTTTCCTCCTCTTCCCTGTACAGGTTCTGAACAGGGAGTTACAGGGTGAGGGCATGGGAGATGATGCCTTGGCTGCTCTCTTTGCAACTTCTTGGCAAAAGGGAGTAAAACACAGCAAGTTGTTTGGTCTGATCCTTAGCAGATGAAAACTGGAGCAGTCCTTAGCAGGGTTTTTAAAAGCCCAATTAATTTAGGCTCCTGAGAAAGGACCTGGGAATGTGGCTTGGCTGAAAACCCCTTGGAAATTCGGAGAAGCTCCGGCACTGGGGCAGCCAGGGCCAGGCTGGAGCAGGTAATGACAGCTCGATCTCAGAGGTGTGAAGAGCAGCAGGAGCCCTGTGGAGCAGCCCTGATGGTATGGGGGGTTTCAGACACTTGAGAAAGGGGGTGGGTGCCCCCTCCCCTGACTGCTCCCCTCCAGAGGGAGAGGGAGAATCCCATGGCAAAGGGAGACAAGGAGATCTGGGGCTGACAGAGATGGGGCAGAAAGAGGGGGATAACCACGGATTTGAAACATCAGCAGGCAGAGTTTAATGAAGGGATAAGTAAAATAAAACTGGAGATGAGTGCCAATACTGTCTGAAGGGTAATAACGAAGCTGATGGAAAAATTGCTTTAAGCATTTTGGATCTCAGGGAAGACCCGAATGTAATTTTACTGAGAAAATGTAATCATGTTTCAGGCTTTTCAGCCCTGCCAAGGAGCGTAAGGCACGCACACATCAACGCCTGCGCCTCCTGAAACTCGGGAGGACTTTGCTGTTTGCTGCTCACTGTGGTAGAGTGTAGTTGCAGTGTTTTAGGATTTTCCTTTCTCTCTCATGGAGAATACAGATAAACTGTACTTTCTTAATCTCTGTGTTTTGTGTTAGAGGTGTACGAGCCATAACCAATAGGTCTTTGGGGGTGGATTGTCTTTGGCCAATGGACAATTGTTTATTAGTGTGTATAAAAAGAACTTCTTGTAAATAAAACCACCTTCTTCACCATCTTGAAGCCTGTCTGCCTGACCTCTCTACCTGCTTCCACAAATCCCACGAATAACAGAAAAGCAAACCATAGTAGAGAGAAACCTTGGAGGTCTCATCCCTCCAAGGACAGAGCCAGCTGTCTGAGCAAGTGATGGTCACCTGTATTCACAGGTATATGATGTATTTGTAGCACTTGCAATAAATTACTTCTTTTTCTCCTTACAGCTCCTGGAAACATTCCCAGTGGCTGGCCTATTCATCAGGACTGTTTCATTGCTGCTGCTGCTGCTGCTGCAGAGAGGGAAGTACCTTTTTCTCCTCCACTTTATTAGCATGTGCCATGGTGTGAGGCACTGCGCCGGGGAGGGAACCCCGCCGTGAGCAGCACTGGGTAAACACAGCCGAGGTGACAGTGACAGTCCTCATCACAGAGCATTCACAATTCAAACAGCCACGTCAGTCAAGGAATTGGAGAGAAGGCAAAGCAAAAGGGAGAATGTGACAGTTTGCAAACACTCCGTTGCGTGATTTTGCCATAGGTGTGTTCATCCTGGAAGTGTCTTGGAGGAAATGCACATGAATTTTATGCTGGACAAGTCTGTGTGCCGGTGAGGACTGCTGGAGCTTTGTTAGATGTGTTGAAATTTCTTCCAAAGGCTTTTGGAAAATTTCAGGAAATTATCTAAGGCCAGGTTTTGCCTAGAGGGCAGGGTAGTCTTTACTAAGTCTTTGCCAACCTATTAAAAATAAGCAGAAGAAAGCAGTGAAACAGAAGCAGTGGAGCAAAAACAAACCCCAAAACTGCACCGAGCAAAACCTGATTATTTTCCATGGTAAAATTTTGGGGCAGTCGCAATGTACTCATGTTATCTAAGATCACCAATTCGATCCCTCCACACTGCAATGGAAACATCAAACCTTAGAAATGTAGGAAATTAGGCTAAAGATTTTCTAGCACCCTGAAATTTTGCCTTAGAGAAATGATAACACAGATGGAATCTCCTTGGGAAAGATTTGAGTAAAGGATGCTGAGGAATTATTTTAGTTAAACTGACTGCAATGCTAAAAATGAATCCTGGGGTGGGACAGTAAAGAAACTCATACTAGAATATTAATTCTGCTTCCAATCACGTAAGGAGTTCAGCCACTGAAGTCAGGAGTGAATTCAGCCTGTCTGGTTTCCAGAGGCTTTGGGGAGGCCTTGCCACTACTATTCTTTCCTGCTGGATTTGTCTGCAACTCTTCAAAGTTATTAGTGGAAATAATTTCCTGTGCGGAGAAGCAGCCGGCTCTGTCGTGCTGCTGTGTCTGTGCTGTGGATTGCTGCCTCGCACATCACACCTCCCCTCAGTCCTGGGAGGCAGCTGTGCCTGCAGGGTGCTCTTCAGACCTTTACCCAATTATCCAGGCACGGAACGACCATCCCAAGCTCATCAGGAAGGACAATCTTCTCTGGGTGAAAACACTCTCTGAGGACTCAGCTCTGCCGTGGAGCCTTGAAGGAATGAACCCACTGTTTATAGGAGTGTTTGGATTATATCCATGATGTTAAGAGCAGAAAGGGAGATCCCACGGCTGGGACCCCAGGTCTCAAAGCCATCCCATGGCTTTGCTGTGCTGTTTGACCCCTTCCCCATCTCTGGTTCTCCAGGGAGTCCTGCTCACCCCCACGGGCAGCCTGCGCTCTCTCCGTGCGGGACCGTCCTCTTCGAAAACCCCGACCGAAACACAAGTGTGCAGAACTTTATCAAGTGTAAGAGTAAGTAATTCCTATTGGTAAGCAAGAAGAAATTCCTTCTGTACTCCATTACAAATCCTCAGCCAGCAGGCAGTGTAAAATGGTGATTGTAGCTGCATCATCTCTGTGATTTCTTGTCCTCCATCTCCATGGAGGGGTGGCTGGAAGCGCACGGCTCCGTGGATTTCTGCTCCCCAGAAACACCAGAGCTGCCTCACAGGACCTGCCCATAAACTGTGCAATCCAAGGAAGATGTTGCCTGTATTCTAAAGGACAGGATGAAATCACCCCACATATGTCCTCAATCTATTGCCTCTCTGGGCAGGGAAAACATAAATGCCTTTCCCACCATTTTATTTATTGGCTTTTCTCTGTTTCCTGGGAAAATCCCATTTCCTAGCGCTTTTGTGCGTGCGTGTGAGCCTGTGTGGGGTAGGCGTGTGTGTGTGTGTGTGTTTAGGATGTTAAAAAAAATTTCTTGCTGTCAGCAAGTGATGTTACAAACCTGCTCTGACAAGGCTGGTTGTATATTTACAGTTGGTGAGAGCGAAGGCTTCATCAATCTTCACGCTTTGAAAGGGACAGGCCCGCTCCCATGAGCACCTGCTCCGGGAGAACAGCTGAACTGTGACTTTCCAGGGAGCTGGCTGTAAATTTTAGCCATTCCCCCCGCAGCCCACGCATGCTTGAGCTCTTTAACCTTCCCAGGCTGGCAGGAGTCCCGGCAATCAGTTTAGTGCAAAGACTGGGGTTCTTTTTAATTAACCTTTTGTTTCCCACTGCAGGTGTTTCAAAGTTTCTTCATGTTAAAAAGGAAGAGGTGGGGGGGGAAAAAAAATTGTTTGCAGAGCTGCATCCAGTTTTTCCATGCTTGGTGATCAAACGGGATCAGCCTTTCTCATGTTTCACCTCTTGGATGCGTCTGTGCCAGCATCCGCTGGGAATTGGCAGCAAGGCTTCCCCTTGGGCACCTGTGGAAAGTATTCCTGGGAGTGCACTGTGCTGGAAAAAAAGGAAAGTATTGCCCTGTTTGATCAATAGAATTATTAGTAGGACAAGGACCTGTTGTATCGCTAAGAAAATTCATGTGTGGCAATTTATCACAAGGAAAAAAAATACATTCAAGCCCCACTTAAAACAATAAAACATATCTTTGAGGGAAAGTTTCAGACTTTCCTGTATAAAGGAATAATGGTTTCTATAATTCAATAGGTGCTAAATTTGGTGAGGAGTGCCAGCAAATCCATTTCACATAATGATATTTTATCTCCCTGGGTATGGTCATTTTCATGAATGTCTTTTTATTGGTTCCCTTGTCCCACAAAGTGTCCAAGGTGGTGCTGCTCATCCTCAAACGCTGAGCACATACAGAGGCAGGGGTGGCTGGAGAAACCTATTAATAATGGTGGCACAAAAAATGGGCAGGAACTGTGTGACAGTTAAATGTGCTCCCTATAAATAAAGAACATTTTCTATTTGACCCTCAGGGCTGTGGCTTTTCAGCACTTACTTTTGTAGGAGTTAAGGTGGTCACAGCTATTAAAAACTAGAGATAAGCTGCAAAGAAATTCAGGTGAGGATAACAGGAAAAAAGAGGGTTTCCAAGGAAGATTTCACCAAAAATTTCAGCTAGAAAAAAAAATCTGAAATAGCCCTCTGTGAGGGATTTTGTTTACATAGGCCAGGGCAATTTGCTTCTTGGAAAGAGGAGTGATTTATTCTCTTAGGTATCTAATTGCAAATTCACAGAGGCAAAAATTTTCCTCATGTAGCTCTGCTGAGATGGACGGGAGCATTAGTTACGAAGCTTCACAGATTTTTAGAACCCTCATAGTGTGCATGGTATATAAACTAAAACTCACAGTTATGGTTTCATTCTGGCTGGTACTTTATGCTGACTAGACGTAGCAACCACAATCTGTGACTGCTATCACAAAAAATAAACGGAGTTTAAGGAAAGGAAACTGAGAAATTTTTCTTAAGGGAAAAAGAGGAAAGTTGGAAGAATATCAGAATAAAATTGAAGGAAAGGGAAAATATACAAGAGTAGGTGTCAGAGAGGCAATATATGGTATTATACATGTGATATATGTTCTTGGTATAAAATATTCCAGAGAAGCTGTGGCTGTCCCTGGATCCCTGGCAGTGTCCAAGGCCAGGTTGGATGGGGCTGGGAGCAACCTGGGACAGTGGAATCTGTCCCTGCCCATGGCAGGGGATGGAATGAATGGGCTTTAAGGTCCTTTCAACCCAAACCTTTCTGTGATTCTATATTTCACAGTCAACACAAGGTCTTTGCTGCCTTCCCTCTCATGTGCCATATACATGTGGAAGCAAAATTCTCTCAATTTTGCCTTTGAATTCTCCCACCTTGCATGGCTGGGTGCCTGGCTGGGAGCTCTGCAGCCCTGCCTGCCCACAGGAACGAGGAAGTGCCAACATGTGGTCCTGGAACTGCAAATTCAGAATGAAGCAAGGAGCACGAGAAGTGACAAGATGAGCCGTCATGGGAAATGAAGGGAAAACTGTGAAAATGGTTATAATAAATAATAAGAAATGTAGCATGGGCCAAAGGAATAATAGATCAGCAGTGGGAAGACTCTAAAAGCTGCTGAGAGTTATTGATAGACACTGTGTAAGGAAAAGAACATAAAAAAAGGAACCCCTGACAGTTTTGCCTTCATGTTCACAAAGGCGGGTGGCAGGGCAGATGCCACAGTGAAAGATAAATATCCTTTTGCATAAAGAAGAAATATTGAAGGAAACTGGGCAGAGGTGATGGAGAAATTAAGAGTGTTAAAAGACCCTGAAAGCATGTGGTCCATGTCAAACCCCCTTGAGGACTTTGAGCCAAGTCAGCAAAATGTATGAAAAATCTGTTGAGGGAAATGAGAACCTCTTTGAAGACCAGTAATGGAGAAATCCTACAAGTGTCAAGTCCGAGGAAGATTTCCAGAAGGGAAAGGTGGTGGTTCAGAAGAAGGTGACTTGCATGGCCAGGAGGCCAAAGTGCATTTTAATCTGGAGTTGCACTGGAGAAATAGTTAGGAGAAGTTATGAGTTTAATTAAAGAAAACCATCAAGGATTTTAAAAAATTGGGATCTGTGCCAATAAAGGGTAAAGAAAACTGACAGCAGCTTTCTGAGGAATTACTGCAAATCACAGGCCAGGGAAAAGCCAGAAGATATAACTTCTGCTGTGGCAGGAAAGGTTGGATACAACACAGTGGAGAAGTGTAATCTGGAGTAAAATGACAAGTGAGGGACATGGAAGTGGCTGCTGGGTTCTGGCTTGGCTGGGAGAAAGGGCAATGCCAGAGAACTTCAGGACAAAGTGATTATTGAGGTGAATTTGACTGAAGGAATCACAGGGACCAGAGGAAGGGAACGAATCCCACCAGGGTTTGAGGGCGCCTGGCTTTGGTGGGGAAGAAACGAGCAAGGGTTCAACCCAAACTCCGCTCGGGCAAGTTTCTGTGTTTCTGTGACGAGTTTCAATGAGATTTCTAACACATACATGCTCTAAATGAAATAAAACTCCGAGCATTGCCGAAGTAGGTAAGTGCAGGTTGAAGAGCCACCATCAGACTTTCCAACGTGGGGAGGAGGGAGGGAAGGTGAGGGGTCTGTGGGG
>VZTX01017067.1:0-20472 GCA_013400915.1 Pardalotus punctatus
TATAAATAACTATATTATATAAATTATTACGTAACAGCTATATTACAAAAATAGAATATATAAATATATGCCGTTTACAGTTATATTTTATTTATATCTCTATATGCCTATATTTACTTATATATTTATAGTTCTAGTTCACATATTATTTTGTATTACATAGAAACACATAATATCTAAAAATACAATCTTTTATATATTATTTACACATATTTACATGTAAAAATACCTATAAAATATATAATCTAAATACTCTAAGATACAAATCCTGTAATAAGATAGAAATTCTATAATAAGATAGAAATACTAGAAGATTAAAAATTGCAGGCTGTTTGGTGACAAAGTGTGGGCAGAGCAGGCTGAGGAGCGAGTGTTGATCCTCATTAATTTCATGTTCAATGAGGGAAGGCAGTGGCCACTCACCCATTTCCTCCCCACACAGGGCGAGTGGGGTCAAGAAATGCAGAATTTTTCTTTCTGAAGTTTTCCTTTCCCCCTTCCAGCCCAGCTGGCACATGGAGACTGACTCCACATCTTATCTCTCCAGGTCCACTGCTTCCCAGATGTCTTTAATATTTCTGTCTTTCCTTGAGGATGCTGGGGCTGTCTCACCATTCCCAATTAAAAAAAAAAAAAAAAAAAGGGAAGTAACTTTGCTAATGACTTTGACTGGAATCATTAAGGACATCTCAGCGCCATGGCTGCTCTTCTCCGCTTTCAGGAGAGATATTGATTGCTGGTTTAATTTAAATCTTGGACAAAATCCTTCATTTTTCTCTGGGCTTACCACAGGAACTGATCCCTGTTCCCCAGTGGAGGAGCAGGAGAGGGGGAAAAGTGGGTGGGTGATTCCCCTGGCCCTGAGCAGGGAGGGGGCAGCTCAGGGGTGTCAAGGACCGACTTTGGGAGCACTGAAGAACTGAGAACTGAGGGAAAACTGCTTGAAAACGCATCCAAGAGGAGGCCAGGGTGGCATTTTCGGAGGGAAGGTCTCATGCTCTGGGTGCTCTCCGCTCTCATTATGTATTTTCCAATTGCTCTTATAGATGCCTCAAAGGTTAATGTATGTTTGTGATGAGTGCACTTTGGATAAATGTTAATTAGCCGGGGTGCAATTCAAGGGATTCTTCCCTCAGAAATAAATGCTTTTTCTGTATTTTTAGCCACTCTTTTATTAGTACTTATCCAGGAGACGAGAGCAAAGGCTGAGGGGGGCTGGGGGCTGCAGCTCAGCCCTGGAGCAGCAGAATTTGGGTGCTTGGGGCTGCTGCACCTCCCAGGACCACCGCAGGAGTGGAACCAGTGGCTGATGGTGGCGTTGGGACTGGTCACTGTCTCTGGGTGATTTGGGGACCTGGTGTGGAAAACCAGGAAAACCATGGAAAACCATGGAAAACCATGGAAAACCGGCCTCAGGGCCTGGGGCAGGGGCTGTTCTCACACTCTGTTGGTGCAGGAAAAACGGATCTGTGACCCCCAAAAGCTCACAGGGCCAGGGTCCTTCCACCCCTAAACCATGTCCAAAAATCCCTCCGTGTGACCTTACAGCGCATCCAAAACTTTTGTGGGTGGAGAATCTCCATCCTCAAACTCCATCTCTGATTTCCGTGAGTTAGCAAGTGGCTGCTCTTGCGTGTGGTCAGGCGGGATTTCAATCAGCGGGAAGGGAGAGGCCATTTCCCAGCTCCCATTAATGGCGATAATTGCTTTGAGAGCAGAGCTTTCATCTCGGGGTTTCACGCAGAAGTGGCCCCATCCCAGCGAGTTCCCAGGGATGTCCCCTTCCCCAAGCGCCACCTCCACGGTGTCCTTAAATCCAGAGCCCCAGGGAAGGGCTGCAGCTCCCAGGGTTCTCCTGCATCCCTGGGGTCACCAGCCTGGCGTCCCACGTGCCCGCTGTGACCACGAGGTGGCTCGGAGCTGGCCCCCCCGTGCCTCCACCACGGTATCTGCAACACCAAGGTCAATTGAATTCATTACAGAGCAGAAATGAAGTTCTCTGATTGATTGAAGGTTCCTCTTTAACACTTCAAGTAAATGTGTTGGTTTCACTTGATGGAAAGCTTTAAAGGTCTATTATAAAATACCCTTTTTACATGAGAAGTGATTTTGTTTTACATCATTTTTCTTTCCCTTAATTTTTGTGGGACATAATTATCCTTTTTCCCCCCTCACCTACCTTTCTTTTTAATAGATTTTTTTCTTCTTTCCCCTCCCCAGTGCAAAGTAAGGAGCCTTATTTAAAGGGGCACAAACACAAAATCCAGTGGTATGATGGATACCATGGGTGGAAGATGAGATGGATCCATCCATCTCAGACTTTCCCTGGCTCCCATTAGTCACCTGATTTCAGTTTTCAGGGTGAAGAAAGCTGGAGGACAGTGGGATGCTCAAGTTCCAACTCAGCTTGGGAGGTTCAATGCACCTTCCCCAGGAAGGGGAGCGATGGGGGGGTCCCTGGGGGCTGCCAGCCCCCATTTCCTGATGCCACTGCCGCTACTCCAGCCAGGCTGCGTCCTGTGGAACCCACCTGGACACTGAGTCATCATCACCACCATCAATTCCTCTGGTTTGCCTGGCAGAAAATCCCGAGTGCACCGAGAAGGCGCTTGCTGCCCATTTGTGCAGCACTGCTGAGGAGGGAAAATGGGGACAAAAGGGAGAAAGATCCCATTTGAGGGGTGACTGATGGCTCCCCGCTCGGGGGAGGCTGCAGCAGGCAGTAATTCCTGACACACTCGTGATCGGGATCGAGCTAAATCGAGACGAGATGGCAGCGAGCTGCTGGGACGGGATGGGCTGGTGCAGACCCAGGAGGGAGCAGCTGCTCCCACCCTTTGGGACAGCTTTTACTGACATTGGCCACATCCTGGAGGATCTTGCTGCTGCTTCCTGGGGGTCTCTGGGGAAATCCCTCACCCAGCTCCTCCGGCTGGGGTTGGATTGGCTGTGTCCAAGCAGAGCCCTGCTCCCACGGGGAGTCCAACACCAAAATCCTGGTGCCCTCCCGCTCTGCAGTTCTCTCTCCGATATTTGGGTTGCAGTGACCTTTCCAGTGAGAGTCTGGCAAACAGGGATGATGTGCCAGGGCTGGGCTCACCGCTCAGCATGGCCCAGGCAACTCGACACGACAACGTGCTTAATTCCCATATTAAGGGAAAAAACTCCTGGTGTCTGTTGGTGCCCCCGGGATGGTCACCACAGACCTCCCTGTCTGACGAGGTGCCAGTTCTCGTGCAGTGTGAGTAATGCTCTTTGTCAGCTCCGATAAAGCCTGAAATCTATCACCAGCCCTTTCCTCTAAAGGTTTTGTTACCAAGAAAAGTAATTACAATTTGTCCTTAATTCCAGAAGTGTGCCTGGAAAACTGGCCGGGAGGAGGCTGGGGAGGAGGGGGCTGGTCCAGGGCAGAGTCACAGCCTCCTGTCACCTCTGGGACCCTGAGCAGCCACCTCGGGGGCTGCCGTACCTGGAAATCGTGTGGAGGAGGTGACAATGGGGAGGTGGCTGCCCTCGAGCAGGTCCTGTGACACCGATGCTGCAGCTCCTGCTCCTTTGGCAGCTCCTGGCCATGTTGGGGAGGGCAGTCGCCCTGTGAGTGTCACCACAAGTCCCTGCCCTGGCCAGCTGGGCCTCCGGGCTGATGGATGACACAGAACTTGCTTTCCAACCCCAGCTGTTCAGCGGAAGGGGAAAAGCTCTCCTTCTGCCTCTGGATCTGATGCGATGAGACATGTGACGGGGAAGATGAATTGAGGGCTGCATCTGAAGTGCCAGATACATAATCCATCCTAAATAGGCTTCATTAGTGCTAACAATTAAAGTTACCATTGTGGATTGGATACGTTTTCTATTAACTTTGCCCTTGTCTGCAGCTTGGACTCACCTCGCAATAATGAGCTGTGTCACTTCTGATCTATTTCTCATAATAGCTCCTTTCTCCTCTAAATCTGGGCAAAATATGATTTATAGGTAGGGCTGTTATCTGGATGTCAGGCCCCCACCTTCTGCCACAGGGAAGGGGTAGATGTGGGCTGGAGCTCACAGCCCCTGTGGGGAGCAGATTTGGGGTGGGATTTGGGGTGATGTCCATGGGCTCGGGGGTTATCAGGACAGAGGGGAGCTGGGGCAGGAGCCCTCCTCGTCCTGCTGGGACAAAAGGAGTGACACACTCTGAGGACTGAGTCCTGAGCCCCAAACCCCCGGCAATGATCCACCTGCCATGGGTGTGACCGCGGTCCCCATCTCCTTGGAGCAGCACGATCCCAACAGGCAGCAGATGCCCCTGTGGCCAGGTTTTCCCAGGACAGGTCTTTTTGGGGGATTTCTTTGCATCTCTACATCACGTTTCTTGCCTCAACTCTGAGAAAATGTGCCCAGCTTTCTTTTTGGGACAGAGTGCCCTGCAATGGAGCGTGACTCTGGTACAGCACAAGGGACTGAGACCAGAGTCATTCTCCTGGCTTGGCCCGAGCTGTGGGCAGGAGGAGGGTTGGAAACCTGCCCCTGCCCCCTCCACATCCAAATCTGCTTTGTCTCAGTCGAGCTCCAAACCTCTGCCAAAAGGAGAGCAAGCCACAGCAGCAGCAAAGCCCTCCTGAGAAATATGTCCCCCTCCTTCGAGGCTGCCACCTCATTTTATCAGTAGTGATTAAGGGAGGAAACTGGCAGTTAACCCTCTGCAAAGTATTTTGGTGACAAATTGAGAGTGCCTGGTATAAAGCTGTAGCCTATTAAACTTGATTCTGGGTGGATAAAGCAGGAGGCAGCAGTGACCTGACCCTTTTGTCCAGGGCGCCACAGCTCAGAGGAACACGCTCAGCCTGGGCATGTTTGAGTTTAAACAATTCTTTATTATTTTTGTTTCATGTGAACCCTGTGTCTCATGCAGGCAGAGCCAGGACAAGTTCCCATTTAATGTTTTTGTCATGTTCCCCACCTCAGAGCCTTCCCGAGTCCTGGCTCAGCGGCACAGGTGGGATGTGCTGGATTGGCTCACCCTGCCCACTCCTCTGTCCCTGCAGGGCTTGCATCTCCAGCAGGGTTGTTCAGAGAAAAAAAACATCCAGGACAGGAAAAAACCCCAAGGAGTTCTGACAAACAAGATCCATCAGCTCGAGTTAAACAGCCTGCAATGCTTTGGGACCTTTCCTGATAATTAAAAGCAATGTGATGGCTCCGTGCTGGTGAGAATTTATTCTGTCACTTGGCCTCGAAGAAGCCTCTCTGCCAGGAAGTGTCACTCGTGGGTGTCAGGGCTGTCACTGGAGTGCTCTGGTGTGGCTGTTCGTGGTTGTGTCCCTCCACAGTGCAGATGGATGGACAGGCAGGGCTGGATCCTGTCACCCTGTCACTGTCACCCTGTCTCTGTCACCCTCTGCCTGCTGGCCCTTCCCGTGCAGTGACACTCCACACTGGGGTTGTGTTGGAGGAACTCACATCGTCCCAAGAAAACACTTCCCATCAGCGAGGCAGCATCGCTGCCAGCAGGCAGTTGCCATGGCAATGAGGGTCTGGAGTAGCCCCAGCAGATGATTATTATTATTTTTATTTATTATTTTAATCTGGCCTTGGTTTCCTCTGTGGAAGCTGGAGCATTGCGAGCCCTCTGCTCCGGAGTGTGGGGGCTGGAGCTGGGCAGCGAGGACAGAAGGGCAGCAGTGAGGGGGTGCAGGGGGAGTGGGAAGTTCCACTGGGGAGGGAAGGAAGGGCTTGATGTCCACACCAGCACCGTCTCCTGCTTGGAGAGGAGCGGAGGCAGCAGAGGGCTGGGTGGGCAGGGACAGGAGCAGCGTGGCACCCGGAGCAGGACCCTCCCTGTGTGCGAGGCTGTGACCCCAGCCCGCTGCGGGGGTGCTGTGCCTGGTGTGGGGGGACACCAAAGTGCTTTGGAGGAAGGTGTGGCCCTCTCCAGCCAGCCCCAGGCTGGGCCTCGTTCTTCTCCATGCACTGGGAGGATCCCACAGCTGGTGGAGCACATTTCTCAGCAGGGTGAGCAGTTCCTGCTCCTGTTTTTCGCATTTTGGCAGGGGAGCAGCCCCAGGCACCCGGCGTGTCCAGGGGGACCCGTGGCTGCTTCAGGGGGTGTTGCGCACGTTGGTGCTCCTTGGGCGGCAAACAAAGGCACCAAATCTGTCAAACAGAGTGGCATTACCCCCAGTCAGCTGGCTGAGCTCAGGGAAGGGGCCGATTTCTCTTGGTGGGGCTGAAGCCACAGCTCCACATCCGCTCTGTGCAGCCCTGCTCAGAGCTCAGCTGGGCACAGCCTCCTCCTCTGTCCCCTTCCCCTCCAACCCCAGACAGCTGAGACCATGACCCCCAGATTTGTCCCTACTCCTCTTCTGAGAGGCCATGGATGGGGCTGTAAATCTTCCCCAGCACCAGGATGTTCCCTCCGTGGGGTCTGTGCGGGACAAGTGTGGGGTGAGGTTTCAGCATTGCCAGCCCCTGCTCTCCTGCCGAACGCTTGGCACGTCCTGCGCTGGTACCTCGGGGACAGCCCAAGGTCACCAGGATGTCACAACAGTCCTTGGAATTGAGATTTTATCTTGTGGAGCTGTTCAGTGCTTTGCTCTCAAAGCCATCCTTCATCCCTCCTAAGGGAAGGGACTGCCTGGCCCGGAGCGTGCGGAGCTTTTCATATACACGGTATCAATCTCCGAGAGGGAAGCACTTTTATATTGGAGATCTGATGGAGGAATAAATTCCCACAGAAGTAGAAAGCAGAAGCTAATAGGCTTTTTCACAATGAAAGAATAGATCTGCTGACAAAGGCATTTCCAGGGCATCAAAATAAACTGTATTTTCTGCGAAGACTGCGGAGCTCCCAGAGCTCCCTCACCTCTGCAGCCACCCAGCCCAGAGTGGCCATTCCTGGGATGCTCAGGGCTGGCTCCTGACCCCACGTGTCACCCACACAGAGAAGTCCTTGCATGGTGTATCTTGGGTCAGTGCTGTCCCTCCTGGGTTCTGCTCCCTCTGCCCAGCCCCTGCTCGCCTGGACACTGCTCTCCACTCCCAGCCAGCACAAGGGCATTGACCCACCCTGCCAGTGCCCTGCTCCTGGTCCTCTCCGTTATGGAATTCCTTGGCAGCTGTCAGGCAGGCTTCCAGGGCCTTTTTCATTTCCCCTTTTGAAAAAACATGCGCTAATTTGTCTTTCCTATCAATTGATTTTCCAGTTAAAACCACTCTCTGCCTGCCCCTGCTTCCCACCCCACAGGAATCCCAGCCCTCTCAAGGAAATGGTGCTTAGGAGACCAAAATTCACTGAAGTCTTACGTGCTCCAATCCCTGAAGGGGCAGGGAGGGGGCGAGAGGAAATGATTTGTTCAATTAATTATAAATGTTTTAATTTAAATGGCTTAATGTAGAAGATAGATATAAACCAGCAAACTACTGAAGTGGTTTATGGGTCCTTAAAGAGCAGTAAATGCTTGTTCTGATTCTGCTAAGATCACTCAAATGACTTTTCCTCCCGAATTCAGGGTAGGGTGCAGTGGGAGGCAGAGAGGGGGAGATTTCCTCTTGTATTTCACATCCCCCCAGGCAAGTTGTGATAAACGTTTAACAATTCCTTTCTTTGGAGCCCGGAACTTGCCTTTGAAAAACACAATGCTTGCCCCGTGCTGCTGAGAGGTGGAACTGAAAAAACAAAGAAGAAGAAGAAGAAATCTTCTGGGCCAAGGTCACCTCTTGCTGTAGGATCACTCCTTCATCAACCACCTCCCCGTCATCCTCCTTGATATCTCAGCCAGCCCCACCGCTCGGGACGGCGCTGCCGTAATTCCACAGTGAGGGATATTTCAGGTACACCTGTCTTTGTTCCCTGCCTGTGTTCCCTGTCTGCTGCACAGCACCAGAGCCCTCCGTACACAGCATTAATGAGCCGATTTACACAGGGACAGCTCCAACCCGCCCTTTATCTTGTCAAAAACACAGAAATGCAGAGTTATGAGGCTTGTTGTAGAGAGAAATGTTGCCTACAAGGGAAAGATCCTGAGTGGAAGTTTCTTGAGTGACTGAGGGGGAATGAGCTCATGGGTCTGTGCGTGGCCTGAGCAGAACAGACCACAGAATCATGGAATATCCCTGGGAGGGACCCACAGGGATCACCCAGCCCAGCTCCAGGCTCTGCACAGCCACCCCAACAATCCCACCCCGGGAGCAGTGTCCAACACTGGCAGCCTTGGGGCCATGACCGCTCTGCTGGGATAAGTTTGTCAAGCCAGGCCCTTGCTGCCCCCAGGATTTTCCTGCTGATTTCAGCTCTCAGCCCTTCCTCTTACAGCTTCTTGCCGTTCAAACCCACTGTCACTATCGCATTCCCTTGGCTCTGTTTTCCCTGCCACCACAGTGCTCCCATTCCCTGCCTGCTCGGTGACTCCAGCAGCAGTGCCACAGCTCGTTTTTCTCCACTCTTCCTATTTTGTGGCTGAAAAGGAGCAGACAGCCTGGGAGAGGGTAAATTGGACATCTAATAAATGCATTTTCTAGGTTCTTTTTTCCTCTCTTGTCTGCAGACTGTCCTGCCCTGGAAATTATTTTCCTGGAGTTCTCGTTGTTGACCCCTAGAGCTCCAGAGATGTTACCTAAACTAAATGGCTTTGCTTTTCATGCTCCAGCAAAACCTGTCTCACTTCCAGCACAACCCATCTCCTCCCAGGCCGCACAGAAACAGTTACAGCAGCAAAAGGCTTCTACACTCATAATTACAAGTCCTTGCGATGCACCGGTGTGCTGAACGAGAGTCTGTGCAAAGAAACTTGGATTTGGGGATTATAGAGGGGGCTTTTTGTTTTTATTAATCTTTCTCAGCCTTTTCCTGAGAGGAAAAAACCCAGAGGTGGTTTCAAAGTAGGTTTCTTACTGGCAGGGGGCTGTTTTAGTGGTGTCAGTGCCCAGCTGGCTCCATCAGCCAGACCCCACAGCAGGGTCAGGGGGGATTGAGGGCTCCAGCTCTCAAGGAGGTTTTCTGGGAAGCTCAAAGCTCATCCCTGGCCTGAGAGCAGGAGCTGAGCGGCTGCCAGGGGAGGGCAGAGCCTGTGCCAGTGCCTGGGGACCCGGGGGACAGGCATGTGGCAGCCATCTGGAGGGGTGGGCAGCTCAGGAGAGAACACCACGGTGCTGGCAATGCCAGCAGCCACCACTGCGTTCTCCTCCAGGGCAGGCAGGAGCATCAGGAGCAGGAGAGAACAGGGCTGAGCTGTTAACCTGCCTTGTTAGAAAGCAGAAAGTCTCTCACAAATGGATTTCCAATTTCCCGTCCACCTGCTTAGCCGAGACAGATCTCTTGCTTTTATAATTACTTTTTGGGTAGTTACAGGACCTGGTATCCAGGCAACTCTTAAATCCTCTTGTAAATCTGTTTTTTTCTGTTGATTTCTAGGTGTTGGGGAAACATCCTCCAATCCCTTAAGGCAGACACAACTTTCTCCATGGCTGTTTCTCTCCCCCAAAATCAGCGGGGTAGGCAAGATCCCATGTCAGCTTTTAGGGGTTCAGGTCCGTGATGCAGCAGCTCCCACAGGCTCTGAGTGGCACCTCTTGGCCTCATTTCCAATGAAATAGTGGCCAAAAAGAAGGCTGCAATGCATTTTGTCTTCCCAGCATCATCCCCTGTAGTTGCAGTGTTTTAGGATTTTCTTTCTCTCTCATGGAGAATACAGATAAACTGGACTTTCTTAATCTCTGTGTTTTGTGTTAGAGGTGCCCAAGCCATGACCAATAGGTCTTTAGGGGTGGATTGTCTTTGGCCAATGGACACTTGTTTATTACTGTGTATAAAAAGAACTTCTTGTAAATAAAGTCCTCTCTTCGCCATCTTGAAGCCTGTCTGCCTGACCTCTCTACCTGCTTCCACAAATCCCACGAATAACAGAAAAGCAAACCATAATCCCCAGGCAGCAATGTTGGCTCAGATCCATCCCTGCACCATGAGCCGTTCAGGCACACGCTCAGGACCTCCTCATGTTCCGGGTGTTTGTGCCCATCTGGGTCAGGGCAGGTTGGAGATACTTCAATGAAAGCAGAGCCCCAGGGAATCACTCCGGACAGTCCCTCAGGGGCCGGGGCAGGAGCGGGGCTGGTGTCACCCAGGCGCTGCAGGACACCACAGGGACCGAGCTCCGAGTGCCCCCTCCTCCCGTTCCTTTACACTTCCATGGACACCCGAAGGAGGAGGGCAGGAGGGACAGCACGTGCTGCTGCTCCAGGCCCCAACAGGCTCTTCATTACCATGCAGAGAGCACGGGGAGGTCACATCACCCTGCGAAAGGTCACACATCAACACTCTCCGAGGCTCTGACCTCTGCTGGGGGCAGTGTAATTTAATTAACTTGAGCTTGGCTGTTCACCTGCTCGAGTCATTTGGAGATCTGCATGGGGGTCACATCGTGGGGCTGCTGGTCCCTCTCTCCTGGCTCCAGCCCCAGCAGCGCTGTCCCTCTGTCCCTCTCCCCCCAGGCTGGGTGTCCTTCAGCACGGAGACAGCGCTTGGCTTGGAGCTGTCGCTTGTGGTCGTGGTGGCAACAATTAGGCCATCAGTCAATAAACTAATACTCTCATTTACAGTCATTAGGGACTGCGGATCCGAGCATCTGCTTCTGCTAATGAGTTTAAAAGTTGGCTAAATATGGCAGACCTGCTCTTGTGGAGAAGGAAGCAACAGGAGTTCGATGCGGAATTGGGCTCTGATGAACACGACATCAATTTTAATTAGCAGGCGTCTACAGCTTCCCAACTAAACCAAAATGAGTGGCAAAGGGACAGTGCTGGAGGCTGCTCAGGGCTCGTTTTGGGGACCCAGCTTGCCGGCACAGGGGTCCCAGGTGGCTCTGCCAGGGGGACTGAGCCCCAAGGGTGCCCTGCAGGCACCAGCCCAGCTTGTGCTCAGTGCTGCCTGGGCTGTGAGCGCAGCCCTGCTCCGCTGTCACACAGATCTTTTAATCTGGTGAGGAATCATTCGTTTCCACCTCCAGGCCTAACACAGGCTTCCAGGGGGATGCTGAAGTTTGAAAAGCCCTATCATAGATCTGTTGTAGCTCGGAGAGAAGGGAAAAAGCTTTTCCTCTAAATGACTGTAAATGTTTTTCGCTCGGAGATGGTGGCTCACAGGGGGCTGGAGATTTATGAGCTGGTGTTCGACCTCGCTGATGGAGACCTCCATCACCTGTCACCTCCCCAGGCCACCATGTCACGCCATGGTTTGGGGGGAGAAGCAGCAGGCTGTTCAGTCAAGAGCTCTCGGGTTGGACGGGGGGATTGATCCGTGTCCGGCCTGTGGAGCATTAAACCTGGGCATGTTCTCTGGGATCTCACCAGGCAGGGGATGAAACACTCCACAGAGCCCAACCCCTCATCCTCTCCGAGCAGCACCGCTCTTTTCCTGATCGATCCATTCCTGCAGGATACCAGACATCACGTTTCTCAGGAATCTCCTGTTCCCCAGTGCAGGTTAAAAGCAGCAGGTAAAAGGAACCATTTGAGAAGTCCTTTTGCCCTTTTCTTGCATGCTCTTCAGTGAGGCAGATTGAGGCATTACCAGCAGTCAGGGGTGCTTTAAAAGGCATGGAATTAAAGCAAGGTCCACACGCAGGATTTGGCTTTCAGTGAAGATTTTCTCTCTCGCTGCTCCATCGTGTTCCCACGTCACTGCCTCATGTTGCCCCCACTCCCAGCTGTGGGATCAGGACAAGGTTATAAACAGCCCAGTGCTGAGAGAAGTTTTTTTTCATCTCCTCAGAGGAAGTTCTGATGAATGTAAAAGGGAGAAAATCTGTCTGGTTTTTAAGATGGGTTTTCTTCAATACCTACAGGAATCTACAGCTCCAGAAAAGTCCTTATGAGTGAGAGTGACTGTGGCACAGACCGGATGCCTTTCCATGGTTCTCCACACCACATGAGCACAGCAGCTGTAGGGGTTTGTAGGAATTGCTTGGAAAGGCCAGGTTTGGTGGCTTTCCAGGCATGGACGCCCAAAGATCATCCTTGAAAGGATGAATAACCTTTTCACTGGCTTGGGAAGGCTGGAGAAGGGGAAAACCTCTTCCTCTGGAATAAGAGCCCAGCAGATATAGAGCATGGGAGGGTTTTGTGAGGAGGGAAGGGATTGAGAATCTGCTCAGATGCTGCCTGGGGGGAGCCAGTGAGAGGTGGGTGTGCCTGAAGGTGTGTCTGCCCCAGCTGGGGCTGGAATTTGGGGGGCTGTTGGTCAGCAGAGCCACTCCCGAGTCCTGGTGGAGAGAGACAGGGAATGCCCCAGCAGCACTGGGAGCTGGGAAGCCGCAGCCCAGGCCCTGCAGCTTGCTGGAGGAAGATGGAATGCTGCTTCCGTAGCCTGAGCTCTTGATGCTCTTTTTAATACATATATTAAAAGGGTGCTAATAAGCAAATCCGTCAGTTATGCAAATGAGTGGCAATTGCATCTTGAAGAGCATCCCACAGTTTAATTACATCATAATTGCAATGTAACACTTTAATTACCATATGCATCACAAAATCATGAGCACTGTTTCTAATCTCTTCACCAATATTTCAAATCAAACAGATTGCACGGGGCCCGGGATTGCGCTGCCATCCTGCGCAGGGAAACGGCAGATTCATCCCATCCCCTGCAGGATGGAGGCTGGGAAGGGGCTCCCTGTGTCCCTGCCTGGCCGTGCTGGTAGCAGATGGCTGCATGAGTGTTCTTGGCCGGCGTCTCCAACCGTGTCCCACTGTCAGGAACGTGCCGGAGTCGCGTGCCTGCGCTCCCGGGAGCGGAGTGAGGGTGGTGGCCATGCTGGGCACTGCTCCAGGATTGTCCCAGAGATCCTGGTTTAACCCTGGACCCGCTCAGTCCCCACCCCTGCCCAGTCTGGGGTGATCACCACAGCCAGGTGAGGCGGCTGCTCGGGGATGAAGGGATGAAGATTTGCAAATGGCTGTTTTGGAAGAAGCAATTTGATGAAAAAGCTGCCTGTGATTCTCCCTTCCCCGCCCAGCACAGAAAAATGAATTTCACATTCTCCCTCTCGCCCCAGAGAGGGAAACAATAAAGCTTTCTGGGGTATAGCTTTAGCTGGAGGCCTGGGAATTTGATTTAAACCAGTTGAATTCGTAAATCTTCCCAGTTTGCATGCTTGATTTTCCTCCCATCTGGCTTCTTCCTTTCCCCCATAAAGCCACATCTAATAAGTGACTTAAGAAAAGTAGCAGATTGGCTTAAAAAGGGACTAAAATTCACATCTGGGGACTAAGAGATGAGTGGTTTTGAGCAGATAGGGGTGTGCTGGAGTGATGGATCAGGAGAGGAGCGTGCTGGGGAGGTGAATCCCTCCTGTCCCCATGGCAGTGCCCCAGCATGGGACCAGCTCTGCTGGCAAGGGGCTGGGGCTCCCTGCTGGCCCCGTACCCGGCTCTCCCAGCACATGGAGCGGGGCCGGGGTGTCCTCCCAGCCCTTCCCAGCACTGCTGCTCTTGCTGCAGGTTGCACATTTGCTTTGCCATGAGCTGGCAGTGATTTAAAATCATCCTGCGCTAATCCATATAAATTCTTTTAATCGTGGATTTAATCTTCTAAGCATGTGGTAATTAAATTACACACCAGCCAGAGGCACATCAACAAAAGGTGTGAGTTTACAGGCCCGGGGGCAGGGCTTCGGGACAGCCCATGGCCAGGACAGCGAGGCATTTGATTCCTCATTGGTTTCATTGGGTTTTCCCTTTCTGTCTCATTTTCCCAACAGAGTGATTTTGGTTGGAAGACCACCGAGTCCAAGCTGTGCCCCATGCCCACCTTGTCACCCAGCCCAGAGCTCTGAGTGCCATGTCCAGTCAGGACAGCTTGGACACCTCGGACTCCAAACCTCCCTGGGCAGTTCCAGGACCTGACCAGCCTTTCCATGGAGAAATTCCTCCTGATGTCCAACCTGAACCTCCCCTGGTGCAGCTTGAGGCAATTTCCCCTTGTCTTCTGTGACAAGGAAGAAACAGGAGAGGAGAAGATACAGCCCCAGAAGGAGCTGATGGCCAGGACAGGGCCTGGAGCAATCCACGTGCTGGGATATTCCTGGAGAGCGGGAGGAGACCTGGAGGAAAGCACTCCCGAGCTCCCTGAGCAGAACACTTTGATGGGCTGGTGTTAATGGAAGGAAATACCGTGACACCAGAAGCACATTAACAAATTAAACTTTGGTGCTGGGAAGGGGAAAGTCTCTGTGAACTGCGAGGTAGGGAGATGACTGACTTCAGGAATGTGACAATTACTGTACTTAACATTTTTTTAACATTAAGAGCCAAATAGGAGCATATATTTAATTCATTAAACCAGTCTGAAGTGGCTCCCTCCATCCCAGAGCAGTTAATCGGTGCTCGGTGTCTCCTAATGAAGGGGTCCCTGTAAGGTCAGCTCCACGCTTGTTAGCTAATCGGAGACTTATTTGTTTTGCAAATTGCTCTCCCATTTTGAACCACCTCGCAGTAATTTTCATGGCGGGGAAGCAGGAGAGAGTTCACGGGGCTGGGTTCTGAAGCCCTCAATCTGTCATTGGGAGCAGGATAAAAATAGCCTGGGAAAGAGAAGGAGCAGGATGCTGGGTTTGTTCCAGGCAATGCAGCCCCATCTTCAACGTGGGGACTGAGGGGTGGCTGGAGGGCTGTGTGGGCAGTGGCCCAGGGGACTGGGGACATTGTGTGACACTGGAAACCCCTCACTGTGCCTGGCCAGGCACTGCTGTCCTGCCCTGCCCACCCTGCCCTGCCCTTTCCATCCTCCTCTGAAGTCCATGGGGGATCTTGTGTGGTCCATGGGGGTCCTGCTGCCCTGCCTGTGTCCTCTGCCCGAACACCTGCACCCTTACACGCCCAGAAATAAGGGGGTGTGCACAGAAAGTTTTTTCCAGTGTCCCTGGTCAGTCTGGCAGAGGTGGCTCCATGGGAATGGGGCTGTTCCGGGCAGGGATGCAGAGCACAGCACGGGGATTTCTCGATGGAGGGTGAGCAGTGGGGACACCCCTTCTGCACCCGCAGAGCCTGAGGGAAACACAAAGGCTGAATTAGCTGTTTAAACCCGTTTTCTTCTCCCCCTGAGGCAGCTGGAGGTCTGGCTGCTGTCCTGGAGTACAACAGGCCAACACAACACCCACTTTGACTGGGTGTTCATGTCAATCTTCAATAGAAGAAGCATCTCCCACCCTATCCATGGATGAAGAACCTCCTCCCTCCTCCTTTCAGCTGTTTGTTTTACAGATGTGCCCGTGGGAACAGAGGTGTCCCTTTGCATCCCGATCCAGCTCCCCTCCTCCAGCACACAGGGCACAGCTCCTCGTCCCCACCTCACCCTCCCGGGCCGGAGGGGGCGAGCAGGGACCTGGGCTTTGCTTTCAGAAAACAGGGAAGAAGGCCTGTGTTTTGTATTTTAAGTCCAAAAAGCAGAGCGAGGTGTAAATTGGGGCTGTCAGCCTTTCCTTCCCAATCCATCAGCCGGGAGCAGCTGCCTCCCCCTGACCTGCGGAGGGAGATTGAGAGCCCCGTGGCCACCGCTCCCGATTTCCCTCTTTTCCTGAGAAATCAGCAGCGAGAGCAGAAGGCAGGAGCTCCCTGTGCTCGTGCTGGGGCTGCTGCCCTGGCTCTCTGGTGGCCGACCTTTGGCCATGAACTTTTAGCAGGGATTTTCCCCTGGTTTCAGAGCAGGTAAAGTGGGAGCAGTGGGAGCAGACCCCAGCTGTCCTGGCTGCTCTGCCCGTTCCGCTTGGCTGTCACTTGAACTTACAGCAGTGCAGGGGGAGAAAGTACTTTTATTTTCCAATATCACAGACAAAAAACAACAAAAAAAACCCCAACCCACAAACACACAAAAAAAAAAAAACTCCCACCACCTTTACTTAAAGTAATAATGTCTATAGTGTAAAGAAAGGATTCCACTGAGGCACAATTTTTTCCCAAATGTCATGGAAATTGAAGAATTTCAGCAACTGTATTTGTGTGCAAAAGAGGAGAGAAAGCAGATTAATTTAAAAAGGTTACATTGATTGCAGTCAGGCATGGAGCTGTAGCAAGGAGCCCGGTGCAAGGAGGTGGGGGACCGAGCTGTTCTCCTCTCCATGGGGCCATTCCACATCAACATCTCCCCAGGATGCTGAGGCACCCCCAGTGCCACACTCCAAAAATCCTTTTCTCCAAGAGGACTGAGAACATGTGACCCTGGAGCTCGGGAGAGAGCAGCCCTGGCTCCTGAAACACCAGGCTTCATCCATCAGCACAAGTCCTCATCAGGCTTGGGGCTGGTGGTGAGCAGTTCCCTGGGAACAACGTAAAGGGTGAATTTTCACAGGACTTTTATTTCTCTGCAGGATCCCTGACATCTGGGAAGAGCTCCTGGTCCTTCAAGGTAATGACGGTGATTTCCTGCAGCTCTGTTGACATGGAGAATGTGCTCAGAGCCTCTGTTTCCAGACAGGCTGGGGCAGAGGTGGGAGCCTGACATGGTGGAGGAGAAGGTTGAGTTTGGTGGGGTCTCTCCAGCCCAGGCTGGGGATGTTTGGGAGCTGCAGTCCTGGCTTGGCTCTGCTCCTGGGGGCAGGGGCAGCTGCCTTTTGGAGACCTGCCCGGTGCTCCCTGGGGTGCTCTTCCAGCACCTCCAGGAACCTCGAGTTTGGTTCATTCCTGGAGCAGTTTGTAAAAACCAGGGACAGGCAAAGGCAGCCTGGAAGCACCAGCAACGTCCGTCTGCTGCACAAGGGAAGTTTTCCTGCAGCAGACCAGAGCTGTGAGCATCACCAGGGCAGTGTGCGTGTCCTGCTCAGGGCTCCTGCTCCCTGGGATAGCTCTGCCCATTTGATTTTGCTGTGGCAGAGATGGCTCCAGTTACCCTCTTCAGGCACTGGCTGAACTCATGTTACACCATCTGGCCTGGCCATCAGCTTCTGCCGTGGGGATGGGATGGACACAGGCTCTTGGGGAGCCGCTTTTCTTTGTTACCAAGGCACCTTGGCTGGTGCTAGAAGCAACTTCCATCCTCTTCCAGGGCAGCGGGGCACAACCCTGAGTGGCCACTTGCCATCGTAACTCATGGGATCTTCTCTTCCTCACAAGGACAAGAGTTGGGGGCCCAAGCAGAAAACAAGAGCCCGAGTCTCTCTCATCAAAGCACAAGGGAATTTTTAAACCCCAATGACCAAATTTCCCTCCCAGAGCTCCTCTCCTCCTCTTCCCTAAGGAACAACCTCTGCATGGCACCAACACAGGAGCACAAACCGTCCCTCCGCCACCACCATCGCCTGAGCTCCGGCATTCCCCACATCAAGCGTGAACCAATTCTGACCTTCCTCGGCGGGCGGGAAGTGCCGGAGCTGCACCTGCATCTCCGCATCAATTCCCGTCCCCACGAGGTGCTCTCTGAGCTTGAAAGCCATCCCAGCGGGGTCGTGCCCCGCAGCGTGGGGTTCCCCGCGCTGCCCCAGCGATGTCGGGGCTCCGGGCTTCAATGGCAGGAGGAGGAAACGCTTCGCCTTGATCAGGAGGGATAAGAATAGCGAGCGGCAGGCGGCGGCCGGTGGGGTGCGGATGAAAGGCGGCTGGCTCTCATTCTTCCCCCGCCCGGGGCGATCTGCCCCTTCCTTTCCCGAGTCATAATTGCGTGGCACGCCGCAGATGAGTGTCACACTCCACCAAAGCCCGAGCGCCGCGGGGCCAGGGCTCCAGGCTCGCCAGCAATGAGCGGGGAGGCAGCGAGGAGGCTTTTGATGCCGCTCTTCTTCCTCTGACGTGCTGAAGAATTACCAGGCTCTGCGGACGGTATTTCTCTAGCTTGGAGCTTTGCCTTGCTCTGCAAAGGGGACCAAGTGCTGCTCGGCCATGCTGAGAGGGCAGAGGGACAGCACCGGGCCATCCCCCAGGAGGTGCTCGATGGGCTCCTGGCCAAGGCCAGACCCAAACCAACACCCCTGAGCCCTCCACAGCACCCAGCCATGGCAATGGTGGACACACCTGTGACCCTTCCTGGCGTCGTCACTGGCTTTTGGTGGCTTCTGCTCTTTGGAGACAGCCTGTTGTGGAGAGCAGAGCCCTTTGAGGCGTTGTGAGCCCTTTGAGGTGTTGTGACACCCCAGCACCACGATTTCCAACAGCTGCGGTGGGGCATCGTGGCCTCCCACTTCCCTGTGTTTTTCCAGGTGTTTCCTCTGGCTTTGCTTTCATTAATTTATCACACGCACACAGGGCATAAGTGGGCTCAAACCTCCATCTCCAGCAGCCGAAATCGAATAATTACCCAGCATATCCCACCTGGAGAAGCATTCCTGGCTGGTCTGCAAGTTGTGAAGAAGTTCACTGTATCCTTTCAAGCAAGAAATTATCCTGGACTGTAAGTTATGGCTCCAGCAGCCGTACAGGTACAAAAAATAAACTGAAAGGGGTGGGTGAGATGGAGATTTAACCGATGCTGTAGAAAACACTGAGCAGGGGACACCTCAGTCAGAGACAACTGGGGGGTTCCCTTTGGAAGAAGGGGACCTGGCAGCAGTGTCTGAAGGAGATAAAAGGGAAAAACCTGACAAAAGAACATGGGAACATCCCCTCAGCTCTCCCAGGAGAGGCATCTCGCAGCTGAAGTCCTTTTCCCTGCATTGGCATGATGCTGCACAACATCGTCCCTACAGCTGGCTGGTATTTTTGGGGGGCTATTTTGTCCTATTTTTAGGAAATGCCAGTGTAGATTGGGAACTTTTTTTGGGTCTGGGAGGGAAAAGGTCAGCCTGAGCAAATTTCTCAACCTGAACTGAAAGCAGAGAGGGGTGACAAACCCACTCCAGCTTCAGACAGAGCTAATTAAAGTGCTGACATTTTAAGACATGATGATGTGAAATCTCTTGCTTTAAGCCAAGTCTGGGCCCTTTTCAGAGTTCAGTTCTGCTCCGCGGAGTTTCCAGGAGAGGTGCAAGCCAGCTGGGAGTGCTGATGGGTTGTTTTTAATGTAGTATTCTCCTTACAGTGTGAGCAAGTTTTCAGCCTTTGGAAGAATTCTGTAATGTCAGGCTGCCTGGGCAGAGATCCCAAAAAAAGCGGAGCTCTCCAGCTCAGGTGCCTGTGAGAGGGTTTGAGTTTTGGCCCTGTTGTGTTTTAGCCTGCAGGGAGAGCAGGGGAGGGGCAGTCCCACCCCATGGGATGGGGGTAGGCTGGGGTAGGTGCACACCCCAAAAGCTGAGGCATCACCCCAACAACTCTGCCCTGCACAAACAGTGACATAAAGCCCAACCGTGCCGTTTTCCAGAGGATGGAGGGTTTTGGGGTCCCCCTGGCAGGGGGGCTGTGGCAGTGCCCTGTGCCATGTGCTGCCAGCGGGGCCGATGAGCGAGGCCGGGGCTCGCAGGGAGGGCGGGAGCTGCAATCAGGAGCTCTATTGTGGCTCTCGGGCTGCCGGCACAATGCAGCATTAAGAGACAAAGTCAGCTCGGCTCAGTGGGGTGCGGGAGGTGATTGGGGCAAGGAGAGACTGGCTCTGACAGGTGGAATGAGACTGGAGTGATGGAGGGAAAGGCAGACTGATCCCAGCACCTGCAAACTGCTCCTGGCTCCAAGCCGGGCTGCAGGTCTGGGAGGGTGAGTGAGCTGTGAATATTCCGGGGGTTGTTCCCAGAAGGGACCTGTCTGCACCAGCCCTGGGGACAGCGATGCACCCAGGCATGAGCAAGATGCAGAGGGGTGGATGGACAGACAAACAAATGGGCTGATCTGCTGGGAGAGATTGATCAGGGCCAGGGAAGCAGGAGCCCAGGCTGCAGGAGGAAAACCTTTCCATGTGAACGGAGCTGGCAGGACACTGGGGTCAGCGGGGGATGGACAGGGCACAGCAGCACTTGGGGTTTGGGACTCGCTTTAAAGCCCTGCTCCTCATCACCATCCCTTGTGCAGGTCCCAGGTGCATCTCCCCAGACAGGTAATGACCCACCCAGCCCCAAAGGCCACGAGTGCATCTCCCCCCAGGCCCCAGCAACTTGTTGGGAACAAAATAATGATTTGGGGACAAAATATTTTATTAGCTCAGAGAAGGGGCAAAGCACCCCGAACTTTGCCCCACCACCGTGGTCTCAAGGCAGGTGAGATGCTGGAGGTGATTTGGGGAGTGTGAGGATGGAGATGAACTGGTGGGTTGAAGATGGAGATGAACTGGTGGATTGAGGAAGGAGGTGAATTGGGGTGTGAGGATGGAGATGAATTGTGGAGTGTGAGGATGGAGGTGAACTGGTGGGTTGAAGATGGAGGTGAGCTGGTGGGATGGAGATGAACTGGTGGGTTGTGGGTTGAGGAAGGAGGTGAATTGGGGAGTGTGAGGATGGAGATGAACTGGTGGGTTGAAGATGGAGATGAACTGGTGGATGTGAGGATGAAGGTGGGCTGGTGGGGTTGAGGATGGAGATGAATTGTGGAGTGTGAGGATGGAGGTGAAATGGTGGATGTGAGGATGGAGGTGAGTTGGGGAGTGGGGGGATGGGG
>VZTX01017067.1:20702-45175 GCA_013400915.1 Pardalotus punctatus
TGGTGGATGTGAGGATGGAGGTGAGCTGGGAACTGTGAGGATGGAGGCGAGCTGGTGGGTTGAGGATGGAGGTGAGCTGGTGGCCTCTCCCCGGCTGAGACATTTTCTGCTCCGTCATCCTGAGTTTTCTGCTCTGTTTTGCCAGCCTGTTCCGGGGAAGGCGGCTGTGCGTTCTCCCAATGCCATCTAGTGTCAGCTCCAGCGGCCCCGGACAGTTATTTTAAGGCATCAGGGCTGATTTATTGCAGAAGGATCTTTGAGGGCCAACGGGCTGCCCAGTCTGGTTATTAACAGCAGCACGAATAACTAACGGGTGGGTGCGCAGGCTGGGCTGGATTATTTTTATTACCGCTCCCATTTTGCACTAAAAACCCCCCCTGGCAGGATGGAGCACGAGGATGCAATGCCATGTCCGAGGTGATTAAAGTCTCTCAGCCTTCAGCCACTTGTCTTGTAGCCCCGGCATCACCTGAGGCTTAATCACTCAGAAAAGTGCTGTCATGTCCTATTGTCGCCGTATTGGGAGCGCGACCTCTTTCGCGTTTAGCTGCCATCAGAAAAGAATGTAACTTGCCAGGAGACAGGCGTGACTCAGGAGACTGGTAATGGGATATAAAGACTTTGACCTGTGGGTCACCCATTTGGAGGCAGCCAAGGTCAGTGGCAAGGGCAGCGATGTCCTTTGCACTGTGATTATTTGGCCAAAAAACCCAAAACAGGCGGTGATGGGTCCATCTGTGACTGTCAGCAGGGCTGAGGGCTGGGTTGGACTTTGATCCGACTGTGAGAACATCAAGTCCCCCAACTCCTCCCCGTCCGGGTTTTGGGGCTGTGTGACTGCCCACGGTCCCCTCCTGCGTAGGGGTCTGTCCCCCACATCCTTCCCCTGCCGCCATGCAGGGGCATGGTCTGCACAGGTTGAGAACTCTCTCATTTCTGCCTTTTTAGGGGCACAGCAGCATCTCCCCTGTGTCCCATTCATCTTCCTCCCAGTGCAGGGAAGGTTTCACAGGACAGGTGCGCCCTGTCCCCTGCTCGCCCTGTCCCTAGCTCTGCTCTCCACCATCAGCTGCCATGATTTAGGTCCCTGCTAACCCCATCCTCATCCTCAGCCACTGCTGACCATGTGAATTTATCTCCTTGGTTGCAAACCACCTCATTGAGGCAGTTGGAGCCAGTGATTAATTAAGGTCTCCCTAGAAATGAGGTTACTCCCTGCAGCCTCACATATAAATGTAAGATTAATGGGTGCTGGCCATGTTAGATGGCCATGGCCAGGCTGGGATGGGGAGGGTTTGCCTGCTCTCATCCAGACAGTCCTTGAACATGAATTTTCCATGGAAGAGCTTCTAAACATTCCCATGGGATGGGAAATGCAGCTGGAAGTGCAGTGGGGAGCCACGGGGCTGGGGAAAGGGGGTCCTGGGCTGAGCCAGGCACGGAGCAGCCGGTTTGGAAGCAACAGCCAGAGGCGCTCTCACGACTCTCCTGTTGGCTGAGCCAACATCCAGCCCGCTCTGTGTGTTTAATTTTCACTAATCTGTTTGGGGTTTTTTAATTATCTGCAAACAAGGTGCCTCCTTCATGGAATACCAATGGTGTTGGGGACAGGGAGCAGTGGGCGGCCGGGCTGTGCCCACACCCCTTCCCTGCCGCTCAGCACCGCTCCAGAACTTTGCCCAGGACCTGTTTGCCTGTCCTTATCCAGCATCGATCATGGGATTCCACCCTGCCAACCAGCATCTGCATGCAGCATCTCCGGCAGCAGAAGGGACTCCTGCTGAGCTGGTGTGTAAAAGCTTTCGCAATCACGGAGCTGGAGGAGGATTTAAATACAAGGCTCTTTAATAAGATGAAAAGAGCCCTTTCTGTCCCCACTGGTTTTCTGCTTGCTCTTTCATGCTGCCAGAGCCCTCAGGTTGTGTCAGGGCCTGGCTCTCCGTGGGCTGACAGGTTTCCTAACTCCCCTCCCTGCACTGTCAGCACAGTATCAGGAACAGCAAATACCAGTTGCAGCAGCTGGAGGAGGAGGAAGGCCAGGTCGGAGCAGCCCCTGGCCACGTGTGTTTGAGTTTTGTCCTCCAAAACATCCTCAGTGGCATCAGTGACCTGGAGAGAACCCTGTGCCTCAGTGTGCGCAGCAGGAAAATGGGTCTAAACCCATTTACCTGTCTCCTCCAGAGCTGGCTGAGGTGTTTGATTCATGTCAGCGGCTTGGCTGGTGACTGCGGGATGAATGACGCTATATAAATGCAAAGTGTTATTAATATTTCATGTTGTAGTGAAAATGTACTAATGGGGCTTGTTCCTGGAAGATAAAGTGCTGCCATTAATAGGCCTTTGTGTCCCCAGTGCTGGGGACTCACCTGTGGAGGGGTGGAGGGGGCTCTACCCAGAGCAGAAACTGCCCATCACACCTGGCAGCTCCCCAAAAGAGGGGATTTTAACCCAGAAAGACACAAAGAGCCACTTCTGACACCCGCAAAATTAGGGGTACCTGGGGCAGAACGTCCCCCCACCCACCACTGGGTGCTGGTGGATGGGTGCTGCTCTGGGCCCTCCCTGCCTGCCCATGGGGGGACACAGCCCCTGGGAACCCCATTCCCGGCACAGCCACTACACAGGCATGTTAAAAAAAATAAAAATGGGCTTGTTTGATTTCAAACTGCAGAACTCTTCCCTGGAGCCATCCGCAAACACTGGTAATTTACTTTACAGCTGTTTAGATTTGTTTCTCTACTTTTTTTTTTAAACCCCAGCAGAATTGCAAATGAAACATGTGTTTGCTCCTCAAATGACTCCAGCCGTACCTGAACTCCTGCACCCCACAACTTCTCCTTGCACCTCCTCCCCTGTGCCCCCCATCCCTGCACCCCAGAGCTGTGAGATGGGGGTCAGACCTCAAAGAGGGGGTTCTCTGAGCTGGGGGCTCATCTTGGGCGGGCTCCAGATTCTGGTATCAAGGAGAGGTGCTGGGGAAGAGACTTGTGCCTGCTTGCAGGTGAGGGAAGCGCAGGTAAGCAGTTAATTCCCAGTGAAATCAACTGCCACCCATTCATCAGAGGGTGGGGAGGGATAAAGGCTCTGCTAAATTATTGCCACGGTGCAAAGTTTGAATAAAAAAGGATTATAAAGGGCAGTGGTTGCCTGAGAGGCTCCCGGTACCGTGGGCAGGGGGTCCCAGGGCTTCGGCCACATTGGAGCAAAGGGAGATGGGTGCAGGGAATGCGTGGAGGGACCCCGGGTTGCGCCGGACATCCCTGCAGCAGCTGAGGACAGGCAGCTCTGGGCTCCCACCCTTCCCCACGGCGGAGCCTCGGCTCAGCCCTTCCCTGCACGGCAGCGCTGCGGGGCCGCCCTTCGCCTCGGGAAATCTGACATTCCATGGGACACGTGGGGATCTGCCTGGAGCCTCATCCCTTCCCCCGGGAATCTCCTCCTCGCTCCCAGGAGCCCCGGGATGACTCATGGGCTGTCTCTTGCACCGGGCGATGCTTGCCTGCCCTTGCAGCAGCGCGGCGGAGGGACACCCTCAGGTGAGCGGCCTGGGGACCCCCTTTTGCCGCGACCCCCGGCCCTGGGGAGGTGGGGAAGGGGCTGGGGAAGGGTGGGAGCTCAGCCTTAACCCCCAGCCTGACACCAGGGCGATGGGCACGTCGGAAGCGTGCACAGGAAAGGAGGAATCTGCGGTTTGCATGTCCCTGCAGGGATCCACCCGTGAGACGGGAGCTCCCACGGGAAGGACGAGAACCGGGAGCGTCCGTGGTCACTCCAGTCCTGCGAGCAGGAGTGTGGGTCGGGCTGTGCAGGGCAGGGGATGTGTTCACCTCGCCGAGGGGGAATCTTGTTACTTCACCGAAAGGTCAAATGTTTAAAGAGAGACAGTGCCAAACGCAGCCCTGGGAGTCCCGCTCGGCTGCAGCTCCGCGGTGCGTGGGGTGTGTTTACCTGGCACGATGCAAGCCGGGCTCAATTCGGCCGCGCAGGGGCCTGGGGCTGGTGAAAATCGCTTGTTTTGGCTGTCCAGCCCCACGGCAGCTCCGCGGCATTGCAGGGGCTGTGCAGCCCCCCAGCCCAGCCGCTGTCCCTGCCCTGCCGTGGGCTCCCCGCTGCGTGGGCACGGCGTGGGGACACGGAGCAGTGGCACAGGGCTCCTCCTGCGCTGCCCGCGGGGGGCACGGAGGCCACGGCGGATTCCAGCGCTGGGAGAGGACACGACAGCGCAGCCCGGGGAGTCACACCCCGACTGCTGCTCTTTGTTGTCTGCCCGGGCCAGGCCTGGCAACCGAAGTGAAATGAATAACAAATGCCTGGGCAACGAGGCGGGAGCCGGGGCGGGATGGGGGCTGAGCCATGGGCCGGAGGATGCCGTGGCTGTGGCAGAAGCCCCAGGCTTTGCCGGCACCCCGTGTTCCCAGAGCAGGGGACGGTGCTTGGAGGAGATGTGTCACTGGGACCAGGTCCAAGCTGGAGCACGTGGCAGTGGTGTTCCTGTGTGCCAGCACGGGTCCGAGATGGTCCCAGGAGCACGGCTCTGTGCTTTGGGGACTTCTTTCCACTTCTTCAGTGTCACAGTGTCTTCTCTCTCCCCAGGCTGGCTAACGGGATCAGGGAGCCATGAACTGGGGGGTGTTCGAGGGGCTCCTCAGCGGCGTCAACAAATACTCCACAGCCTTTGGCCGCATCTGGCTCTCCCTCGTCTTCATCTTCCGCCTCCTGGTCTACGTGGTGGCGGCCGAGCGGGTCTGGAGCGACGACCACAAGGACTTTGATTGCAACACGCGGCAGCCGGGCTGCACCAACGTGTGCTATGACCACTTCTTCCCCGTCTCCCACATCCGCCTCTGGGCCCTGCAGCTCATCTTTGTCACTTGTCCTTCCCTCCTGGTCATCATGCACGTGGCCTACCGGGAGGCCAAGGAGCAGAGGCTCCGTGAGGTCGGCGGGG
The DNA here is from genome assembly GCA_013400915.1 of Pardalotus punctatus. Classification (NCBI taxonomy): domain Eukaryota; kingdom Metazoa; phylum Chordata; class Aves; order Passeriformes; family Pardalotidae; genus Pardalotus; species Pardalotus punctatus. Next base: position 25,651 of record VZTX01017067.1, read on the forward strand.
ACAGCTATCGCTGCATCTACCCCAACCCCGGCAAGAAGCGGGGTGGGCTGTGGTGGACGTACCTGCTCAGCCTCATCTTCAAGGCCGGCGTGGACGTGGTCTTCCTCTACATCTTCTACCGCTTTTACAGGAACTACACCCTGCCGCGGGTGGTGAAGTGCGAGCTGCCACCCTGCCCCAACGTGGTGGACTGCTTCATCTCCCGGCCCACTGAGAAAAACATCTTCACCCTCTTCATGGTGGTCACCGCCTGCATCTGTGTTGTGCTGAGCCTCGTCGAGGCCGCCTACCTGATCGGGAAGCGGTGCCGCGAGCGCCTGCAGGCTGGCGGGGGGGACAGCCGGCGGCACAGCCACGACTGCCCCGTCTCCTGCGCCAACCCCGTGGGCACGGACGGGCAGGTTTTCACTGGGGCAGACTACAGACCCCCCACAGCTACCATCCCAGCCACGGCTTCCTGCCCCACCACACTGTCCGAGGACGAGGCTCTTTCTTAGAGCTGCTCGGGAGAAAGCAGGAGCTGCTCACCTGCCCTGAAACTTCATCCTGCTCTTCCTCCTCTGTGCCCCAGCGCAGGAGCGCTGAGGGTGGCAGCACCATGGAGCTGGGCTGTGCCCGAGGGATCTCTGCCTGTCCTACCACAGGAAAGGCACTTCACATCATTCTGCTGAATTTGGGGTAAAGCAGGTGCTGTAGGACACGTGCTGTCCCTGGGAGGAACAGGGACCAGCAGCTCCACGGGAGCTGCAAACTGACAGTGGTGCCCAGACTTTGAGCCTATTCCAGCCAGGATGGACATTCTGTTCTCCCAGGAAACCCCTCTCCCTATCTCTCACCCTACATCAGCCACACACTGGGTGTCAGGGCCATCTCAGACTGATGCAATCATCATTAATAACACTCATTAGTTGAGTGGGGACAAGAGCAGGTCCCTGGTGCCACAGCCAGCACAGCGAAGCGCAGGCGTGAGGATCCGGCCAGGCAGGCAGCGCCCGCCGTGGGCTGCTGGATCATCCTGCTGGGCCAGGGGACAACACCTGAGCAAAACATCTGAATACGGAAGAGAAAAAACATCCCAACCATTGATTAAACAATAACATTAAATGGCAGAATCTGATCTCGTTTATTGTTGTAATATATCACGTTTGGCCTTGACACGGGCGGTGCTGCCATTTCCAAGGCCATCAGAGGCAGCCGAGCATTAGCTGGTATGAATAATTAACAATAATTTCATGGCAAATGCACTCACAAGTAACATTAACACTGAACATGCAGCTCGATCTGTTACTGGTTTTGCTTTACTTAGAGGGTGTGATAATTATTTTTTCCATGAGCAGCGACGGTGCCGGCGCTCCCTGGCTCTGTCCCAAAGGAAGTAGCACAGGGAGTGAGGGAACACCATCGCTGTGTCCTTTCAGACTGAGGCTGTTCTCGGTGACAGATCACTGCAGTGATCCAGCTGAGACCCTCCATGGGCAGAACTGAGCTCTTTCCCACAGCCCACCCTGGGGAAAGGACCAGCTGGGCCAGGGGGATGCCAAGGACAGGCAGGGCCGAAGGGAAGCCAATAGCAGGTGGGGCTGCAGCACGGCTGGGTGGGAGGGCAGGGACTGAACCTGCCACTGATGAGGGTGAGGATGGGGGAGAAGCCCTGGGGAGATCACAGACACCAGCACAGGGCTCGGAGCACACAGGAGCTCCTAGTGCTGACACCGTGACTTTGGGGACCTTGGGGTCAGAGAGGCAGGTGGTGAAATACAGACAGATTTTTTTCCACTTCTTTGGGGAAGCTGTGCTGGCACTGCCTTCCTTCCGTCCACTCCTGTTGCTGGATTATCCACCTGAAAGTTTTCTTTATGAAGCCTGTAACGTCAGAGGACACAAGTTGCTCTTTGTGTGCAAGCCCTTGCCCCGATTTAAAGAGCATGGGCTGGGCTGTTTGTTTTCCAGCAAGGTTGGCCGCTCCTGCTCCAAGCTGGAGAGTGAAACCCCGAGATGTTCCCCTCTGCAGGCGCTAATCGGGACAGAGATGAGCCCCAGAAAAACCACCCTGTCCCATTTCCGCACATCAAAGCACAGCTGGAGCTGCTGCCCATTGCGAGAGACCTGAAGATCCAGTTGCTGGATGTTGTTGCGCTGTTTTGTTGTGCTCAGAGCAAACATTGCAGAGCTCTGGGTGTCTTGCACCACCCAGGCTCGGGATAAGCAGCAGTCAGCCAGGAAAATGGGAGCATTCAGCTGCTCTTTTCTGAGGTGTTTCCCTTTAAGTTGACCCTGTTGGTGCTGCAAAAACAGGGGGCTGGATACTGGGACACCTCCTGGGATGGAGAGGCAGGAGCAGTGCCAGCAAACCAGGGGCTGTGACACAATAAAAGCTGAATATTTTCCAGATTTTGCGTCATCACACAGGAAATCCCCTGTATTACTTGTGGGGTGCCAGGAGACCTCCTAAATTCTGAGGGCAGGGGGATTTTAAAGAAACCCACCACAACTCCAGCCCCGGCAGGGATGTGGAGGGGATTGCGTGCACAGGTCAGGGGTAGCTTGGCCTTCCCAGCTTGGGCTTCTTTCTTCCCTGGCCAAAAGCCGCCTGTTTGCTGGGAATTGAGGAGAAACTCTCTGATTTATGGCCAGCCCCGGCTGTCGGCTCCCAGGATCCCACGACTCCTGCGCCCCAGCTCTTGCGGGGGAGTCTCATCCCTGGGGATGTGGCCCTGGAGTGGGACAGCTGTTGGCAGGCAGGACCTTGCCATACCCCATTTAAGACCCCTTTAAAATGAATTTGAGGTTCTCCTGCTGGTTTGGCAGCTGCCTGCTCCACTGTTTGGGTTTTTCCTTTATGGAGGATCCAAGGTTGGGTGTCCCTAAATCACTTGGTGTTTCAGAGTTCACATCTGGCACTGAGGCGTTTCACCTGTCACCCTGCCCTGTCAGAGCAGGATGGCAGCTGGGTGACGTGCCCTGGGCATATCCCTGAAGCTCCCAGGTGCTGAGAGCTGCTGAACCGTGCTGGCACCTTGTCCCTGTGCCCACAGTGGCAGAGGGATGGTAGAGGGGCCGCAGGGATGTGCTCTTCGATGGGATGGATGACAACCAAACACCCAGCTCAGCACTGCAAAACACTGCAAAGGATGGGTGTTTCCGCTCCCCACCCAGCTGCCTGAGGGAAATCTGTCCGTGCCGAAAGCACCTGAACTTTCTCACTGTGGCCACATGGCCGCTCCTGAAATTCCGAAACTGCAGGCAAGAGGCTGCCCAGGGGTGATCCAGCCCCGCTCTTCACCTTTCAGGGTTACAGGGTTACCTTACACCTTACAGGGTTTGGCCGTGGGGCAGGGAGCTGCTGCCTCTGCAAGGAATCAGGGCTGCCGCTGCTTCTCGACAGCTTCCCTCTCTCCAGGGTTCTTCATCTCAAAGGCCACAGCCCCCAGATTCCTGCCGAGCTCCTGCCACACCGGCTCTCGGCAACCACATAGCTCAAATTCCTGATCCGGGCAGCTCCGGGGTGAGGGAAGGCTCTGGAGCCCCTGCTTGGCTCTCATGCGGGATGGAGGTGCCTGTGTCCGCCCCCTCCTCCAGACCCACCCTGCCCTGCACCCCCAGGCTCCCACCAGGGTTTGCTTTGGGTCTCCGGGGCTTCCATTCTTCTGTATTCCTGTCCTGGCAAACCCTCACTCCCTTTATTTGACCTCCTGGAGCCACAAAGCCTCCGGGCAAGTGGCTCCTTGTCTGCCAGGAGAGCAGGGAGCAAATCTCTCCGGGCACCAAGCACCCCGGGGCTCTTCAGACATGTCCCCATGGGAGGGGTGGCCCTGGCGAGGTGCCGTGTGAGGCTCCAAGCGGCTGATCGGCCCCAAGGTGTGCCGGATGATTTCAGGGAAGCCTCGGGGCACTTAAGGGACCGTGTGAGCCTCAGGTGAGGGGAAGTGCATTCCTGCCCGGCTACGTCGGCAGAGGAATCTATCGGCACTGATCCATGGGGCATCCGGTGGGATGGGGCTGGCTCAGCCTCCTGGGAGCCACCGGAGCTCTGGGAAGAGGGACACCCCTTAGGGACACCTCCCAGGTCCCACGGGGGTGCAGCGGGAGGCAGCAGCAGAGCAGGGTCCTGCTGCCATCCTGCTCTATGGAAAAGGTCCCAGGTGGCCACACCGGCCCTGCCAGGGCGGTGGCTGCAAGTTCCTGTAGGTTGGAGATACCGATGAGCTGTTGCAAAACTATTACTAAGGCAAAATCATTTTAAAAGTGGGTTACAATTGCGTAACTTGGGACTCTCAGCAATGGTTGCTGGTGGCCGCACAGCTGGGGGACGGTGCGAGGCCTCTGGTCTTCCTGCTGAGTCTGCAGTGCCCAGACCATCCCTGCAGGGGACGGGACATCACCTGGAAGGAGCTGCGGGTGTCGCCTGGGGAGGAATCCGTCTCCGCTGATCTCCCTACAGGACTTGACCTGCCTTTGTTCTTCAAGCCGAGCGTGTGTGTGCATGTGCTCAGACAAGAACCTCTCCGGGAGCTGCTTGCCAGACTCACCCAGTTACTGGGAACCGAACCAACCACCCCTCCCCTCCCCTCACACACTCAGACAAACCCTGGGTGTGCAGGAGGGCTGCGGCTGAGAAGGAGCTTCCCCGTTCCGAGAGGCGCCCGGATCCAGACACCTTCCTGCGGCCCTTTCCCAGCTGGACAGGTACCTCTGGGGGCACGGGGCACCGCGGGGCTGCTGGGGACCTGCTGGTTGAAGGGGGACAGTCCTCCAGTGTAACGGGGTGCAGGCGGGACCCGGGGCTGGGGTCAAAAGTCGGGATCCCAACATCACACAGTGTCCTGCTGGGACCCCACAGGCCGTGCTGGGGTCCCCGTCCCATGGGGTGACGCAGGGGGAGGGCACGGTGTGGCACCCCAAGGAGCAGCAATGGCTACCCCAGGCCTTGCTCCTTCGTCCCACCACCCTCCCCAGGGACCAAAAGAGGCTGAGACCCCCTCAAAAATTTGCTCTGCTGAGTTTGCAGCCCAGGTGGGGGCCGGGCACTTTTGGGTCCAACGCCCTGCGCCCACACAGGGCAGGACCCGGCGGTGACGCAGCAGGTTGGAATCCTGGGGGCTGGCGAGGGTGCCAGGCTCTGCGGGAGACAAACCGGCACTGCCGGCACAGCCGAGCACACCTGAGCGCTGCCCCTGCTCTGTCTGGCCACCAGCCAGCACCGGGGGGCCTGTGGGGCTCACAGAGTGCTGCACACACCCCCTGGCACAGGGATTGGCACAGAGCTTGGCACGGAGATCCCGTCCCCTTCCTGCCCCACTGCGGGTCCATGACTGGAGTCAGCGCTGGGCTGAGCTGGGCACATGGGTGCTGGGCAGGTGGGTTATGGGCAGGGGGGTGCTGGGTGGTCTCATTGGCACCAGAGATGGGGGTATGGGTGAGTTATCAAGCTGGCAAGCCGGCACAGGCCCTGGGGGCACGCAGAGGCTCCAGGTTCCAGCCAGTTTTGGGGGGAAAAACAGCAACTCTTGCGATTTTAAATCCAAAGGTTGGGTGGGAACGCAGTGATTGCTCCCCACCCTGACTCACTGCCAAGAGTTTGCCGGGGAGAAAGATCTGGTTTTGGATGGGACAGTGAGTGAAGGTGTGTGGGCATGGGCAGAGGCACGGCCCTGGCACTTGGCACACGCTGGCAGGGACCCCAGCCTGGGGCCCCTTGGCTCAGCCGCACTTCCCGGTGCATTCCTGGGACAGAAGTGTGGGAGCACAGCCACAGGTTCGGTGCTTGTCTGGCTAAGGGCAGGCTCCCAGACAGCCCCATGGGCTCCAGGCAGTGCTCCAGATTCTGCTCTGTCCCCACAGCCCTGGGACACTGCAGCGCACCAGATGAGAGGACCCTGATCACCAGTGTGCCATTGCACCCTGGCCATGCCCCGTGCTGGACGCTTCCCACCCCACAGCCTCCGGTGAGTGGGGAAGGAGCCTGAGCCTCCTCCAGGTATGTCTTGGAAGGTGCTGGGTGGGCAACAGGGCAGTGGCAATTCCTTAAAAGTAAGAGTGTCCCAGCGTCCTGAGAATTCCTTTGTCAGCGCAGACACCTTCACAGCCCAGGGGGTTGTAAAAACCAGGTGCAGTAAATCTCCGGGTCGGGCTTAGTGTGTCACCCTCCTCACACAGGGAAGCCCCAGGCTGAGCTGCGGAGCCGGTTTGGCCATCGGGGCCTCCAGCATTGCTGCTGGGAGCGGGAGCAGGAGTGGAGCGCTGGCCAGGGTGACTTGCCCGTGAAACACGGACTGTGACACACACACATTGTGACACACACGGACTCTTGTTTTCTGCAGCCCCACTCTCACCGGTGCGCCGGCTGCCTCAGGCATCACCCATGAGACAGAAAACCAGTCCCTGGTGTGTCCCAGCACCCCAGCACTGCAGGAGCAGCCATTTCCCCTTTGGCTGTTGATCCTGGCCTGCTCCAGCAGATCGTGCTGCCAGTTTGCACCAACACCCACAATCCGGCCGGGAGTTGGTGGCAGGGACTTGGCTGAGTGGCTCATTCTTTACAGCAAAGGCTCATCAGAAAGAAGTGCAGAGAGATTGGGTCACCTCTGTCACCAGGAGCATCTGGGGACAAGCTTTACTATCTGCAAGGGTGATGGTGCCCCCACCCCAGATGAGTGTCACGTGGTGGGGGAGAGGGTTCTGAGGTCAATGAGATTTAGTGCAGCGAGAGATGTGTGACCTCATTAGCGTCTCCCAGTGCTTCTCGCCCACCTCTCCTTCTGCCTCTCCAGGTCGGATGACTCTGGTCTCCCTTGGCTGCCATGGATTGGAAAACACTGCAGGCGCTGCTCAGTGGGGTCAACAAATACTCCACAGCCTTCGGCCGCATCTGGCTCTCTGTGGTCTTTGTCTTCCGCGTGCTGGTCTACGTGGTGGCGGCCGAGCGCGTGTGGGGCGACGAGCAGAAGGACTTTGACTGCAACACGCGGCAGCCGGGCTGCACCAACGTGTGCTATGACCACTTCTTCCCCGTCTCCCACATCCGCCTCTGGGCCCTGCAGCTCATCTTTGTCACTTGTCCTTCCCTCCTGGTCATCATGCACGTGGCCTACCGGGAGGACCGTGAGAAGAAGAACCGGGAGAAGAACGGGGAGAATTGCCCCAAGCTCTACAGCAACACAGGCAAGAAGCATGGCGGGCTGTGGTGGACCTACCTGCTGAGCCTCTTCTTCAAGCTTATCATAGAGATCCTGTTCCTCTACCTCCTCCACAAGATGTGGGACAGCTTCGATTTGCCACGGCTGGTCAAGTGCTCCAACGTGGATCCCTGTCCCAATACCGTGGACTGCTACATCGCTCGGCCAACTGAGAAAAGGGTCTTCACCTATTTCATGGTTGGAGCTTCCTCCATCTGCATCGTTCTCACTGTCTGTGAGATCTTCTACCTCATCTTCAAGCGAGTTGTCCGGAGGGCAAGAAACTGGAAGAAATCCACCAAGCGCTCCGTCAGCTACAGCAAGGCCTCCACCTGCCACTGCCACCTCAAGTCAGAGGATAAGGACAACAAGTCCCAGACTAGGTGTGTAGCAGCCCTGACTGCTGTCTGAGGGGTGCTGGGAAGGGTGGTGGGGGGAAGAAGTGTCCTGGAGTGTGCCAGGGATGGTTGGCACCAGAGGTGACCTCCAGTGATGCCACCACCAGATTCTTCAGCCAGGACCTCAATGGCCATAAGGGGAGGGGGACATATCCATGGGAATTCTCCTGCTTGTGACCATGGGCACATCCCTGGGTGTCCCAGTGGTGTGGACGTGCTCGGTGGCAGGTGGGTGCTGGCTGCCCGTGGCCATGCCTGAGGGTGTCTGTTCTTCCCACAGAGGAGAAGAGCCATGAGCTCACCCATCCCAGCCGGTTCACGTTCCCCTTGACCCAGCAGCTTTTCCAGCCTGCCAAGTCCCCGAACCCTCAAGAGTCAACCCATGTGAAAAATTACTAAACCCAACCAAGTAATGTCCCCGGAGAGAGACGCAAAGTAATGTCCCTGGGTGCCTGAGCAGACACAGGTAAGGCAAGGGCAGCCCTGGAGCTCTTCAGGCCACAGTGCCACAAGCACGGACATTACAGCAAGACACAGATCCTCCATGTCCAGCAGCTTCTCTTGGGTCCTCCAACTCTGCTGCTCCCCTGTTGGGTGTTGGTGCCCAGTCAGGGCCGCTGTCACCCAGTGAAGTGGCAGTCCTCCTGGCTCGCTGTGTCCCCAGCACTGCTTTCTTTTCTACCAAGAAACCAAAGGATTTCTGGGCTCAGCACTGTGGCCGGAGCTCTCTTCATGCACCCAAAGTTATGACAGAGGAGCAGGGCTCCAGGCTGCCGTCAACTGTTCTGCTGGCCCAGATTGCCCAATTTGCCATTACTGAGTCAGGGCAGCTTCTCCCCCTTGGCTCACATGAGCACCATGCCATGTCCTGCCTAAACGCCCTCATTGGCTCTGCTGCTTCCCTCAGTGCCTCTTGTGTCCCCTGTCACCTCGGATGCATGTCACATGTGGCACAAGCTATGGATCAAAAGGCCAATAAATGTCATGTTTTGAGACATCAGGATCTGCTCTGTACACTGGAAATCAGGGGAAGTGGTGAGGGCAGGGGACATGGATTTGCAGAGGTCCCCCAGGAGCCTGCGGCCAGGTCCTTATCTGCCTGAGCTGGGCATCGGTTGAGCCCACGGCCAAGCTCATGGTCAAGCTCACGTCTGCCCGTTCCGCATCTCCTGGCTCGTCACACGTCATTAAACTTTAATTCAGCAGAACTGCACGCTGGCCCCCAAGGAAATCAAGGAGGGATCAGCATCAATTATTTACTAAACCTTGATAAATATTACAATAAATAGAAATTATTTCCACTTAATCTCTCCTTAAGCAGCACCAGTGGAGGGTCTGCTGTTCCCAGCTCTGCTCAGCCCGCTCGCATTTCACAGCCCCACAAGCACATCAGGGTGGGCTGAGACCCCCGAAAGCAAAGTTCCATCTGAGACCCACAGGAGGGTTCCCGGCCAGGCTCCGGTGGGGCTCAGCCCGGGAACCTGCGGAATGCGGCATTTCGGCCAGGCTCCGGTGGGGCTCAGCCCAGGAACCTGTGGGATGCGGGATGGGGGCCAGGCACCGGTGGAGTTGATCCCGGGAACCGGCGGGGCTCATCCCGGGAACGGGCGGAATGCGGGACCACAGCCGGGCTCCGGTGGGGCTCCAGCACCACCCAGCGCCCGCCGCGCCTCACGGACCCGCGGGGGCAAACCACGAGCGCCGCAGCCGTGGTCCGGCCAAGCGGGCAAGGACGGAACATTCCCGGACACCGGCCAGCGGACGGAGCCTCCCGGCGTCTCTGGCTCAGCGAGTTTGTCCGGGGGCAGAGCGGCAGCCGGAGACGAGAGTGCGGGAGCAACCGGGCTTCCCACCGTCCCCCACCGGCTTCACTCCCGACGGGTCCGGCCGCCTGCACCCCACCCGCCGGGGCCGCCCCCTCGTCCGGGGGCCGCGGGAGGGGGCGGCCCCACACACCTGCGGCTCGGCCCGGCCCCCGGTTTCCTGCCCGCGCTCCTCCCCCGGCTTCCCCGGGCCCCGCACGACTAGAGCAGCCCGGTCCGACCCCTCGCACTCAGCGCGGCCCGAGCCCGGCGGGACGTGCCCGGCGCGGCGGAGGTGAGTGCGAGCACCGGGCATCACCGGGGCACCGCGACCGCTCGGGGACACCGCGCTGGGAACTGGGCACCACTGCCGCGGGCACCCCCTCACCCCACCGCTGCCGAGGGTTCTTTTAACGGCACAGCTGTACCCAATTAGCAGCGGTTAATGAGGAGCTGGCGCTGCGGCCGCCCTGTCCCTCCCTCACAGCTGCGCTGAGGGCCCGCGCGGTACAGACTGGGCTCCTCGGCAGCAGGGTGGGGAGCGGGGCCGGAGCTCTCCTGGGCGAGGGGAGGGTGCTGGGGATGGGTACCTATTGCCCCGCAGCAAGGGAGCTCCTGGGGGGGCTGTCCGTTCAGTTTGGGGTGAGCCCTGAATAGGCATCGGGGTGGCAGTTGTACCCCAAGGGGTTGTGCTTCCCCTCTGGACCTTCCTGCTCTCGGCTTTTTGGAAAAGCCAGGGGAGTGGCAAATATGCGAGCCTCTGCCATACCCCCTCTCCGGGTGCTGTGGCCCTGCCCTCCCTGGGCAGCCCCAAAACAGCCCCCGTCCCCGGAGCGGCCAGGACAGCCACTGTGGAGCTGTGGGTGCTGCTGGAAGGGGAGAATGCATGTGCTGTCTCTTTTCTCCCAGCCCTATGTTCCTGCACTGGGCAAGAACATGTAGGAGGAGCCCTCTGGGGCTCCTAAATGCTGTCTGGAACCTTCCCTCCCTCAGAATTGGCATGTTCCTCAGTGGGTTTGCTGGGACACTGCAGAGAGCTATATCCTGAAAAAGTTCAGGGTTTAGGTGACCGGGGTTTAGGTGGTCCCATCTGCCCTGCATTCCCCAGCGTGGAAACAGGGAATTGACCCAGCCACTCTCCTCTCTCTGCTGGCAGAGGCAAAGGGTTCCTAGAAGATGGGTGACTGGGATTTCCTGGAGAAACTGCTGGACCAAGTCCAGGAGCACTCGACAGTGATTGGGAAGATCTGGCTCACCGTGCTCTTCATCTTCCGCATCCTCATCCTGGGCTTGGCCGGGGAGTCTGTGTGGGGGGACGAGCAGTCGGATTTCGTGTGTAACACCAAACAGCCAGGCTGCACCAACGTCTGCTATGACAAAGCCTTCCCCATCTCCCACATCCGCTACTGGGTGCTCCAGTTCCTCTTTGTCAGCACCCCGACCCTGATTTACCTGGGCCACGTTGTCTATCTCTCCCGGAAGGAGGAGAAGCTGAAGCAGCGGGAGAGTGAGCTTCGGGCTATCCACAGCAAGGACCCAAAGATCGAGCAGGCCCTGGCAGCCGTGGAGAAGAAAATGTCCAAGATCTACGTGGCAGAGGATGGGCGGCTCAAGATCCGAGGGGCGTTGATGTGGACGTACATCACCAGTGTGATCTGCAAGAGCATCTTTGAGGCTGGTTTCCTCGTGGGCCAGTGGTACCTGTATGGCTTCTCCATGGTGCCCCGCTATGTGTGTAAGAGGGACCCGTGCCCCCATCAGGTGGACTGCTTCATCTCCCGCCCCACCGAGAAGAGCATCTTCATCATCTTCATGCTGGTGATGGGCCTGATCTCCTTAATCCTGAACCTCCTGGAGCTCTTCCACCTCTGCTGCAAGAACCTGATTAGCAACATCAGGAAGGCGTCGGGGCCAGCCGGACCGAGCCGGGACACCCTTGTGGATGACATGGTGTCGAGTCCCTACGCACCCAAGCACTATCCCTTCCTGCCCATGGCCGAGAGCCACGCGCCCTCCTACCAGACCTACAACAAGCTCTCGAGCGAGCAGAACTGGGCCAACTTCCGCAACGAGGAGAGCCTGGCGCTGGGCAGCGGCAGCAGGCCCCTGTCGGACCCCTACACCCACCAGGCTGCTGAAGCCTCTGCCCCAGAGGAGAAGCTGGGCAACCGGCCCGGGAGCTCAGCCTCCAAAAAGCAATACGTGTAGTGCCGGGCTGGCCCCGGCTGGCAGGGGGCCCTTCCTTGGTCCCTCGTGCCTGCAAAGGTGCTGGCTGTGGGCAGGCAGCTGCCTCCTGCCTGGTGCTGTGCCATACACATTCCCCCCGGAGGCTCCAGAGACCTGCCTGCCCTGGGACGGGATGCTCGGGAGCGCAGCCGTGGAGCGCAGCCTCTGCTCTCTCTGGTTTTCCCCACAGACCCTGGAAGGAAGGAAACTGCACAAAAGTTCCCCGGGACACTGTGTCCTGTGTGCCTTGCTGTGGGAAAGGGAGAAAGCCCTGGAGCCACACCGTGGAACAGGCTTTCCCCAAGGCCGTGGCTGGAGGCTGCTGGCCATTGGGAGCTGCAGCTCGGCCGGACCCCAGAGCCTCAGCCAGCACGAGAGCCGGGGCAGTGGCCGTGGGAAGCTGCTCGTCTCTGGCCTCCGTACGGAGCAGGCTGAGCTGAGGACTGCCGGGAAAAGCTAATCCTGGCCACCAGCCCCATCCCATTCCAGTGGCCCTGGCACCTGCCCAGGGTTTGCTGCAGGAGCTGCCCCCTCCCCATGGGACACAGAAGGGTTAAGCTGGCTCTGTTGTGACCAGCAGATCCCAAAGGCTGCAGGGTCACTGTGGGTGACCCAGGAGTGTGAGTTCCCCACCCGCCGCCTCCCGGCCCTGGGCCCTTTCCCATGGGATGTGTGCCTTTAAGTTATTTTTAACCTGCTGGCCTGAGCACAGAGCTTTCTGCCTTAAAGGTGCAGTTTGCAGGGGATTTGGGGAGCTGTGTCCAGCCTAGTCAAAAACCTGTGGGGTTTGGGGAGGAATCCCAGCCCAGCATCTGTTGGTTTGGGGGTTATTGGGTTTTTATTACTTTGCACTAGTCTTCTCCTGCTGTGGGCTGAAGGGCCAGGGGGCATGGAAAAACCAACTGCTGTCACAGGAGCTGTGACCCTGCCTTCCCCAGCCCACTGATGCTGTGAGAGAGGATTGTCCTGCTGTGACCAAGGGGTGGCAGGTCCTGTGTGACCCAGGTGTGAGTGTGGGATGTGGGCACTGCTCTCAGCACTGTTTCCCTTCCCCTGGCAGTCTCCATGTTGCATCTCGTTGAATAAAGTTGGATGAATGAGAAAAGGTGAAGGTGGTGTGACTGTGCTTCTGCAGCCTCCAGCTGACTCCAGGAGGGCAGGTGAGGTTTTGGGGCTGAGGGAGGGGGAAATGCTGTCCTGTGGGGGTGATGGCACTGGGGTTGAAGGGGAAAATGAGCACCCAGTTGTGCTGCGGGTGCCACTCGCCCACTGAAAGTACAACGCTCCCTGCTGTGGCCTCCTGTCCCCTTGAGCCCACCCTCAGCTCAGGGTTTTAACAGGGCTGTCATGTCCCTGGCTCATGGTGGCCCAAAGCAGAGCTCAGCCCCTCTCCCTCCACTGCAGATAAGCCCAGCAGAGGCCATGGAGTTGCTCGTGGCTGCATAATAGGTGGAAATGAGCCACAGATAAAGGCACACAATGTGGCTGGGGCTGTTTAGTATCCCCAGCCAAGCCAGGCCAGAGCAGAGGCTGCTTTCTGTCGAGGGCCTCTCCAGTGAGGGTGGGACAGGCTAAAAATACCCTGGAGAAAATGAAATATGGGTGATACAGGGCAGTATCACTGCCATCGGCCACTGGAGGAAATGAGGAGGGAGGTACCCGGCTGCACTGCCCTTGGGCTGGCGGCCGAGCCCACCCTTGGCTTCCTCCCTGCTGGGGATGAGGGGGGTGAAACCCCCAGGGTGGGGGTCTGGGGTGCTGCTGAAGAGCTCCCAGCTCTTCCCTGTGCCGTCTTTGAGGATGCTGGGGTAGATCTGCTCTGGAAGGACCCTGCCCTGCTCCCACTGTCTCTGGAGGGACTGTGCACTGCTCCCACTGTTGCCCAGTTGGGACTGGCCAGGACACCCCAACACAATGGGGAAGGCCACATCCCAGTGCTCCCCACTATCAGCAGAGCCCTGCAGCTCTGGGGGGAGCAGTCCAGTGCACTGGGCCAGGAGGAAAAGCCCAAGTGCAAGGGAACAGGCAGCCTCGCCATGTTTACCCACCACAGTGTCCCCAGGTCACCTCCCCTTTCCAGGACTTCTATTTTTGTTGGCACCGGGAGAGCATCATACTTTCCCGAGTGACCCTGCAAGGTGGAAAACAAGATGGCCAAGACCCCCCTTGCCTGGACACAGTGCCCAGGCGCTGGACAAACACAGCTCTGTGTCCCTCTATTGTTCCTGTGTTGTGACAAAGTGGCTCGGGGCAGCTCCAGTGACCCCATGCCGCCGGGACCTGCCGCCAACAACAACAGCAAGGGGCTCACCTGCGGGCCACGCTGGGGAGGGGGCAGCAGCAGGGCTGGGGTTGGCAGCACCCCCCCAGAAGGTGGGCGGGCTGCCCTTAGGCAAATAAAAGTTTGGAACTGATAAGAGCCCGGGCTGGCCCTGTAGAGCCCTTTGGCACAGCCCGGGGACAGATAGCGACACTCATGGACTTTCTCACACCTCTGCACTCCCTCCTGAGTAAACAGACCCCTCCAGCCCCTTTCTGGGAATGACACTCACTCCCTCAACAGCCGGCCCTGGATGATGATGCTGAGCCCTGCGCTGGCACAGGCAGCCTGGGAGCTGCAGTGAGGGGCTCCCCGTGGGCACTTCCTGAGTTAGGAAACACTTTGAGGCAGCTCTGCCAAAACTTCTGGAAACTCCGCGGAGCAGAACTGAACTCTGAAAAGGGCCCAGACTTGGCTTAAAGCAAGAGATTTCACATCATCATGTCTTAAAATGTCAGCACTTTAATTAGCTCTGTCTGAAGCTGGAGTGGGTTTGTCACCCCTCTCTGCTTTCAGTTCAGGTCAAGAAATTTGTGTGAACACACACTTCCCAGAACCCCACTGTGGGGTTCATAGGAGCATGAGGACAGGACGGGACACAGCAGTGTGAGTCCCTGCAGGGCCCTGCTCCCCCCACCAGATCCCACCCTGCTCCTCTCCTCCCAAAGCATCATCACTCCAGGCCTTGCAGCAAGGGCTCAGATGGCCTTGGGCCATCCCCGTGCCAGCACAGGGTCACCTCATCCCCAGCCCTGTGCAGCTGGAGCATCCCTGCTCTGATCTAACCGGACATCCACTGCAGCCATCCAGGTGTGCCGGATGGCCAGGGGTGTCTCACTGTCCCCCACACACAGCAGCTGTCCCGGTCCCCTAAGCCATCCCACAGAAAGTGTGTGAACACACACTTCCCAAAACCCCAAGTCCTGCTGGTCTAGCCAGCCCCCAGAAGCCCTGGAGCTCCTCTGGTGGGAGCTTTGTGCCCTCCTCCCAGTTAGGACCAGTCTATGCCGGGTTATCCCTGCTCAGCTCTGCCATGGCCTGGGACAGAGGGCTGTCCTGCCTGAAAGACGCTGCCTGAGACGCTGGCCAAGCACCAAGGAGTTTATTTTTAAGTTTTCCCAGCAAGCAGCAAGTATCTAAATCTGACCCACTCAGGAAGAGCAGAGGTGGGAGCAGAAGCAGAGCTGAGAGGGAGGAAGGGCAGAGAGCTGGGCAGGAGGGTGCCAGGCAGTGCCACAGTGCGGCCACGCTTCCCCACAGGGCCCTGTCCATGCCCAGGTGTGTCCTCAGGGGGAGTGGGAGCAGTCAGAGCATCCTTCTGGGCCAAGCACAGAGTCCTGACCCCAGCACCCTGTGCCTGCAGCATCCACCATTGGGGCAACCCCAAACCAGGAATAATCCTGCCCTTTCCAGACACTGCCAATGGTGTAAAGTGTAGGAAAAGCAAACCCCACGGAGCTCCCTTCCTCCCTGGGATTATATTTAGCCCTCCACGCACAAGCATGGCAGACAATGGAAGGTCCCCCAGCCCTGTGTGAGAACTGCAGGAGGGAGGAAACGCACTCAATAGCCTCACCAACTTCCAGCATCCTGACATTGTCACTCACCCCCGGCCGTTTCCTCGAGTGGAGGCACCACGACTGCGGTGCCTGGCACCCTGTGCCCACCCTGGGTTGGGTCCTACCCCTGCCAGCAGCTGAGGGCATCAGCCTAATGCAACACCAGGCAAGCAGAGGCAGCTGCCTGCAGAGTCAGGCTTTTTGTGGCACGGAAAGGTCAATGGTCTAAAAAGAAGGAGCCACGGTTGTCCTGGAGTGCTGGGGATGAGGAATCAACCCTGAGCCGTGCCTGCAGGAAAAGCCAATGCTGACTGGAAAGGGAACATGTTCCACTGTAGCTGTCCCCAGCCATGGCTTGAGGGATGTGACTCGGTGTGGAGCAGAGCTGCTCCTCTTCCACGGCACTTTAGGGCTTTCACTGGCCACAGAAGGAGCCACCAGGCACAGCACGGTGGGAGCCATAGCAGGAAGAAGCGAGACGTGGAGGCTGGGAAAGACTTGGCTGCTCTCAGGAAAAGGGCAAAATCAGAGCCTGGGAAAAGCCTCGGCTGGGAGGGAGCAGAATTCCCCAGGGGCTGCGGGGGACGTGCTGAGGGGATGCTCCATTTGCTCTCCAGTGTAAATGGGGTGAGCACCCGCCGTGTCCCGGGGCTGTGAGGACACCGCGCTGTGGGAAGGTCCAGGGTGTCCTGGGGTCACCCCACTGTGGGCAGGTCCAGGGTGTCCTGGGGTCACCACATTGCTCCAGGATGGGACACAGCAGTGTGAGCCCCTGCAGGGCCCTGCTCCCCCCACCAGATCCCACCCTGCTCCTCTCCCCCCAAAGCATCATCACTCCAGGCCTTGCAGCAAGGGCTCAGATGGCCTTGGGCCATCCCCGTGCCAGCACAGGGTCACCTCATCCCCAGCCCTGTGCAGCTGGAGCATCCCCGCTCTGATCTAACCGGACATCCACTGCAGCCATCCAGGTGTGCCGGATGGCCAGGGGCGTCTCACTGTCCCCCACACACAGCAGCTGTCCCGGTCCCCTGAGCCACCCCAGTGAGCTGGGGCACAGCCTGCTCCCAGCATCCTGCCTCAGGAAACTGCCACCTGCTCTTCTCACCAGCTATTCACATGGATCCCAGGAGCAAAGTGGGACCTGGGCAGGGCAAAGAGTCCATCAGGGAGCTGCAGCTGCCCTCAGGCCATGCCAAGAGCACTGCAGTCAGCTTGACCCCCATGAGCCTGGGGCACAGCCACCCTAGGCTGGGCTGGGACAGGGACAGGGAGTACTTATGGCTGCCAGATTCAATCCCTGCTCCGTGGCACCGTGCAGCCGCAGCTGGCCCTGGATGCAGGGACATTTCCGAAGCTGGACAAGCCTTCAGGATGCTTTCACACCCAACACTGGCCCCCTGGCCAGGCATGGGACTCCGTCACTGGGGGCAGGCTTGCTGCAGGCAGGGCTCCCACAGCAGGGTCCAGCTGTGCTATGCTAGGAACAGCTGGATTACAAACCCACTGGACCAGACCAAGGATTTGCACGTGAGTGGCTGAGTGCAGGCTCAGGAGGGCAGGGTTTTACTATAATGGGTTATTCAGCAAGGCTTCCTCTCGTTCTTCGTGAGCCACCGTGGCTGCTCGCCCCAGCCCTGAGAGCTGCCCGCTCCTATTCTTGTCCCGTCTGCGCTTCCCAAGCGGCACATTGTTGGGATTCAATGGGAGGAAGGGTGGGTGTACAGCACCGAGGGCTCAGGAGAAAGGCAACGGGTCTGGGAAGTGGCTTCACCCCTGTCCCAGCGCCTGCGGGAATCCACAGACCTGCAGCAATGCCGGTGGATGGACAGGAGTCCCCAGACACACGGAAAACAGCTGGAAGTGCAACAGGCAGGGGACAGGAGCAGGGCAGGAGCTGCCAGCCAGGTGCCATCAATGCCCAGGCTATCACCATCAGGGCTCAGTGCTTCCCGAGGGCATCACTCTAGCACTGTGCTGAAGTAGCCCCCCTGACCGACACCGTGTCGGCCTGGGGCAGGAAATGGGGTAGCGAGGCCCCCCCAGAGCCCGATTGTGCCCGGCCAGCCCTGGGAACAGGAGGATCAATGGGCTATAAACAGTCGGGGGAGCCGCTCCGGCGCGGGGTGAACAAAGGCATTTCGGAGAGTTTCCGACCTGGTCCCAGCTGGAAGAAGGAAAGGGACCATTCCCACCCCAGCACACAATAGGGAACAGCCATCACCCCACAGCCAGGCTGGGAAAGCAGGAGACGAAGGGGAAGGGGCTACTTCAGGGCAGAGTGCCAGCCAGCCAGGGGGACAAGGTGGTGGCACTGTGAGCCCCAGTGCAGGAGGTGGCAGTGGGACACGGTGGGGACAGGCTCTAAATCACACCCAGGCTCCCCCTGCACCTTCTCCCCCAGGCTCAGCTGCCCTCGCAGCAAAAGTCAGAGCATTCCTGGCAGTGTTGGGCCATGAGCCTGGCTGAGGGCTGTGATCCAGCCCAGGAAAGCAGCTCAGGAGGCAAACGGAGCCGGGAGCACGGCAGTAAAGCTGTCAGCAGGGCAAGAATGGCCCTGGCTGGGGGCGCAGGACAGCACGGTGTGAATGCTGACTGGATGCTGACCTCAGCGCTCGCACCGGGCATGGCAGATTTATCGTCCCCAGGAGGGGAAGGCCAGGCCGGGGCCTTGCTCAGGCACCACGGGAAAAAACAAGCCGGGAGGCAGCGATAACCCCAGCCCTGGCCCTGCTCAGGCAGCTCAGGCTGGGGTTTGTCCCTGCTGTGCCAGCAAAGCCCGAGTCTGGAGGGGACACTAAACACTGACCCCCTGTGCTTACTGCCAGCCTCTCCCTGCTCAGCATCCCAGTGGGACCCCTGTCCCCTGGGACCCCACCCTATGTTGTCACAGCCCTTCTCCTCGAGTTAAGAGGTCCAAGGGAAGCAGCTGGGGGAGCTGGGAGGGAGGCACAACCATGGCACCAGCTGGGAACTCAGTGCCTCCCCCTCCTTACTGCCCACCACCATACTGCCAGGCCCAGAGGTCAGTGCCTGACCAGGGACAGCAGTGGCACTTGTCCAACCGCAGGAGTTGTTTCTTGAATGCACAGGAAGCAGAAACATGCTCTGAGACAGGGCTGGGGCTGTGCTGATGCAGAAGACACAGAGGCCCAAGGACTGACAGAAGTTTATTGTGCAGAGGGCAGAGATCTCCCCATTCCCCACACATTGCCAAGCTCAGAGCACCACAGTGGAGCAGGACCAAGACTTTCAGCTCCCCCTGTCACTGTTCCTGGGAGGGATGATGCAGGGAGGGGGTCCCCAGCGGGCTCCATGGTTGCTGGAGTAACACTGTGGTGTGGGACTGTGTTGAGGTTCATCAAGAGCCACAGGGGATCTGGAAGCAGGGCAGCAGTTCTTCCTGTCACTGGTGGTCAGCCTGACCCCATCCTATGGCACTCAGGTCCAAATTTCTTCTACCTTCACACCATGGAAGACACCAAACCTGAAGAGACACAGGTGGAACCAGGCTGAGTGTTTCATGGTCCAGGAGCCAGGCCAGGCAAGAGCTGAGGAGTTTCAGACTCGCTCCATCTCCACACACAATCCCCTGCCCGCTCTGCCACCGAGCTCTGCGTACCTTGAGCAAATCCATGGGGTGGGCAAACCTGACCCTCCGGAGGGCCCGGGAGGGTGAGGAGCAGCAGGTGCAGGAGGGAGGCTGGTGGAAGCAGTGCAGGTGTCAGGGGAGTCCCCAGCAGCCACTCCAGGGCACCGCCTTTGCCCAAATCACCCTTTATTAACTCTTTTCGGGGCGGTTCCTGTTGAGCACGGCCCGAGGGGCGAACTCCAGCTTGTCCTTCAGGCTCACCACCTTGGTCAGGTCCTCGCCCGTGATCTCCTGCAGCTTGCGGTCCTCCCGCTGCTCCGAGATGCTCTTCTCCTCCTGCGCCGTGGGCGGGGGGTCTCCGCGCAGGAACCACTCCAGCTGGGAGCCCACCAGCCCCACCACGAAGGCCACCGGGAAGGTGACGTACGGGGCCTTGGAGCGCACGGCCGCCCACAG
>VZTX01017069.1:4344-19976 GCA_013400915.1 Pardalotus punctatus
TTTTTTTTTTTTTTTTTTTACTTCTAGGTTTAAAAACCACAAATTCTTAATTTTTAAAAGCTTTGTGCTTAAAATTAAGTTTTTAGGTCTTTAGGAAAGGTCCAAAAGATCAGGTTTCCCTCTTATTCAGTGTCTCATTCCAGCTGGGATGTTGCATCTGGTGGTTCTTAGGAATCTCTGTGGTTTTGAGGTGCTCCATTGCCCAGGACTAAGCCAGGAGTGAAGACAGAGGTGGTTTAAAGACATCTCACCTGTGGGAAAGTTCAGCAAGTGGGTTGTCCTTCAGCCAGGCAGTGACTCTCACACTCACGTGTGTTTCCAGGTCCAGGACATTCACTAAAGACCTAGAAAGTGATGGATTCTGGCTTCCAGAGCCACAGAAGAAAGGTTTCTCGCTGTGGCTGCTCCACTGCTGCGGGACACAGCGATCCCAGGGTCACGGTGGTCCCAGCACACTCCCACCTGGCGTGGGGCTGGACCCTCGGGGTCACTGCTGTCCTCAGCCAGCTGAGCAGGCTGTGCACTGACTCTTGGTTTGCTGGGTATTCTGAGGACCAGGAAGCTTTTCCTGAGGAGAGGCGGTATTTTAATCTTGGCCCATTCTAAGATTTCTGGGAGCAGCAGGGAGGGGTATCCCCGTCGGTCAGAGCAGGAGAGATGTCTCTCCCTTGGCTGTTGGACCACCTGCAGAATCCCCCTGAGGCTTCTCTGCTCATCCCAGGATGTGCACTCCGGGGTTCTCATGGTGCTCCTTGCCTGCATCGTGCCCAGGCATCGCAGCCCTTCTGGAGGGAGCGAGAGCCCCTGGCTGGCTCAGACCATGGGTCCCATCGGTGCCCTGGGCAGTCCTGGCTGCAGGGCTCACTTCTGTATTTAGGAGCCTTCTGACATTTTCCTGCTGAGTTTCATGGCCTTTAGCTGCTCTGTTGGAGGGAGTTCCTGTGGGCTCTTCTCGACACACCCTGAGCACTTTCTGCCCCCTTCCACCCTGCCAAGAGCTGGGCATCACCAGACACCTTTATCTGATAGGAAATGCCTCCCTCTCAACCCCTGGGGGTTTTCATGCCCTTTTTCCTTTCTCAGGTGCCTGTCTCTGCAAACAGGCTCTGCTTCACCCAGCTGGCTCACCTGTGGGACAAACAGGGAGCAGTTTTTTGGGAATGACATCATGGCCCACAGGCTCTGTGCTCGAGTCACCTTTTTCCCGGTGGGCCGCAGGATCCGCTCTGGATGCAACAGTTTCATAGCATCCTTTCTTCATCCCTGGGATTTTTGGTGTGGTTTTGGCCTTGTCAAGGCCCTTGGGGCACCCTGGCTGTTAACCATTATCTGCATCTGGGCAGGAGTGGTCTGTGGGCAGGAATGAGCGGCCACCCTGAAGATGCCTCGGCTCCTGTGCCTGAGATACGGCAGCTCAGGCAAACCGGGATTGCCACTTCCTACATTTCTTTAGCATCCAGCCCAGTGACACCCAGATTTTAATTTAGGCACATCACCTGGCCACCCTCACCCTGCTGAACCCTGCAGGGCTCTCACCTCACCCCTCCCTACGTGCGGTGATGACTCTGCCCTCATTGCTCATGCAGAAGATTTGCTCTGCAATTTGTTTTGTTGCAGTAGCTCTTGTTCTTAATTACAGGAAACCTGTAATCAAAGCAAAAGTGTCACAAGCCTTGTTGTTGTTCTTGCCTGTGACAGGCAGCAATGGCAGCAAGGCAGCTTCTATGTCCCATCCCTGGAAGTGTTCAAGGCTAGGGAGGAAAGGGCTTGGGGCAACCCAGAAGGTGTCCCTACTCATGGCAGGGGGTGGAATGAGATGAGCTTTGAGGTCCCTTCCAACCCAAAACCAATCTGTGATTCTGTTATTCTGTTTCCCCTTTCCTTTGCTGGCCAATGAAAAGTGCAGAAGATCCCTTTTCCTCCAGGCTCTCCTGGATCTGGGTCATTGGCAGCACCTGGCACACACCTTTGCTGGGGTGCTCCCACCTATTGCCTTTACAAGAGCCTACTCATCACCTGGGTGAGAAGAAAGTCCCATTTCCCTGTTAAAAAGAGGCTGCAGGCCATGCAGATGTCTGAGTGCAGATGTTGCACATCCTGCTGCCATGTCCTGCAGCTTCCCAAGATTTGGGGTTAGAGTGATTGATGGGTTTAATTCAGCCTGGAGTTCCCACCCAAATCTCAGCTGCTGGATTGCTCAGTGCTAACCACAATGTGTGGGGGTACCCAAAATCATCTTGCTGTGAAGGTGGAGGACAAAATCTATCCAGACAACTCAAATCTGGCGTGTGAAAGCAGTGTGTGCTTGCTGCCCCTGGGTATCAGCCTGCCTTGCCTTCCTCTGATGATGCCTCTGATACAGGGGGAAAATGGGAATGAAAATAATGGCTTCTTACCAGTTCTGCACAAACAAAACTTGACTGCTGGGTAGCTGCAAGATAACGACCAAAATTTGGTGGTGGTATCATGTGGAAGCATTGTGCTATCGTAGATAAGGATCTAAGACAGCACCTCCCTGCCTCTGGCACTGGGATCTCTTCAGCTCAGCTTGTAAGGTACAAGGCTTACTTCAATATCAAAGCTGATAACGATGAAGGTTTCTTAAATCCTTCCAACTTCAAACGCACTAACGACTTGGAGCACTGTAGTGCCTTTCGGCTGAGCAGCTCCAAGCTGGCAGGAAGGAGGGAGGCAGGGAGTCCTTGTCCTCCTTGGGAGAGGAGGCAGCTGGGGAGCAGGGCTGGGGTGTGCTCAGCAAACCCACACAGGGCTGGGGATGGGACCCCTCCTCTCTTGGCATGTATGGCTCAAGGATTCCTCGCTTGTAATGTGGCAGGAGTGGAGTCATTGGATAGAGCAGGTGAAGTAATTCCAGACTGAAGTCAAAATTTTGAGTGCAGCCTTCAGGTACCTAAAGGGGCTCCAGGAGAGCTGGAGAGGGACTGGGGACAAGGGCCTGGAGGGACAGGACACAGGGAATGGCTTCCCCCTGCCAGAGGGCAGGGATAGATGGGATCTTGGGAAGGAATTGTTCCCTGGGAGGGTGGGCAGGCCCTGGCCCAGGGTGCCCAGAGCAGCTGTGGCTGCCCCTGGATCCCTGGAAGTGTCCAAGGTCAGGTTGGACAGGGCTTGGAGCAGCCTGGGGCAGTGGAAGGTGTCCCTGCAGTGGGGCTGGAATGAGATGGTCTTGAAGGTCCCTTTCAGCACACCCCATTCTATGATTAATGTTGTGCTCTGGGTGTAGAGTTATCCTTGCTTCCCAGAGGTGAAGCTGGTCGGGAAAAGGCTCCTGAGGATGCTCTGCTCTCTCCCCACTCAGGGACTGTCCCTGGCCAGGGCAGGTCTGCAGGCACTCCTCTGTCCCTCCTTACACAGGCTGCCTCCCTGCTGGGGATGCTGCGTGGGGTGATGAGGTGGACGTGGATCAGAGGAAGCCCTGCCTGGCCTCCCTGCTGCAGGCAAAGGGATCTTCAGCTCCAAACAGTTTGTCGTGACTGTTTGGACACCCCCATAATTTCTCCTGCTCTGTGGGTGCCAGAAAAAGCTTTGTCTAAAACAGCTTCCCATCAGGGAAGGATGGGTTTCAGCATGGCCTCAAGCACCAGTCTGCAGCAGGACTGAGTTTTGCATTTATTTTTCATCTACACTCAGCATCTGCTAAGATTCTTCTCTGGGGTTATCAGGCAGTAACTGCTACCTTCTCCAAAACGGGATCACATCCCTGTCTTGAATGTCACGGAATGTCTGGTGGTTCCAGCCCATTCCACCTCAAGCAGCAGCTGCTGGGAGTCCCAAAATGAAGGGGGACAGAAGGACACAGGGCTGGTTGTGGGGTGAACTCTCCTGCTGTAAATGAGTGCTTTGAGGCCCATCCTGGCTATGAGGAAACTCCTCCCCTCCCTTAGTCTGGGCCTTTATGAAAGCAGGTGATGGTTTTGCTCCACAGGGAACACCTGCAGCTTGCAGGGTCGGGGTTGGCCCTGCAGCAGCCATGAATCCTGGGTGGCTGGAATGTCCCCACAGCACTGGGACAGTGCTTTCCCTGCATGGAGGGTTTTCCCAGCCAGTGCCCCATGTGTGCTGCAAGGGGCAGACCAGGAGCAGGGCTTGGAGCCAGGGAGGTGGCATTGGGTGCCCAGCAGGGATGGGACAGGGTCAGACATCTGCTTTGGAAATAAAGGCAGGGAAATGTGCTGCTGCCTGCCAGGGACTCACCCCTTCTGCCCCAAATACCCCCAAAATGAGCTGGTTCTCACTGCTCAAGGTGGGGTGAAGCCATGCTGCAACACCCAGCCAGGAGCCTGGATAATTTCAGGATTATTTTGTGTTTCCCAGATACTTTTCAGCAGAGGTTCCCAAAGCACATTTCAAATAATAGGCAATGTTTCCTTTTACTGCCCCTTTCAGGCTAGTAAATGCTATTTTCCTTTTCCACAGAGGCAATCTTGGGCACAAGGAAGCTGCTTGGCCTCTGCCGACACAAACGGTGAAGCTGAGGCTGGGAGAGGGTTTGTTTAAGAGTGCCAGGTTTGAGTTCTCCTTTTTATGCTGTTTCTGCCAGATTTGGGTCTACGATTCTTCATGAAAGGTAGCCAAGGCAAAATAAATGTGGAATTAGATGGTACATGGAAGCAGACTGGGTGATGGGTCCCAGCCAAGCTCCAAATCAGCTTCTGATGCCAGAGTTTATGGATTGCTGTTAATCTGAGAGGTAGCTTTGTATGCTTAATAGGTGTGTGATTGATCCTGGGGCCAGGAGATCGGCCGTTCTCATCAGGTCATTCTTTATTTATAACCTAAAGCAGCTGGAAGTTTCCTCCTGGAGGGAGCGGAGGTCCGGGAGCCGCACCGGCAGGGATGTGGCAGGGTCGGTCCTTCTGCCGTCACCACCTGGCTGTGAGCTGGCCTCAGGGCGAGTCCTGGAGCCGTGGTGGCTGCAGATGGGGTCTCCCTCCCTCTGGCAAGGGGAGGGAGCAGAGGACGGCTCTGGAGAAGGACCTGCAGCTCCTCAGCCTGTGGCCTCTCTTGCAAGGAGAGGCTGTGCCGGGAGAGACAGTGATGGGGTGGAGATGGACTCCCCTCCCTGTCTCACCCAGCCCCTTCCCACCCATCCATCAGTTTAAAAATAGCTGGTGGGGGTCTTTTAAATCCCAAAAGCCTCAGGCTGGTGGTGAGACTGGCTGGGAAGGGGAGGCAGCGATGAGCCTGAGCGTGCACTGAGCTCAATTAACCAGTGCCGTGTCCAACACCACCAAGCTCCCTGTCCCCCTGCCCGGGCTCAATTAGCTCTCCCTTTAATGAGAGCCTGCCTCTTGCCTCGCTCAGCTAATTAAAGAGCCCATGCCAGTAAGCCGTGGCACCAGGTTGACAGTGGGGAGCTTTTCTGAGCAGGATGTGAAGGGAAGAGGGATCACGCTGGCAGCAGCTGCTTGGCTGGGGGCCCTGTGGATTCAGCTCACCCCCACCAAGCTACTGGAAATGGAATATCAGGTTTTAAACCCTGGTTATAAATACGAGCGCGGGAGCTGATGCAACCCTGGCAGACGAGAGCGAGGTGTTTGGAAACAGGAGACTGCTGGCAAGGAAGGCAGAGCTGCCCCACTGCCCCCACCGGCCGGGAAAGCTGCTGAGGGGGTCCCTGCCACCCCCCGCTGCCACCACCGGGACCGAGCAGGAGGGACAGCCTGGGGCTTCAGGGAGGCAATTAGGCAGGGTAATTAGTGGGCTCCATTCACTCTTGGGTCTCTCTCCCTCTAAAAAGTTGTTCAGCCTGGAGAAGAGAAATCTCTGGAGAGACCTTAGAGCCTCTTCCAATTCCTAGAGGGGCTCCAAGAGAGCTGATGAGGAACTTTGGACAAAGAAAAGATACTGGGAGTGACAGGACAAGTTTTAGATATCTTGGTTCCCCCCTCCAAGAGCAGATCTGTGCCGAGCTGGGCCGGAGAGGGGCTGGATGGGAAGCAGAGGGAGGGGTGTTCCTAGGATCTCAGAATGGTTGGGGTTGAAATGGACCTTCAAGACCATCTCGTGCCACCCACCTGCCATGGTCAGGGACTCCTTCCACCAGACCAGCTTGTTCCAAGCCTCGTCAACCTTTCCCCATAGGAGAGGTGTTCCATCCCTCGGCTGTTTCAGAACATGCTGACCCCCTGCAGCACCCACGGGTGTTTTCTGGCTCAGGTCTGGTGTCAAAGCTCTGTCTGGAGCTGACTCATCACCTGCAGGGATTTGGGAGTGGAAGTACCAAGCCAAGTCCACTTCTGCTCCCTGAGTCTGTGGCAGCTGCAAAAGTCCTGTTCCCATTAATAGAAAAAATGTCCTGCTCTGAGTGGGGCAAATGGGGGTCCCAGTGATTTCGCTGGGGTGAGGCCCTCACACTGCAATCTCTCAGCTGGTTCAGAGCAATGACTGTAATTTGTTAGGAATAGACCTTTGTTTGGAATTCAGGAAAGAATTTTGCACCTGCTGAGGAATATTTCAGGCTGGTATAAAAGAAGCACAGCAAAGACTCAAGAATAATAAACTCTGTAGTTTCAAAAGAATGTCTTAAGCAGCCTAATGGTTTGATACCTGTGAAGTTCCTTGCAGGACTTTGCCACAAGGCATTTATCAGGTGTCAAGAGAGTTCTGGGAAGCAGGGGAGGGCAGGGCAGGGAGAATCAAAAGTTTTGGGTGTGGGGGCTGCTCTTGGCTCTGTGCCCACACCTGCTGTGTTCTGCACCTTTCCATCTCGCCTGTTTTCCTTTTCAGCAATAGTTTTGTTCCTTGCATGAGCTGCGAGTGTGGCACCAGCCCACAGCTCTGTAGAGGATGAAATGCAGCCCCTGCTCTGCTCCTGCAGCCTGAACCCTGCTCCTCGCCTTCCAAAGCATCCTGCACCTTCACCCCTAAGCTCTGGGATGCTTTGGCCAGGTTTGGATGTGCCTGCAAGGGGCAGCGCTGCTGCTTCTGCAGCCCCTGGGGAGGGCAAAGAGCTGATGAGGAGATGTTGGTGCATCCCTCCACCCCCTGTACCCTCATCTCCTCCGGGGCTGAAAACCCGTGCTGTTACAGGTGAGGCCAGTGCAGTCGCTCCGGGGTTTTAAGCCCAGCACGTCAGACTCCTCCGAGCCCGGTCGGGGCCGCGGTGCTTCAGCCGTCCGTGTGTCCAGCGCCCGCAGCCGGAGGGATGCGCTGGCAGCGGGGATGCAGCGGCGAAATCCTTCCCGTGCACCCGTGTGCGGAGCCCTTTAGATGTCGCGCTGGAGCAGCGAGTCCCCCGCGAGCCCTCGGCCTCCTCCTCCTCCTCCTTCTCCTCCTGCTCCTGCTCGCCTCCAGCCTGGCCGCAGGAGACTCCGGTAACTCTGTCTGCTGGCGGCTGGCTCCGGACGAGTCACGCGGAGCCGTGACTACCACAGAGCCTGGCACGTACGGCAGGGGCTGGCACGACTCTAGTCTGTGGCTTGGAAACAGCTTGGAGATCTCTCGGGATCTTTGGGATCTCGTGGGGTCACCCACGGAGCCGCCTGGTGCCACTTCCCCCAGCCCGGGGGGCTCCCGCTGCTCCCCGCTCTCCCGGGAAAGGTGTAAATCACTGTCCCTGCGGGAGCCCGGCCGGTGTCCGGTTACCCCGGGCTCCGAGGCATCCTCCCCGCGGGGCTGGGGCTGTCTCACATGCCGACGCTCAGGGCTCTTGGCCGGCTTTGGGGAAAATCTTGGTTCACCGGCGGTGACACGGTGTGGGCAACGCTTTGGGGAGCGCTGGGAACTCCTGCGGCACGAACACGCATCTCCTGTTGCTCCATGTTGCGTGCACTGGTGATCAAGCAGAAATCCAGCTCTGGGGTGGGATGGAGGATTGGAGGGGTCAAAATAAGGAGGTACCCCTAATCTGCATCTGCTCCTACCCCTCTCCCCCAAGGCAGGCTGGCTGTGACCTCTGCTGTGTCTCTCTCCCCCTGTCCTGCTGTTGTGTTACCTCTCAGCTTTCCATTTCCTTGGCCTTATTTTTAATTTTCTTGTTCCTTTTGCAGTGTGAGCCGTGGTCCCTTCTCCTCCCACCTGGTCCCTTCTTCTCCCTCTGCCCACCCTGGGTCCTGAGCCAGCTCCAGGGTCATGCTACACCAGGGGAGGGGAGAGCCCCGCCTGGAGGAGAAGCTGGAAGCTCCAGGTGGGAATGGGGGTCTCCAAGAGACCCACAGCCAGCATGGCACCTCTTTGTACAGAGCTGTCCAGGTGTAAAGTGTCCCTCTGCTGACACAT
Organism: Pardalotus punctatus; assembly: GCA_013400915.1. Taxonomy (NCBI): domain Eukaryota; kingdom Metazoa; phylum Chordata; class Aves; order Passeriformes; family Pardalotidae; genus Pardalotus; species Pardalotus punctatus. The sequence continues at coordinate 12,586 of VZTX01017069.1, forward strand.
TAAATTGCATCTCCAGTCCTCTTTGGGGGTCTGTCAAACAGTAACAGGACAAGTTATGGACCCAAACTCTCATGCCCAGCCTGCACTTTGTCTTGGCTAAGCTATTTTTGAGCTGGCTCATTTTGTTCCTGCCCTGGCATTTCCAGGGTGAGTGGCATCAGAGGCTCCAGAGCTGAGCCACTGGAGAAGGAAGGATTTGGTTGTGGAGCACTTGTGGAAAGATTGGATCATTAAATTGAAAGGTAGAAGATCCTGCTTCTCTGGAGGCAGTTCAAAAAATCCTGGAATTGCTTCCAAAACTCCGATTACCTGACCTTGGGCATGAATGCTGTGCCCCCTGCAAGGCACCCTTGCCAGGCCCTGGGAGGGATCTCATCCCAGCAGGATGCAGCCCAGCCCTCAGGATATGCTGGGGTGTCATTTGAGGAGCTGAATCTGGTCCCCCTGACCCAATGGTGGCCTTGGAGCTCCCTGTTTTGCAGCAGTCTCTGTGCCAGGTGCAATGCAGCTTGAACTTCAGCCTCAGGTCTGAGCTCTTCCTCCACCTGTGGTGGCTTTGTCTCTCCTTGGTTCACACCAGGAGACAGATACAGGGAAGCTGCTTTCTGGAGGAGGCACCTCGAGGTGTGGAAGGGACAAGAATTTGTCTTTCCCTTGTAGGAAAGGTCCTACAGAAAAATCACCATGGGCAGGAGGTGTCAGTGCCTGAGTGGTGACAAACGTGCCATCTGTGAGCCAAGCTGGCTTCCTGAACCACCTGGATGTCTGCCCTGTGGAGCACGGCTAATCCCCCACCAAAGGTCAAATCCTGCTCCTGCTCCTGCTCCTGCTCCTGCTCCTGCTCCTGCTCCTGCTCCTGCTCTGTGGGATTTTTACCATCCATTTCAGCAGACAGCAGGTTCTGGACTGATGCATTTGGGAGAGGGAGGAACAGAATAAGCAAATATTATTTATGGTTCTTCTGTGGGTCCTTTGCTGCTTAGGAGGAAGAAGCTGTGTTGGGTTGCTGGATGGTTCCCAGGGAGAGGGGACCTCCATGGATTTCAGCTTCTTTCCACTATGGTGAAAAGGGGAGGGAGAGGCAAGGAGAGGACATGCATGGATGCAGTGCCCTGAGGAATGCTACAACACCTAATGGTGACCCACGTGCTCTGAGGGCTGGAGCACGATCCCTCCCAGAGCTGTGAGACCTGCTGGGTGCATGAAGCACCACCAGCAGCCAGGATCTGGGTGAAACAGGGAAGACATTCTCATTCCCTTTCCCAGCAGATTGGAGGAGCAGAAAGAAGCAGGTTCAGTGCTAGGAATGTGGGAGCACAGATGTCTCTCCCCTCCTGTTCTTCCCCCCTGACTTTATAGCGTTTTATGGGGTTTCTCCCCAGCCCCTCTGCCCTCCGTGCAGGGAGGCTGCGGCACCAGGCTCAGCTCACAGGGCTTTGGGACCTGCCTGCTCCCAGGGTGCAGCGCGCGATCCGTGGGAAATGTGGGATGGTGGCAGGAGTGCAAGGGGAAAGGAGCAGGAGGAGAAGGGTGTCCCCCTGAGCCCCCCCCGTCCCACCGAGCGTGCGGCAAATTCCTGCTGGCTGGGCTCATGTGAGAGCATTATCCCCAGGATGAGCTCATGCGCCAAGCGCGCGGGTTATCCGTGCAATTCCGGGTGCTGGGGCACCGCTGGCGGATTCCCTGGAGTTATGTGCAGTTGCCATTTCCACGCATTCCTGGGTTAACAGCCGATCGGGTTTCGCTGTTCACAGCCCCATTGAGTGTTCAGGGCCATGGCTCCCAACGCTGGTGATGGAGTGAAATCCCTTGGCTGTCTGGCTGCTGCTTTTCCAAACCTTGCCTTCACCCTTCTTCTTCCTTGATCTCCTCCAGACCCTCCCTTCTCTATCTCATGGCATTGACCACGTTGCAGGTTCTCCATTCCCTTCCTCATTTCTAGCTGAGCTTTAGTTTGTGATGCCGGTAGAAGCTGGTTGGGGCCATGGCTCTGTGGGGTGCTTGGAGAGATCCTGTGCCCTCACTGTGTGGATCAGGCTGGCGACGAGCTGCCATGCCCATCAGAACCCTTGCTCTGCTCCAGTGGAGTGTCCTGGCAGAAAAGCGGAGTCTGGAGCAGGGTAATTCCCCCCTGTCCCTTTGTCTCTGTTTCCTCCCTCACAGGAGGACCTCAGGGAAGGTGGACAGCTGAGGAAGGAGACCTGGCTCTGTTCAGCCAAGAGACTCGGTTCTCTGTTTATCATTCCGTCTCCAGTGGGTCAGTGAGGGGACCAGCCCTGGAAAGGTGTCTGTGGCTACAGGAGAGGGTCAGGTCATCTCAACCATTCCACCCAGGCCATGAGAGAGTCTGCCAGGCCCTGGGGTGTCTGCACGTGGCTGCTGGGCCACGTGTGGCAAAGGACGCTCTTTGACTTGCTCAGCTCTTGGCTCTTTTCCTGGTGAGGAAGGAGAGGGGGAACCAGCAGGGCTCTAAACTGCAGAAAATGAGCTCTTCTAGGTCTGGTGGGTGTCCATGTGCTGGAGAGGCTCTGGGCTGGCAGCAGGCTGAGCTGTGTCCCAGCCCACATGTGACAGTCAGGGTGGTGGCCCCTCACCTGCACCCATCCCAGGGAGCTCTCTGGGAGAGCCCAGGTGTGTCTCCAAGGGGTGAAGCCAATGCACGTAGATCAATGTCTGTCTCATTGGCAGCAGTACAAACGTGGCTGAGGCCTGTTCCTCTGCTTCCCAAGGTCATCCTGGCTTTGACAGGGGATATCTGCATGGAAGCTCATGGCTATGCTGGCATCTGCCTTGTAACCTCCAGGGGTGAATTTGCAGCCAGCCCATGGCACAGATGATGCTGCAAGCCTTGGAGTGACCTTCAAAGCCAGGGCCAGGCAGGGAGACCACAGAGGTGATGGTGGGGTGATATCAATGCTCAGGTCTCCCAGATTGCAAGTCAGGGAGTGAGGTGGGTGAGAAAAGAGCCTGATCACCCAAAATGGGTTTCCACCCTGAATCCAAGGGTCTGCAATAGCAGGGCGGAATCAGCTCATGCCTTGGGACTCTGTGGGGGAGAGCTTGGAAGAAGAGCTGTGGGAGGGCTGGACTGGGTGGAGACCAGGTGAATTTTCTGCTCTGCTGAATATTGAAGGTGTTGGCTGAGCTTCGGGGGGGTCGGGCAGGTGCTCAGCAAGTGTAAGTGTTGGTGCTGGCTCTCAGAGTCCCGAGCCCATCCCCTCTCTTCTACCCATCTCTGCAAGGATGGGAACTGCATTCCAGTGCGGCAGGGAAGAGCTGCTTTGGATGCTCTAGGAAGTAGCCTTTCAAAAGAAAAATAATGCATGAATCGCCCTTTTCTGGAGAGCTCTGTGCTGCCTGTTGGTTAGGACGTGAGCAAGAGCCATTTATAACAGCAGCCTCAGAAATAAATCGCTGAAACTGTCTGTGTGAATGGGGCAGAGGACTAAACTCAGAGACTGGTTTTATTGTTTTTCCATCTTCTATGCCTTAAAAAGCAAAAGATGGAGTGACGTTAATAGATATAAAACATGGTAATGGCCAAATTTGGAAAAATCTTAGAAAAAACTGGAAGGACATGGCTGTGATCATGGCAAACGTGTGTGCTTCCTTCTCCCTGTGCTGATCCTGTGCTGTGCAGATACAGGCACTGGTGTGGTCCTGCCCTGCTGGAGAGGGGCTGGGCTGACACATTATTTTATAAGATATTATATATACATCCTAGCTGTGCATTGCAGCTTTGTTACTGTTGTTACAAGAACCTTTTTAATTTCCTGCCTTTTTTTTTCCTCCTGTGCAACCTTAGGATTCTGTGAGTGAAGTTCCCTTTGTGAATGTGGGTGTGTGGAGAAGGAGGGAGGGAGGAATGCGAACGGTTGGAGGGGAGATGCTCCCCTGCTTGGGGAGAGGGACCGGGGGAGATGGGGGTACGCTGGGCTCCCACACTGGAGCGATGGAGGGGAGCGAGATGGAAAGAAAACACAGCCGAGGATCAAGCACATGAATGGGGACTGAGCTGTGCTGGTTCAAACCTTCTTGTTCAGCAGCAGTGAGGTGAAGGGTGTTGACATATTAAGTGGTGGCAATTAGGCCAGGAGTTAACACCTTATTAAGCGGGTCTGGGGGCACTTGGCACCTCCAAGTCGCCATGTCTGGAGACTCGGCAGGGACACAGCAGGGAGAGACTTGTTCCCGACCATTGGGGCAGTGCTGGTCATTTCTGAGATCCATAAAACTCTTCTGGATTATGGATGAGGCAGCAAACCCTGCCGAGGGCAAAATGGGAGTCTTTGGGAGTCAGAGGAGCCAGTCCAGCTCCGGAGTCACGGCACCCGTGCCCTCCCTCCAGCCAGCTCTGTCAGCTCAGGGCAGGTGCTGCCTCGGCTCAGGTTTTCCATCAGGATTGCCAGCACCATTCCCACGTTCAGAAGGGAGGCCTTGATCCTCTGCCCACGGGAATCTGGGGATCAGGGTTCCTGGGGGCTGGATGGGGGACCTGGCAGTGTGACCCCTCCTTACCCTGCGTGACTTCAGCCGGTAACGGAGCGTGCTGTGCCAGCACCTGCCTGTGCTCCTCCATCTCAGGTCCAGTGGCGTTGACACAGCAGCATCAGGCACTTGGGGATGTCCATCGCCCCCTGCCCACTGCAGCTGCTCAGCCCAAGCAAAGGAACCAGCTGGGTCAGGGCTTTTGTGCCTCGGAGCCCTTTGCCCTTTGCCAGGACACTGCAATGAGCCAGGAGCTGCTTCCCAGCCGATCCCCTGTTCCTGGGCTTGCTGTGGAGGGGGCAGCCTGGGGGAAGGGCTTATTCCTCATGAGTGTCAGAGGGAGAGGAGACACCAGCCCATGAAATGCGATAAATCCTGGCATGCTGCACTTTTTATCATGATTACTGGGATGCACATCCCTAAGGGCTTTTCATGAGACCCAGCCCCTGCATTTGCCCATTGGCATTTACTGGCCTTGTTTGTCCTGGTCCTGATTCATCCCATTTGAGAAATTCCAGGGATGCTGTTGGGCTTTCTTGGCTTGTTGCCCTGCTTGGAGGGTGAAACCCCGGCCAGTCTTAGGGGCAGCAGTAGGGATGCCCTTGGAGCCCCTTGGTGCGGAGCAGGACATGGCCCATGGGGCTGGGGATATTTTGGAGCTGGTCTGCTGGTCTCTCTTCCAGCTGGGCACGGTGCAGGGCGAGTTGCACCTACCAGGACATGGCAAGGAGATTTGATTTTCCTACACTGGTGTTGGCTGCCATTCCCAGATGCAGCTGGGGAATGCTCATCTGACTTCCAAGATTGCTTCCAACTGCCTTCCTTGTGGGTCCCTAGGGGTGACTGCGTGGCCTGGGGATGGGGTGAGGTCAGCTCCTGCTTGGACAGCCTGGGTGCTGCTCTGCTCCAGCCTCTGCTGACATGACCGGTGGAGTCAGAATCCCATAAAGTGTTCAAAAAACAGGCGGGTATGGCATTTGGGGACAAGGTTCAGTGGGGGGCTTGGCAGTGCTTGGTTAGTGGTTGGACTTGATGATCTTAAAGGGCTTTTCCAACCATAATGATTCCATGATTCTGTGATGTCCACATCATCCTCTGCCTTTTTCCCTGCTTCCTCCCCTTCTCCCCATGCTTGGGAAGGGGGTAGGTTTGCCAGCCCCCGTGTGAGCTGTGACCTCACTGCTGTCACTGTGGCATGGCCTGGTGATGTCACAGCACTGTGAATCCCAAGGAGGAGGTGCCTCCTGGCAGGCACGACCCCGCAGGAGGGGCTGCAGGAGGGACCATTGAACTGAACTGGGATGGAGCAACGTGAAAGCCGAGCAGGCGTCAGAGCTGCTCCGCTGTCAGTGCGATGGCTTTCAGTGTTTGCTTTTATGTGACAGCTGCTTCCAGAGGCTGGCGGCTCTCCAGGAGCCCAGGCCAGGGCGAGTGGTGTGGCTGGTCCTCCGGCAGCATGCCCTGCCCTTCAGAGAGATGGGCTCTGAGCTGTGGACAAGAGGCATTTTTGTGGTTCTTGTGGTTCCCTGTGTTTTTTGGGAGAAGAGAAGAGGTGACTGGAGCACAGACTCTCGGCTTGAGCACGTTCCGGGTCAGGCGAGCGGCTCTGGGGGTTTGCAGTGCCCGGCACGGTGCCCACAGCCCAGGGTGCTCCCGGGTCCCCAGGGACCACCCCGTGTCCCCAGCACTCCGGCTGGAAGGGAGGCGTGTGCTCCGCAGTGCCACGTCCCCAGGCTCCTGTGCTCGCTGTGCCCACCCTGTGAGCAGTGGCATGCGGTGATGCCCCCTGCCCTGCCCGCTGGGCCATGGGAATAGCCCAGGGTAGCCCAGGACATCGGGGCTTTGCTGTGGCCTGGGGTTTCCATGTCTGCTGCTTTGGCACGGGGCTGTGTGAAGGCATCTTTTACCCTGACAGCAAACCCATGGTGACAGCTACCGCGAGGGGTGAGATTAAAACCAGATGCACCCCTCTCTCTCAAACACCAGCGAAGCCAGAAACAGCCCTCTGGGGATGGATAGTCTGGGAAGGGCTCGGATGGGCTGCTTTGCCCCTGCTCGCATTGGAGCCCGGGGGCACCACAGCCCCAGGCCAGGGGTGCCCAGCTGGTGCTGCCAGGCTGGAGTGGGCACCATGGGGCCCTCGCCCAAGAGGCAGCGTGGCCTTAGCACGCACGGCCATGGCTAACGAGAAAAGACATCGTTAATTAGAACAAGGCAGCGCGTCGTATGTGTGGCGCCGGCTTTGAAAGGGCTTTGCGTGTTGTCTTCGTTAGGGGTGTGAGAATGCAGCTCACTCGCTTTTTCTTTCCGAACAAATTAAGGACACATTTCACCCATCAGGAGATGAAATAAAATACAAGCAGGGAGGGAGCGTGCCTGGCGAGCTCCCTGTGCCCGTCTGGCCCCCTCCGCCCTGCGCGTGGCTGACCCTGTGGTGTGCAGGTGCTGCCGGACCCCTGCCTGCACTGGCCGCAGGGGCTGCTGACCCCTACCTGCCATCACGAGGGGCCGCACGAGCTCCCCAGCTCACCTGGGGTGGGCAGGGGGACAAAGTGCATTGTGAAGCTCCCACAGGCTTGGCAGGGTGGAGATGCCCCTGACGGAGCAGCTGGTAGAAGCTGGAGCCCTCAGGATGCTCCAGCCTTGTGGCAGACAGGTCTGTACCGTGGTGGGATTCCTCTCCTCAGTGCAGGCCCCAGGGATGACCCTCCTTAAATTATTTTAAAATTTTCTTTTCCTGCTGCTGGGCTTCACCTCCCCAGAAAAGCACCATTGTGGGGCCTGGAGTGGAAGGTGAGGTGTGGGCTGGAGGAAGAGACAGGGAATAAAATAAAGCTGTGCCTGTGAATGGTTGTGATGTTGGTGTTCTGCAGTTAATGGTTCCAATGGCCACAGAGATGCTC
>VZTX01017076.1:0-11710 GCA_013400915.1 Pardalotus punctatus
GGACACCCAGGGACACCCATGGAGAGCCAGGGACCCCCAGGAACACCCAGGGACACCCGGGGACACCCATGGACACCCACGGACACCCAGGGACACCCATGGACACCCAGGGACAGTCACGGACACCCAGGGATGAGGGTCCCTCTCAGCTGTGTCCCCTCTCGAGGCTCTCTCATCCTACACCAGGGTGGAATTCAAGCAGTACCAGCCGAGTAACTGCCAGCAGCGGAGATGAGACACTTGGGATGTCTTAAAGGTCAAGAGGTGAAGAAGTGCACTGTGTCCATAAGCAGCAATTCCTGCAGATGGAAATTTCATGGATCTGCGGGAAGAAAAGGCCTGGCAGCTGTGCTATTCCATGGGCAGGGACAACTCCACGATGGTGACAGTCAGCAAGGCCTGAGCAGCGTTAGCCGGTCCCTCAGGGCTGAAAACACAACAATAAAAGTAGACTTCAGTTCCCCCCGTGGTGACTGGGGACTGCCACAAAGGCTGAGGGGCCGAAACTCCATTTCCAGGCAGCGAAAACGCCGCTGTTTCCGAGTGCTGGGAAGGGGAGAAGCAACCTTTGATTTAGAGTGGAGCAGTCCAGGAGCCCTGGTTCAAGGGGGAGCCATCAAAACCCTTCCCCATAGAACAGTGACCGTAATAGACTGAAGTTCAATACTCGACAGGAGAGGGGGGGAAAAAAGCAGAAACCACTCTGATAAAGTTTAAAGGGAAACTACAAAAAAAAAAAAAAAAGACTAGTTAAAAGGGAATTGAAAGGGAATGGCTAGAAGGGTAAAATGATTGAAAGCGGTTGGGATACTTTTGAAATAAACTGTATTAGAAGCTCTGGAACATTATTAGAAAACTTTAAATGGGCAAAAGTCATTCTGGCCATGCTTATAAAGCAGCATAAAAGAAGCAACTGGAACTCAAAGGATAATGCTGGCACGTTAATGTAAACCCATATTAACAAGGGGCAAAATTGTGCTTGAGAAAGAACTTGCTAAAGACATTACAAATAATGATAACGGGGTTTTTTGAGTACTAGAAGGTAACTCTGGGCCATGGTACAGCTCATGGAAGATCAGGATTCAGTGGGAGAACTGTGAAAGGGTATGGCAGGAAATTTAAATAAACAGAGGAATTTAGTCATGTTCCCACATGGGGAATTTTCATTACCAGGGATAAGTATGAGGAACTGTTTTATATTTTAGGCTTGAAATTAAAAATTGAATAATAAAAATTCATCAAGACCAGATGGTTTTTTCCAAAGAGCTGTGAAGGAATGAAAAAATGAAATTCCAGTCTATTAAATGTACTGGGAAATCTGTCACTTCACCTATGCATGAGAAATTAGAAGGCTGAAAAATTCTTGCCAATTTATTAAAAAGAATTGAAAAAGAAATATAGAAAGCTGTGAAATGGGAACCCTGGTTTTTTACAAGGGAAGCTGGAACAGACCATAATAAAGAACAAAATCAGCAGGGCTAAGGCAGAACAAGCTGTTATCTCATCCAAAAATGACCAACAGAGCAACTCTGCATCCTGGAGGGAAGAACAGATGTAGCTTTGAGTGTTTAGATTTCCAAAAAACTTTCAAATGACGTTTTCCCAGTTGTGGGATAACAAGAAAGACCTTGTATGGCGTCATAGCCACTTCCATGACACGGACATTTTCAGGAGTCAAACCTTTCTGTCCCAGGAGAGTAATGCTGGAACCAGGGCAGTTTGAACAGCCACTGGACAGGGCCAGGGAACCTCTCTGGGCAGTCCAATTCAGGAATTCCAACATTTCCCTGGCTTGCTCTTTTCCTGGTTTGGCTTTTCCCAGGCAGCTCCCACCACGGTGATGGATTGCCCACAGCCCAGGGAGGTTCCTGCTGCTCACTGTGGCTGTGCCCAGCCCTTCCTGAGCGGTGGGAAGAGTCCACACAGTACATGGAATTGTGCCCTGCCACGCCAAGGGTGACACAGAGACACATAAAGGGATAATGTGAACGATGTATAAAGATTTCCTCATTCTGGAGAGTTCTTGGGAATGCCAGTGCAACCCCTGGAAGTGCTCAAAAGGAAAAGGTAGGAGACAAAGGAAACAATAGCAGCAAACAGGAGACAACTTGCTGCATCTATAACTCCATGGAATGACCATATTTTTGATATTATGCATGTTACTGACATATATTCCCATTGAAACTGCCACAAAAAAGAAGTTTCTGCAAACCAGAAGAGCTTTAAAGATGGGCAAGAAGGGTAACCAAAGATGTAGAACTTTGGAATAACGTTCACATCTCAGCTTGGATGGTTGCCCAGGGAAGAGAAAGATTGTGGTGGAGAAAGACCTACAAAATCATGAGTGGCAGAGGAGTGAGTAGAGAGCAGTTATTCCCTATTTTCCCAAACACAAAGCGCTGCAATCAGCACCTCAAATCATCAGGCAAGGAGTTCAAAGCCAGCACAGGGGAGATCCCTGAGAATGTTACCCTTCATAACACAGGGGCTGAGCACGTCATGGAGTCCAAAAGCAGGGAAACCAATCTAAGGAAGAGGAGGATCCTGTGTGAAACCCAGAGATGTAGAGGAGTGTTGGGCAAAAAGTCCTGGAGCCAGACTGCTGGGAGCTGGGAGACCCCCCAGGGAAAAGCCACTCCTTGGTGTTCCTGGTCCTTCTGGGCATCCCACGGTGGCCATGGGCAGGGACAGGTGATGAGAGGGATGGATCTGGCTCAGGAGGTCCCTTCTCCCATTCTTACCACATCCTGATGGGAGTTTGGTGACTCCCCCAGTGCAGGGGTTCTCAGCTGGTGTTGTCACAGAAACTCCAATTGCAGCAGTGGGCAGTGGTGGATTAGGATTTCTGAGAGCACAGGAAAAATCTGATCTTTATTCTGTTCAGAGAACTAAAAATATGATCAGCCTTTTAAAAAACTGGGACACAAATTTGTCAACAATTTTTTTAGAATTAAAAAATGCACTTTTAAAAATGCATGCTGGTGCCACCTGTGATTCAGCAGTGATGTGAAAGCATTCCATGGGGTGGAGGGGGCTTTTCCCAGTAATTCTGATGAGCTGACCATGGGTCACTGGTCAACCACCACTGCCTCATGCTCTGAGGACAGGAGCAGCCCCTGACAGTGTCTGCAACCTCTCGGCTTGGTCCTTCATTCCTCACACTGTTTGTTGAATCAGAAATTCCTCCTGCCAGGCTGGTTGATCCTGGAGCGGTCAGGGCTGGGCAGGAGAACACTTTTCCTTGCACAAGCCCGTTGTATCTTATTTTAAGAGTTTGTCACAAAAAATTAAAAAATGAGATGTGTTAGGACACAGAACCCACCAAACTGGAGCACCCTGGGATAGTGGAAGATGGCCCTGCCCATGGCAGGAGGGGGAACGAGGTGACCTTTAGGATCCCCTCCCACCCGAACCATTTTATGGTTCTATGATTCAACATCCCTATGGGGGTGATGTGAATTTTTCACCACCCTCTGCACTTGTGGGCCACAAAGACAAAATTTTTCTTTGTCTCAGAACGGGGAAATCATCAGTGACCAACCTCTGAAAGACAAGAAGGACCAGGAGCAATGTGAGACCTGCCTGGCTGAGAGCTGCTTTCAGCAGCTTGCAGGGAAAACCTGCAGGTTCCTCAGGGAGCAGGGGTCTTGAATTGTGGCAGAAATGGGGGGAGAGAGCTAGGAGTGCAAATGGATGGGATTTTCGGTGTTCCTCCTGGAAGTTTCCTCCATCCTCCTCTCTCCCTGTGATGGAGCTGGCTCAGCTGCCCCCGGGATGGTGAAAATCCCTGCTCCCTGAGCGAGGGGAGCAGCGCCCGTGCCCAACGCGCCCGGCTCCGCGCGGCTGCTCCGGCGCTAAATTAAACCGGATTGTGCTTTTCCCACTTTAGTCATTTAGATAAAAGTAACATTTTGTTTGAGAGCAGCAGCAATTATACCCTGGGGTTTGGGATTAACATAATTAATACTTTCTCAATCTCCAAACGTGTCTCCCCCCCCTGCCCTCGCTCGTGCTGCAATCAGAGCCTCAGCTCTCGGTGACGCTGCAGCCCAGAGTGTTCCCCAAAAAGGTACATGAGTCCTTCTGAGGGAGCCTGGAGTGGGTTCAGGAAGGAGCATCTCGGAATAAAAATCGAAAGAGAGCTGCATCACCCTGCATTAGTGTCTGCAGCACATGAAAAGCCTGTCACTCCACCACCCAGGGAACTAATGAAGATCCCAATTATGCGGCAATAAAATATACATATGCACTACACAGGGCCTTATACATTTTTAATTTTTTTTTTCCAGAGCCAAATGCAGAGGGAAAATTCTAATTAGTGGTTTTGTCATTTTTAAATAAAAAGGTACGTGGCTGCAGGAAACACCCAGGAGCTGCATTGCATCCCCAGCAGAGCCGTGCAGGCACGGTCGGTGTCCCCATCCCAGAACTGTCCCCATCCCAGCACTGTCCCCATCCCAGAACTGTCCCCATCCCAGAACTGTCCCCATCCCAGAACTGTCCCCATCCCTGTCCAGCCAGCAGCTCCCTGAGCACCCCGAGATCCCAGCAGGAGGAACTCACGTCCTTTAGCAGTGATCCCAGTGGTTCCCACACCTCCCACAGCCCACCACTACCCAGCCAAGCCAGCCCCTCTTGGGTCTCCTCACCCTGAGGGAGCCTTTTGCTGCTTCCATCACCTTGGCATTGCTTGGGAAGGTTTTCCCGTGGAGGTCAGGGGGCCTGGGGGGGTCCAGCCCATCCTGCAAAGTGACATCAGGACAGCAACGGGTGACGAGCCACCAGCTGCATCCTCCACCTCGGCTTGGCTTCTCCTTCATTATTCCCAGAGCTGCAGGAAGAGCTGTGATGGCCCAGCCCAACTCCAGTGTCACCAGGGAAGGCTCAGGTACCACCTGCATGACAGCAAGAAGAGGATGGGATGGAGCTTTAGCAGCAGACCCAGAGCTTCCAGCAAAAATCACGGAATCATGGGAGAGTTTCTTTGGAAGGGACCTTTAGAGGGCACCTGGTCCAACTCTCCTGCAGTGAGCAGTGACATCTTCAACCTCTACTTTCTGCCTGGATCAGAGCCCTGGCAATACCAGGGACCAGTGAATGGTGGCCTTTTCCAAAATCCTTGGGAAAGGGTGTTCTGAAGCAGCGGAAGTGGAAATTTTTGGTTTTCCTGCCCTGGGTGTCCTGGGAATGCTGAGCCTGCGCAGCAGAGCCCCCACTCATGGTCCCTACGAAATCCCAGCCCAGCTGTGTCCCTGCTGGCCCTGGTCCTGCTGGTCCCACCCTCGGAGGAGATGGGGGGAATGCAGCCCATCCTCACCCCCTCACCATCCCCTGCCCTTGGGGACAGGGTTTGTCTCGGGGACAAGACCCACCCCCAGCCCTGTGACAGCCCCTGCAGCACAGCTGGGCTTTCACAGTGCAGCTGCATCTTCAAGAGCTTACAAAAGAAATCAGAGCTGGTCTTTCCCGTGGTCCACAGGACATTTCAGCCTGGCTGTTGTCCACAGGAACAATATCCCACACACACTTCCATCCCTCCCAACCTTCCAACGCTGCTCCCGGCCGGGAAGGTATCAGAGCTACTCAACAAAAACAACTTTAAGAGCTACTCAACATTAGCTTAGCAATATATCTCACTTAATTCCATCCAAAGAAATGATAGACCTATTTAAGAGTCAGTTTCCCAAAAAGTGGATATAAAAGCATCCATCTGAAGCAGGAACTCGGCTTGGAAAGTTTCTGACAAAATGTTCAAGACTTGGCAAGGTTTTAAGTGATTCAGAGCAATGTTTTAAAACGGAGCTGTCAGGAACCTGAAGCGTAAAGCAGTTCTGTCAACTCCTCCTGTAATAAAAATAAATGATCATTTGTTGCTTTCTGAGTTTTAATATGCAGATGAGTGAATATATTATACAATGTCCGATGTCCTAAACTCCATCTTCATTTACATTTTAAAGTCATTGTAATATGGTGCATAAATATAAGGGTAAAAAAATAACTCCTGATAGTAGCATGATGCTGAAAAGTTTCCAAGCGTGCAAAAAGCCCAGGAATTGTTATTTTGACATTAATCAGTGAGGAGGCTCTGAGCACAGCGGAGCTGTGACAGACACAGGATCATTATCACCACACACGGCCAGAGCTCTCACCTGCCATGGAACCGTCAGGGGGCGGGGAGGGAGAGGGGACAGGAATCCTTCATTTTTCCAGCTACAGACCAATGTCAAGGTGTAGAAGAAAAGTTTTCAGGGTCAAATTCACCCTCACAGAGCTGAGATGAAGGGAACCCTCAGTCCTGGCTAAGAGCGTGCAGGTGATGCCCAAATCTCCAGGGGATTCCCTCACCTGGGATTGAGGGACACACCTGGGACTGGGGATTGTTGTGCTGAGTTCTGCTCTGCTCAGTCCCTGCAGGCAGCAGATGTGGGCCCCTCTCTGTTCAGCCTCCTGGTCCAGGTACTTCAATGCTGCTTGAGCCCTGAGGAAAAAGAAATGGCTCAGATAAAGCAGACTAGGGTCTCTGGTTTAATGTTTTCCCTCTCTAAGTCACAAAGTTCATCTTGAAATCCCAGCGTATACCTGGCTGCCTTCCTAATTACTGTTATCTTAACTACTAGGCCAGTTTTAAATTGCAAGCTGAACTGGAATAAAAAGCAAGGGAAGTTTAATTAATCGGTTAATTAATTATTTTTCCTTCCTTTAATAAGGAGATAATATTCACAGAGACAAACAGGGGCACGGGTAGAGGCTGTGGCTGGTTCAGCACTGCAGTGCTGATCCTCGTGGCCAGGGACTGCCCTGGGCTCCAGAGCCCGTGGAATCTGGAGTTTTTCCCCAGGTTCCCTGTCCTTCATCCTCCTGCTGGAGGAACGGCTGCTGAGCTGTGAGAGTGCTCCTGAATGGGGTAAGGGCTGTCAGAGAGCCAGCACTGACAGAAAGTTTGGGAGAAAACAATCCAGGGTAAAAAAATAACGGTGGGGGGCAGAGAGGGGGGGAGAGGGGGGCGTTCTGATTGTTTTTCAAAATCCTGCAAGCTCTCAGGGCTCCTGGTGAAAATGTTGAAGCACTGGGCACAAGGTTGTCCAGGGGTTCTATTACATCACTCCTGTGCAGAAATTAATGCTCCAGCAGCAGCATTTTGGGTGAACTGGAGAGGAATTCCTGATTCCTCGGGAATTCCACCAGCAGGCACTGCCATGACCTCAGGGCTGTGGCACCGAGTGAGGATCAAGGAAGCCCAGGGAGATTCTGCTCAGCTTGAAAACCCCAAAGCCCTGAGTTTTATCGAGGTTGTGGAGCTGCACTGCACCCAGCCCAGATAGCCAGACAGATATTAGAAATATTTGCAACACTGATACCCAGAGGCTGAACCTGACACATTTGGAAATAGAATTGTTTGGGGTTTTATTTTCCATCCAGGTGACCCCTAGGCACAGAGGCAACTTCTGCACCAATGGGATTTTTCACATGGAGATCTACAATAAATAATTTTTTCAACTTTTCCTGGTGGAACTGTTTAAAAAATGCTGCTTTTGGCTTGCTAAACATCAGCATCAGAAAAGGAGATTGACAAAACTCAGCTGCTGTGATGAACCTATCGAGGGGGCCTCAAAGCAAGGGCGTGGAAAACTGCAGGAAGGACATGTGGGGGAAGGCTTTGGAGGTTTTTGGAGAGATCCCACCATGATCCTTCAGCTGAAGAGGGCAGGGGCTGGGGAAGTGCTGGTGGTCATGGCCGAAGCATTTTTTATGAGAAAGCCCAGAAAAGCAGCGTTAGTGCCAGGAGAAAAATGATTCTCCAGTGAAGAGATGAGATGAACCAGCTGAGATATATATATATATATGTATATGTATGTATGTGTATATATATATATATAATCCAGCAAGGGGAGGATTTGGGACGAGGCGTGTGGCAGCCACAGGTGACCCTGCAGCAAGGCTGGAGAGGACAAGATATGTGAAATAGCTCAGGGGGGACACAAAACTCAGGCAAGGATAGAGAAACCGTAGGAATTTCTGGCAAAACCATCAAAGGGTGGCATTTGTTGAATTAGCACAAATCAGTCAGGTGGACAGTCCAGCAGCTCCCAGTTAAACCATGATGAGACTGAGATGTGAAAATCTGAGATGTTGGGAGGGCTCTGGAAGGGCAGGGCAGGGACCACCGAGGACCACCATCCTGTGCCATGGCCATCAGTCCCTGCTGTGGCCCCACGCCCCCAGGATTGGGCTTGGAGCTCGGTTCTTGCAGGGCAAACCAATTTCCAGCAGCCAGATGAGAAGGATTTCCCTCACTGACACCACCTGTTCCTCTGCTCCCAGACTCACTTTTCTCCTACTTGATTGTTTTTCCCCATTGTCTTTAGAGAAAAAACCCCTCTCTCCCTCCCCCTTGATCAGCTTTCTTCATGGTCACACGTTTATGTCACCTCTTCAGGTCCCCTGTGGCTCCGGGACCGTCCCAGCCCGGCTCCCCAGGTGTCTGCTCATGTCCCACCTCTAATCCCTGACTTCTCTTGAAAGCATCCCAGCCTCACATTTGCCTTTTCTGTGGTCACATCACATCCTGGTTCTTGTGCAGTTCATGAACAAAGATATGAAATTCATTAGAATTGGGAACATTTTCCCCCGTGGCTCCCCTCCAGCCCTTGCAATTTTACCTTAGCTTGTCTCCTAGGTCAGGCTGGTCCTGGCTGCCCCTTGCTGTCCCTTGCTGTAGTTTAGTTCCTCTTTTCCTACGTGAAGGCAGGATCAGGAGCTTTCCCCCAGTGTGGGTGGTTGGAGCCATGACATTTCCTTACTGAGAAAACCTCGTTTTTTATTCAAAGTTATCGGGTTAGTCTATCACCCTCTATCATAATAAACCCACGTTGAGCTGTAACCTCTTTTCATTTATCCCACATCTTGAATTCTTCTCTGCCCAAATTGGCTCCAACAGCTCCAATTCCACAGGGATCAAACCAGGCAGCAGAGAGGTGCCAGCTCACTCCTTTCCTTTGCCCTGGGAATCCCCTGCCTGCTCTTTGTTCCTCCAGGGCCACCCTCAGCTCCGTAGCTTTATTTGAAATCATCATTACTGGACCTGCAATTTGATGTCCTGGTTATTTTTAGATGCCTGTGGTTGGGATTATTGTCCCCCACCCCGGCTCCAGAGCATTGAGTTGTTCAAAAGTTGCTTTTCTATGGATCAGCTGCATTTTCATCCCTTCATTCCCTCTGCTGGGTCTGCATTCAGCATTTCCTTCCTTAGCAAGGACTGACACAAAATACCTGTGTAGCTTTAGGGCTGTATCCAGAAGATCTTTAATCTTCCCTGTTCCTGGCCAGCAAAGCCCTGCCTTTCTTCTCTTTTTATTCATTACACGAATGAGTCCTTTACAATTTGCTTCAATTCAATTTTAGCTCAGCTTGACTTTTACCAATTGTCACTTTTTCCCTACACTTTCTGAGATTCAGGATGCAGCTTGATTTGCTGCTCAGCTCTTTCTCACTGTCCTTGCAGCCGCTCTGCTTGGTCCCAGGGGACTTTGGGATGGAGTTATTCATTGAGTTAAACATGGAGCCCAATCCTCCAGGAATATGGAAGCCAAAGCCAGATATTTTTTCGTATTTGATTTCCATACATTCCCACTGCTACCTCACTTGTGTCCTGAACTGCTCAGGACAATCATCTTTGTTCATTTATCTTATGATCCTCTGCCCTTTGAAACCCAGAGCCCAATTTGCAGATAATAAAGCAACCCCTTCATTTGTCTGAACTAAAATAATTCAAAATAAAGTGATTGATTAGTGCTTGGCTGTGCCAGACAGTCCAGATGTGGTGCTGTCTCGCTCCCTGCCGATGTGAGTCAGGGAGAAGCTGCTCTGCCTGTCAAGGGAGGAACTCCTGGGGTGGCCCAGCCTGGAGCAGCCTGTTGGGAGCTGAGTGTCCCCAGAGCACTGATGGAAGGTGCCCAACCTGTCTTTGTGCAGCGCTCCAGTGCCAAGGGCAAGAAATGCCATTTCCTTTCGGTGATTTCCGAGAAAAACCTGATCACAGAATCCCAGAAAAGCCTGGGCAGGAAGGGAGCTCCGAGCCCATCTCGTTCCACCCCCTGCCACTGCCTAGGCTGGGCTGCTCAGGGTCCCATCCAGCCTGCCCTTGGACACCCCCAGCGATGGGACAAGACATGGAATTTTGTAGTTGCAGTGTTTTAGGATTTCCTTTCTCTCTCATGGAGAATACAGATAAACTGTACTTTCTTAATCTCTGTGTTTAGTGTTAGAGGTGTACAAGCCATAACCAATAGGTCTTTGGGGGTGGATTGTCTTTGGCCAATAGACAATTGTTTATTACTGTGTATAAAAAGAACTTCTTGTAAATAAAGTGCGCTCTTCGCCATCTTGAAGCCTGTCTGCCTGACCTCTCTACCTGCTTCCACAAATCCCACGAATAACAGAAAAGCAAACCATAGAATTTTGATTCAAGAGGCAGAGGAAGGGCAGTCCCTTGCAAAAGCTGTTCCTAACTCCCATCCCAAGTGCCTTTCGTGCCATCTCAAGGGTGCTGCTGTTCTCCTGCAGAGAGCAAAGAGTGGCAATAGGGCCTAACTTTGAGATGCTCATGATTAGGGGCAAGCATTCCTGACCCTGTTTGCTGGGAGAACGACTGGGACAGGTGTGGGCACCAGGGGAGTATTCCAGTATTCCAGAGCAGAAAAGCTCCTCTGTCTCAGCTTGCTCCAAAACCCCAGCAAAGAGCCCCCTGCCAAACCCCATCCGGCAGAGTTTGTTTTTCCATGTGCCCCCCGTGTGTCCCCACAGCTGGAACCCCTCGGTGCCACCTCACTTCTCGCCCCAGAGCCAGCTTGAACTGTCCCACCCCAGCTGATGCCTCTGAGATCCTTATGTCAGCAGCTGAGGAATACAGAGCATCATTAGCCCTTTATCTGGAAATCCACTTCTCTCAGGAATTTACCTGTGCTTTTCCTCTGTTTCTCCGGTGAGAAATTAATGTGTCTGTCAACAAGTGCCCTTCCATTAAGCCTGCACTTGTTTATTTTAAAATAAAAGTAAGCTGCCACACTGAGCATAAAAACATGCAACGCTTTATGTGGGAATCTGAAAGAATATTATATTAATATGCACATTTCTTTGCTTCTTTTCTGAATCCCACGAGACTCTCTTCCAGGGAGTTTCAGCTGGCAACTGCTTTCTTTCACATTAATGTGAATCAAACCTTTTCAACTATAAAAGTTTCTTCTTGTAATACACAACCCTTCAGTGAAGGCTGCCTTAAAATAAACAGTAAAGCAGTTCCTTGGCCCACCACCTCCAGAACGTGCAGCTGCACACCGAGGCAGCTCCAGGGAAGAGCAGAGCATCCTGAGGTGATGGAGATTCCCGGTGCCAGGAGCAGCCCAAAGGAGGGAGGGCACAGGGCAGGATCCCACCCACCCCAGCACTTCTTTGCATCCCCACTCTGGGCTGAGCTGGCCCCAGGACGAGTCCCAGCCTCTCAGCAAAATCCCCCTGTCTGCGGTGCTGCCATGGAATTGGAAAGGGATCGTCCATTGCTGTCCTGCCTCACTCGGGGTCCCCACAGGGGGCTCAAGGCTCTGCTTTCAGCCCCGCTGCACGTGGAGCTGGGCTGGGGCCGTCCCACCCTGGGTGTAAATGCTGCCCATGGGGTGCCCCTCTGATGGTGCTGCTGGGGTCTGCAGATAATGCC
>VZTX01017077.1:0-10643 GCA_013400915.1 Pardalotus punctatus
CGGCCCCTCGGTCCCCTGGCCGCGGCCGGGGCCGTGAGTAGGGCCCGCACAGACATGAGGTACGGCCCGGCGAGACGGGGGCAGCGGGGGGCGCGGGCTGCGAGCGGCGGCGGGTCAGCCCAGGCCGGCGGGGGGGCAGCGCCTCCTCAGCCCCTCACGGTGCCCGGGCGTGTCGCGGTGCCGGGGCCCGGTTCCTCCTCCTCGCCTCCCTCGGTAGCCGGGGCGGGCGGTCAGTGATGCTGCGTCCCTTGCTCGGCCGGCTGCCTTCTCCCGCTCCTGTTGCCGTAACGTGTGGCGGTGCCGCCGCGGGGTTTCTTCAGCGCCTTAAATCACCTTGGTCCCGCTACCTCCGGCCGCCGCTCCCTGCACCCGCTGCGCCCCGAGCCAGGGGAAGGAGGAGAGTCATCCGTTGGGAATGCCATCCCTGAGGAGTGCCATCCGTTGGGAATGCCATTCCCTAGGAACGCCATCCCTTGGGAGTGCCATTCCCTTGCGGCTTGGAGATGGGCACCGGTGGAACGAGGGGATGTTGTCGGGGCGGCAGGGAAAGGAAGCCGGTCCGTGGCTGGGGTTGTGTCCCTGTGCGTGCCGCTGCCTCGGATGAACAGACAAGTTTGCGGATGATATTCCATGGGGATATCTTTTGTTCTGGTTTAGCTCCTGCTTTATTAGGGGTGAAATATGGGGTTTGCTTGTAGAAAACAAGATTTTCTGTGAATTCTAGCTTTCTCTGCCGCATGAAGGGAAAACACTTCCATGGTTCATCAGAGAGAATTGTTCGGTAAATAATTCCTGTTAATAAACCAGCCGTCATTCCAGGTGGGATAGTGTGATCCTCGTTAAAACGAGAAACACTTTTGTCCTTCTCTACCTCTTCCCCCGCCCAGTTCCAAAGTGCTTTTTGTTCAGAGCTTATATGGCAATAGATATTTAAGGTAATGGCTATGAATATTAACTAAGTATATATTGGAGTCAAGCTCCTAATGACTGCGATTTCTTAAGTCAAAAAGCCAAACTGTGTTTTGGATGCTGAAGGCTCTGGAGAGTGTTACTCCAAACTGTCTTTCCTTCTTTCTTTTGCATTTTGATGTGGTCCCCTGTAACTTCCCTTGCTGAATTTGACCTGGTGATGTTTTTACACAGGAAACTTCCTTAGGACCCAGGGAGTGGCTGGAGCTGGGCCAGGGCCGCTCAGGCTGGAGATCAGGGAAAGGTTCTTCCCCCAGAGGGTGCTGGGCACTGCCCAGGCTCCCCAGGGAATGGGGACATTCCCAAATCTGCCAGAGCTCCAGGAGCGTTTGGCCAGCGCTGCCAGGGATGGACAGGCTGGGATTGCTGGGGGGTCTGGGCAGGGCCAGGGGTGGCACTGGGTGATCCTGGGGGTCCCTTCCAGCTCAGGATATTCCATGATTCTAGGATAGTTTATACCAATGAATTGATACCAAATTTGCCTTTCTCTTTTAAAATTTCCCCACTGCCCCCCCAGAGCCCTGCCTGAGGGTCTGAAGTGTGGGAGGAGGATCCTTGCATGTCTGCATTCGCAGGTGCAGGAGGGGGGTACCCACCTGTGGATGCTGAGCAGGTGTCCTGACTGCATCTCAGGTACAGGTAGAGAAAACAGCTGCATTCTTTCTGTTCACTTGCAGCTCAGGCTGTGCAGCCATCGCTGTAAATCCCAGCAGGCTGAGCCACTCCAGCCTGCGTGATAAGCCCTGGTGTGCCCTCCCTGATTTTGGCAGCCTGACAGGGGTCATGTTTCGTGCAGGCAAACGGTTTCCGAACAGTTTCTCCAGTGTCTGAGGCTCAGACTTCCCTGGAGCTGAGTGGGCTGCTCCCTGAGCTTGCTGCTTCACAAACCACACTCCGTTCTTTCAGTTCCTGTGTTCCCCCTAGAATATCCCACTGTCTTTCATTACTCTGCAAAGGATCTTATGTGTAGCTGTGTTTGTGTGATAATTTTCCTTTATGTCCTGGTTTTTAGATAAAGTAAGAATTGGGGTCTCAAAGCCATGACCTGCAATGCCTGTTCCATCTCTTGCTGCTGTTTGGTGCCCTTTCCTTAATGCCTCTAATGGTGCAATTAGGATAGATTTGGATTCAGAAAAGAATGTGAATCTAGCAATGAAATAATTCCAAATTATGACGTTGAATGGCCTTTTCTGGTCTGTCTTTGTACTGTAATCAGGGACTGTAATTTTAGCATTTAGTAGGATAACACCAGGGAAGAGAGGAATAGAAGAGTAATGTTAGCAGAAAAAAGAAAGATAAAGTTAAGGGAAATGGGCTGAGGAATGGGGAGATCAGCAGGATGGAAGTTTTCTGTAAGAATTTCTTTCCTGTGAAGGTGAGGAGGCCCTGGCCCAGGGGGCCCAGAGCAGCTGGGGCTGCCCCTGGATCCCTGGCAGTGCCCAAGGCCAGGTTGGATTTGGGGCTTGGAGCAGCCTGGGACAGTGGGAGGTGTCCCTGCCATGGCAGGGGTGGCACTGGATGAGCTTTAGGGTCCCTGCCAACCCAAACCATTCTGGGATTCTGTAATCCAGAGTTCCCAACCACAAACACTTCCCTGTGCTGCGTGCAGTAACAGAGCAGAATAAACTATCAGCAGGTTGGTTTGAGGGGCACATTTTGGGTGGGGGTGGCTCAGATTTGATCTGCTTGGAACCAAAGAGAAGTGAGGGGTTTTGGTTTCATTTTGCCATAAAATAACCCAAGGGGGCTGCCTCAGCTCTGTGGTGTGCTGGGAGCTTTAAGTGCTCGTTGCTGTTGTGTTAGACGCAGCTGCTGAACTTGGGATGCCCCCTCCACAGCAACTTGGTTTTGTTTTTACTTGCCAAGCATGAAATTGGGAGGGGGTGGTGGACAATCAGAAATGGGGTCCAGGCTGAGTTCTGATGATAAATGACTTGGGCACAGAAAACCTCAGTGTGAGGTGCTCAAACCTCTGTGGGATCCATGGCTCAAGGAGTTACCCTCTTTTAAAAAAGTGCACTTTGTATAGTTCAAAAAGAATATGCTCAATTCCACTGATTATTTTTGGGTGACATTGTCACTGTAGGAATGTGTTGGGATTTTAATGGCAGATAGAAGGATTTATTACACTATTTGCCAGTCTTTCATCAACAAACATAAGCTGTGAGGTTTTGGAGGGCACGTGGAGGTGTCTGAAGGATCCACCTGTCTGGAGTGAATCCCTCTCTTGAGCTCTGTGCCTGGCAGGGCTAGAGGCAGTCAGGTTCCTGACTGAGAAATTCCAGCTTTAGCTGGAGGAAAGCACTAATTACTGATAGTAATTAGAAACAAATCTCTCCTATGCAAACAGTACATTGTCTGTGCCCTCCAGAGAATCAGCTTCTTGACCAGAATAGAAAATTTCTATTTAATAGAAATTAAATAATTTTGAGTGGGATGGAGGGAAGAGAGGTATTCTTGGGCATTGCTGTGAAGAAAGGTTATTCTGTTTTTGATGCAAAAGGTGCATTTTGACAGCATTCCCTTTATTGCAATCAGTGAAAACATGGAAGACTTAACTGATGTAGTATCTCCTTGGCTTGGTTTTCTCTTATCAAACTTGCATGTGTTGGATATGATATTTTCCTTTTTCATGTGTTGTTTTTAAGGTAATTGAATTAATCACGGTTAATGTCTAAGTGGACATCTCTGTGAAGTCAGCTTTTCACGAGGTGTTGGTAAAATGCATGTCAGGATTTCTGGAATAATCATGAGTGTCTGGACCCTCAGTCTGTGCTGTGTGTTTCTCTTCCACAGTAATTTCCAATCTCCTTTCCCTGCACTGTCCCTCATGGTCGTGTGTGCCCACAGCTGTGAAAGCTGACCTCTCAATCCTGTGAATTTATAAAAGTAAGGTTTTGTGGGATGGCAATCCTGGAAAATCAAGGGCCTGATGGTATATTCTATATTACAGGTAAATATACTGCTACTAAACATGTAGATTAGCAGACCCTAATGACACTATTAAAATAATTCCACTGAAGACCCGTTACCTCAAAAGTTCAGGTTTTCCTTTGTATTTTGATCCTTCAGATTTCCATGGGGATTCTCTGCCTCCATGTCTTTGAAGGATCTAGCCCTGGGCATGACTAATTGGCTGTAAATGACTGGACAGGGGATTAGCTTTGCATCTTCTCAAGGTACAGTTTCACTTGCTCCATGTAAATGCACAGTTTGTAGGAAATGGTTATTAATAGTCCTTCAAAATGCACAGAACACCTGGATTTAAGCCTGTGGTTCCTGAAGGAGAGTTCCCATGGAGCCACCTGGGATGGCTGGGACCTCTCCTGAAGACTCAGATGTGGAGCATGCGGATTTCTATACTTCCTTACAGCACTCTAGATAATATTTACAGCATTTAAATATTGCTTTGAAATAATTCAACCTATCAGAGGGCAGGGCTGGGTGGGATCTTGGGCAGGAATTGTTCCCTGGGAGGGTGGGCAGGCCCTGGCCCAGGGTGCCCAGAGCAGCTGGGGCTGCCCCTGGATCCCTGGCAGTGCCCAAGGCCAGGCTGGACACTGGGGCTTGGAGCAGCCTGGGACAGTGGGAGGTGTCCCTGCCATGGCAGGGGTGGGATGGGATGGGATGAACTTTACCATCCCTCCATCCCAATCCATCCTGTGTTAGACTCACACGTGCTGTGAGCGTGTACTCCAGGTTTTCCAGCATCCCTGTGGGATCCTGCTGACATCCAGGGGGTGCCCATGGCAGAGCTGCTGTGAGGAAACAAGAACTTCTAGTCTTTTCTGACAGTGCTTTCAAGTCTCTCTGAGTCCTTAGAACCAGTATATGAGAGAAACATTTAAATGGTGTCTGGTTGTATGTTTGCAAAAGAGCGCCCACCCATCCTGGGGGGAAGGAGAAAAGGGATCTCTTGTTTTCTGCCTGATGCTCATCCTGCCAAGCACACATGGACTTTTTGTTCCTTGCCCTCCCAGCTGAACTGTGAAGGAGAGATCCAACCTTGGCTGCTGGGCAGGGAATTCAGCTGTGTCTGTACAGCCTGAACTGCCTCAGCCGCCCTGTTAGCTGAGGCTGGATAAAGGCAGCTGCATGTTCAGCTTTCAAAGGTCAAGGTGAGTTTGGGAGGGCTTTCTTGATGGCAGTCTTTATATTGTGGTAGAATTTTAACATTTTTGGCTGTGTTTTGGAAACTTACTGCTTGTATCTTAAGTGTTCATATGACTGATCTGAAAATGGAAGAGCTAATTTTGTGTTAATCACAAATTCAACACAAAACTGAGTTAATAATGATCTCTTTGTGGTGATATAGCCTCTTATTCTAGCTGTAAAAATAAGTTTTTAAAATTTATATTCCAGTTTCAAATTCCTTAGCACCAGGTTATGGGCTGGCCTGTGAACTGCAAGGTGCAATATTTAATGGTTTTTAAGTAAATTTTGTGTGTGGCCTTCAGGTGCAGACAGATTCTGTAGGGATTCCAGTGTTTGTGGTGAGGAGATGCAGGCAGGAGCACAGTTACCCAGTGCAAGTTCTAATAACTTCATAAATCTTCAGGGTATTTTGGGGAAGTAGCGTTAATTCTTACAGAGAATCATAAAAGCCGACAACTTGAGAGCTGTGTTTTGTAATAAAATGCCAGTAATCTGGTCGTGTACCAAATGGGATGATGTAATAATTGAATTTCTTGAGCAAAAATCCTGACATTTTCCTTCGAGTCATGTGCGAGCCCCAGCTGGATGAACTCGGTTCTCTGGAGTTCTCAGACAGACAGACTTCTGTGACACTCGGGGCTGGCCTTGGTGGCTGTCTGGTTGTGTGGACATTTGGTGTAATTAGATTTTTTGGAGGTAGTTCTCTGCACTATGCCTTTGGTGTGGTTGCTGTCCCAGCTCCCTGCCTGCAGCCAGCCCCATTTTTACCTGTTATTTTCTCCCTTTGGCCCTGCATCTGTATTTCTTCATTTTAATGGTCTCATGAGTTCCAGCATTATATGAATGCTGGCAGGTGTTCTCTCCCTCTTACCCTTTGTGTTTTGATGTTCATGGATTTTGTTCTGTTGGTGATTGTAAGGGCCAATCCCAACCAGGAAGAACTTTGTAACTGGGACTGGGTTGTAGAGAGATCTGAAATACTTTTAAAAATTTCTGCAGTGTTAACACCTATTCTTCAGTGTGGGCTTGAATTGCAAACAACAGAATAAACATCAAAGAGAGAGGGCAGATGTTTTTGTTAGAATAAAATAGCGTGGCATGAAGTTACTGTAGGTATTCAGGGGAGTATTAATTTAAAAGCAGACATGTAACAAGGTTTTCCCCGATTATTTTCCAGCTGTTCCTTATAGCTGTCTTTTATAGATATGTATTTTTTTACATTTTGGTTTGTAAAATTTCTATTCAGAGCAAAAGCTGAAAGCATAAAAGTGTTAAAATGTGTTTTCACATAAGGTTATCTATACTTGAATTCATGGCAGGACATTGTGGACTTTTGAATTGTTTAAGGACAAAGTCTGGGAACAACCATTATCCAACTTGGAAACTTCTGCATGTTCTGCTATTCTGTTCTTATTCTACTTCAAACCACACTAATGCAATGTGCTTGTTAAAGAACAAACAGCAACCCGCTATTTAACATAATGCATGAATTTTAAGATATATGACCAAAATCTAGTTTTTGTGGGTACTGTCTGCTGAGAAATGAGGTTGTTTCAAGGCAGTGTTGCCAAATAATGATGACGTGGCCAGAGAAGGAAGGCAAACACAGTTCATTTTTTGGGTGGTGTATCACTTGATGCAATGTTGGTGTTTCTGACCAGCTCCAGCTAGCCGTGCTCAGGAATCTCTGGCTTCATTGGGATCAGCGAGTCTGTCTCAGGGTTGGACATTCCTGTTGGCCAAGGCCCTTCAGATGGCTTTGGTGGGACAAAAGGGGAATGTTGGACTTGTGAAGATCATTAATTGATGTAAAACTGCCCCCGATGGAAACTCCCATTTGGTGCTT
The DNA here is from genome assembly GCA_013400915.1 of Pardalotus punctatus. NCBI lineage: Eukaryota > Metazoa > Chordata > Aves > Passeriformes > Pardalotidae > Pardalotus > Pardalotus punctatus. Next base: position 6,971 of record VZTX01017077.1, read on the forward strand.
CCTGGTCTCTGACCCCAGCCTGCTGACAGGAAGCTGAGGCGTTATCCATGCTCAGAATGTGCTTCCATATCACAGCTGTTATCAGAGTAATCTGAATGGAGCTGAAGCTTGTGCAGCATTTTCACTTTACCAGCTCCATGCTTTTTTGAGGTTGTTTAGTCATCCTTTTTGCGGAGTCAGAAGTTAAGGATGACCCATAAATCCCAGAGCTGTGTGCAGTGACTGGAAAGCTCTTGTGACACAGGAATAGGAAGTTCTCCAGCTGCAGTCTGGCAGGATTGTCTGGCGTGGATTGTTTGGTGCTGCTCTTTAAACTCAGCATCTAAATCTGAGGGCATTGCTTCAAACTCGTGCTATCTGCAGATGATGCAAGCAGAACAATTTTGCTTTGTGAGGAGGGAAAAAGCTGCTTCCTTTAGAGTCAAGTGCTCTCAATATTACTCTGAGCTGCTGACAAAGTCTATTGTATGGCTTAAAAAATCACTTTATCAGCTACTGGGGGAATTTAACCCAACAAGTTTAATTTGCTATTTTAGAATTTAAAACCAAACCATGAGTACCACTCCTGTCCCCCCACCTCCACATGGACACATGGTGCCCATTCCTGTTCTCTCTGGTGACCAGGGATGGCACCCAGAGAGCAGCTGGAGCTGGGCCAGGGCAGGGCAGGCTGGAGATCAGGGAAAGGTTCTTCCCCCAGAGGTGCTGGGCACTGCCCAGGCTCCCCAGGGAATGGGGACATTCCCAAATCTGCCAGAGCTCCAGGAGCGTTTGGCCAGCGCTGCCAGGGATGGACAGGCTGGGATTGCTGGGGGATCTGGGCAGGGACAGGGGTTGGACTCAATCCGTGTGGATCCCTTTTCACTCAGGATATTCTGTGATTCTGTGATTTTAGGAAGTCTGGCAAAGTTCTGTGTTAATCTCACTTTTAATTTGAATACAGTATTTGTACAGCAAATTGTGATGTGATGTGATGTGGGATCTCAGAGCCTTTAGACACCACCATTTCACAGAATCCCAGGATCCCTGAGGCTGGAAAAGCCCTCCCAGCCCACGGAGTGCCAGCTGTGCCCGATGGCCACCTTGTCCCCAGCCCAGAGCCCTGAGTGTCCATCCAGGCCTTCCTTGGACACCTGCAGGGATGGGCACTGCAAAGCTCCCTGGGCAGCTCTTTCCAGTGCTGATGTGTTTGTGCTGTGCTTCTTGGTCAAACTGCAGCCAAAACCTTGAGGTTTCAATTGGAGAATTCAGAATTTCTCAGATGAACAGGTGGGATCTGAGCTGGTTTCACTCCACTCCCGCTGTTTCTTGTGACAGACTTTGCTGAGAAAGGAGAAAAACTGCAGGACTGAAAAGACTAGGGATATGTAAGATTGCTTTTTCCTTGCTGGGCTCCCTGCTTGCTTGGAGGCAGGGATAAGAGAACTGGAGCTCTGACCTTTTGGCGTCTTGGCTCGTGTTGGTGGTTGGCTCGTGGAGTTGAGCGTTTTCCAGGGATGACATGTTAGCTGGGATCTCAGCGGCCTCAAAGGCTGCACTCTGTTCAGCTGCAGTTATTGCTGGGTGCTGGGCAGACCCTGCTGATGGCTGAATAATAAACCTTGTGCCCGTTGTGTGTTGGGAGGTTTTAAGGATTTTTGTGGAAGTCAGAGGCAGGGAGGATCCTCTGATGGGTGATCGAGTTGGTGCAATCAGGAATCATATGAAGTTTCAGAAATAATGTTGCATTTTTTCCTGCTCTCTGTGCTTCAACCAGGAAAATGTTACTTTGTAGCTCCAAGGAAATCAGGCTATCCTCTTGGAGTTGCTAAATTCCTTGAGTTTCTAGAATCTGTGAGGGTAATGCCGAGTTCCGGCTTTCCCTGGATTACCCTGATGCAATCCTGGATTAAACCACCTGGGGTTTGTTAGCAAAAGCAAAGCACAGGCTAGCTGGGGCAGGGCAGCAACTACGTGTGTGCAGGGAATATAATCATGCTGAGTCTCTTCAACTGCTATCTTAAAATGAGGCATTCTGCTTAGGAAGTTCAAATCAGTGACAGAAATTTAGTCCTCATGTGTGAAACACCCCCTTCAAAATCCTGCCAGCATTATGAATGAAAAATGCTGACTCAGCCCAGCTTTGTGCACTGAAATGAGACCCAGGAAACTCGAGCACTGAAATTCTGGTGACACTTCATTTCCTTTTGTGGGGAGGTTTATTGTGCTTTACTATACTTTCCCAGCTTCAGAAGTGAAAAAAAAAAAAGGGAAAGGGGAGAAATAAGTAAATTGTTATTAAATGAAAGTTCCTTGAATCCTCTACAGAGAACCACGTGTGCAGTTCCTCTCCATCTGAGATACCTTTTAGCTGGGGAGGTTTGGAAAGGCAGTGAATAAACAGAAGGGCTGGAAAGAGGCAGAAGGCTGCAGGTGCCCTGGGTACAGCAGGAGGCAGCTTCCCAGGCTGGCTTTGCTCTGATGAACGTGTTTAATGTGGCAGCAGCAGTGTCTGGGTCTGTAACAGCCCTGGCTTTCCTGGCAATCCCTGCGTGGGTTGGGTTGGGTTGGGAAGGACCTTAAATCCCATCCTATCCCACCCCAGCCATGGCAGGGACACCTCCCACTGTCCCAGGCTGCTCCAAGCCCCAATGTCCGACCTGGCATTGGACACTGCCAGCCCCAGCTGCTCTGAACAACCTCTGCCACTTCTCCAGCACTTTTCTGAAGTAGCTGAGATCCCTGTGAGGAGCCAGGCTCTGCAGCTGGAGAGGAGAGATGGGAAAACACCCGGTGAGCAGAATTAACCCAAGGGGGGAAATGGGATCCTGTCTCAACTGAGGTATTTCAGTCCCTGGAGGGGCACTTTTCACAGGGGCCTGGAGTGGCGGGACAGAGGGGAATGGCTTTGAGGTGAAGGAGCGTGGGGCTGGGTGGGATCTTGGGAAGGAATTGTTCCCTGGGAAGGTGGGCAGGCCCTGGCCCAGGGTGCCCAGAGCAGCTGGGGCTGCCCCTGGATCCCTGGCAGTGCCCAAGGCCAGGTTGGATTTGGGGCTTGGAGCAGCCTGGGACAGTGGAAAGTGTGTGAGCTTTAGGGTCCCTTTCAACCAAAAGCATTCTGTGGCTTTGAACATTTACCTGTTGAGTTCTGTTGTTATCCCTGTACAATAATATGAAACCAGGTGAATACATTCTACCAATAATTCCATCTTGCATTAGCTTGGCTTTGTCTCTCATTAAAGATTAAAGATTTTGTTCTGTGAAGATTTGAATAGAAACAAAGCCTTGTTGTGATAGAAGGAAGCAGAGTTGTTACCTAGTTAGGTGGCTTCCACCTTTCTTTTGATTTCTGGACTTCTAAAATAAGCATTCTCAGTATGTGCACTTGGGCTAATGTATATAAACCTAATATTAGGCTTGATTGTCCTTATTTTTGCATGTTACCTGGAGGTTTCCTGTGTTTTGTGTTTGAACTAAAGGACACCACACACATGAATTCTCATGGTGTCTCATTCTTGTTTTGTGGAGAAAAATGCCTTAGCTGAAGTGCTTGTCACCCTACAGGAGGGAGGTTGGATCTTTTTATGGCTCTGAACATCAGGAAACCCAGAGCAGGAGTGGCTTCATCTGAACACTGAGACAGCCACAGCACTGCATTGTTTTGGGAGCTTACAGTGCCCAAATTACAGACAGA